>JAFIDM010012231.1:163000699-163058451 GCA_023159025.1 Thereuonema tuberculata
TTTTTTTTTTTTTGTTCGCGAATGGGCCCCAACGGACCACGCGCTAGCCCCTCCTGACAACGTCAGAACAAGGCTAGGAAATCAGAGACGAGAAAGTATGCACTTTCTCGTCGAGGTAAAGTATATATTATTATAATATATTATTATTATTATTGAAATAATATATATATGTATAAGTATATAAGGTAAAGTTGGGAGAGATGACACACAATTCGAATTATTCAAGTAAAATATTAAAAAAACTTTATTTTTTTAAATGTTTGAAAGCTTTAAACTTGATTTATCCTTTGCTTTCATATTTACGATATTTTTTTTATGTTTTTAATGCTGTTTCTTATTTTTAGAATTTTAAAAAATTTTAGACATTGAGTCATCTCTCCCATACAATGGGAGAGATGACACGGGTAGTAGGGTATAGATGACCACATGGAATATGAATAAGAGGCCTGCATAAATCAAGCTGCTACTTTATTTTTATAAAAACATATGAAATGAAACACTAAAATTAAGTTGAATAATGATATTTTTGAAACTTTTTGGAAAAAACTGTTTAATAAAAAATAAAATTCCCTGCTGATCAAGACATTAAATATATTATTCAATATATATATAAATATATTTTTTACTCAAAAAGAAACAATATTAAAAAACTAACACAAATAAAAACTGTTTAATAAATATAATTTTTTATACATCATTATGAAAAGTTTCAAAATATCATGTTAAATTGAGATAAGAGAATATTTTCCGTGGACTAATTTCCGAGTTATAGAACTCCATATTATTTTTGCTTAATAAGAATCTCTGGATGAAACTTTACTTAAGGTTACTTTGTTAAATATCATAATTATTTTCTAAAATATAATACTGAATACAAAAAAAGTCGACCTTATTTTTTATTTCTCTATCTTTTTATGAAATTGCTTCTTTCTACTTCCTTAAGAGGTCCCAGAATGTTATCAGAATGGAGATTGATAACTGATTTTTTCAAACGAAAGAATTTTTCCTTGAATTTTTGAGAGTAATTTTATCTTGTTTATCCTAACTAATATATAAAAGTGAAAATCTGTAAGTTTGTAAATCGTTCAATCACGCCTCAATGGCGCAAAGGATCGGAATAAAATTTTGCATACAGATAGTCTATGACCGGAGAAGAATATAGACTACTTTTCATCCCGGTTCATCAAGTAGTTCCCGTGTGATGAATGAAAAACATTCTAAAACTGCCCTAAATGAAAAGCTTTCCAAAGTTGTCGATAGATGGCACGACCGCAGGTTTACATCGAGTGCGTTTAAGGACATTCTTTGCAAGCGCGGAATATGCTTAACTCAACAGTTACCTGATAATTGTATACACGATATGGTTAATTAATAAGTTGAATATCTTTAAAATTTAAATTTTAATTTAGAATATAACATTAATTGATAATGATCATGGGATTTTTTACCAACTGGGGAAGGTTTCAAGTAATAGGGGTGTGAAGAAGACCACAAAGGGCTGGAAAGTCGTATATTCTCCGATCTCGATATTAATTTGCTAAATAAATAAACGTGATTTTTTGTACGTTACATATGCAAGGCTTCCGGAGCAAAGCGACGATAGCCGGCTAGTTAATACATGTTTTCGAAGATTGTGTCTTAGACTGATACATTTCAAATATATTAAAAATAAAGTAAATAAATAAATAAATAAATAAACAGGATCTAGTTCAGAATCAATATAACAAGAAATTGTAAGAATATTGTTTTAACTACTTCTTATTAGCTTCTTCTGTAACACTAAGTAACACTGATTTGGATGGTTTCATTGAAAAAGAACGAAAGAAAGAAATCCTGCCGTTAAGTATAGAGAGAGAGCTTTTTGCGTCATTTACACTCCTGCGCAGCTGCCAGTAACGTCATTTATAAAATGGTGTTTTCAGCAATTCGACATACAACAATGAAGTTTCACTCTCCCTGGATTTGATCATGGCTGAAGTTATGAAGAAAAGTTGATGGACAAACGACAACGCCTGCTTGAAAGAAAAAAAAAAGGTAATTTACAAATTGAAGAAAACTTCAGATTTGTTACATTAAAAAGGCACTTCTTTTACTCTGAAAGACATTTAGATCATATTAGATGAACGTAGCAGAGATTACTATTATTTTAACTCTATTATCTTCATAAACAAAGTCATATCCAACCGTTTATTTCTTTAACAGAACTAAAGAAGATAACGTATTTTAAATATTTGAATAATTTAAGAATTGGACACACACGACCTAACCTATTTTTAACCTTGTTTGTCTTATTAGCTTATATTTATTGTCTTATAAGTTTATAAGAATATTTCAGTATCATTTCCTTGAACAGTCCCTCACAAAATTACCCCAAAATATCTCGCTAAAATGATTGGATGGATTTCCTGAAAATTTGATATGATGCTTAAGTTAAAACATGAGCACAATTTTGGCCTACACCCATCTCCCATCACAACGTGGTCAGCCTTCAAAATGCGATAGATACATGAGAGAATTAAAAGTAGTAATTATAGTTCTCAGTGGTTAGATTAAAATTCCAAAAATCCATATTTAAGTTTAACGAGGACTTATCGCTGAAAAAAAGATACCGTAAATAATTTCTTCATGTGTTCACGATGAAATTGCCTACTTTTCAAAGGATAATAACTAGCTTCCTAACCAATGTGCGGTTTGTGATTTTACCAGAGGGGGGATGGCTAATGGGTTCATTACCAGAAAATCTTAAATATGTATACCACGCCTCCCCTGAAAACAGACTTACAGGCACACAGAAACTTATGTATTACACAGGGATAGGCCAAACAGATTTTTAATTTATTAAATCATGATTTCTTAAAATGTACTTATTGATATAATTATTTATAAAAAAATAACATTCTTTGGTCCTGGAAGTTCTAAAATCAAAATATAATAAAATATGAGACTTTCTTAAAGCAGTTGAAAAGACCAGATGAATGTTGTTCCGGCTGGTTTGGTGGTTTTGCTGTTGGTTTATCCAGGGCACTATGATGTTTAGACTTGATTCGTTTTGTCGCAAACTTTTCTGCATTGAAGCAATGTACTGGAGGATCATTTATTGAGATAAAAAGCAGATTTTGAAAGAATTGCAATTTGTAACTTGTTCCTTTGATCAGTCAATAAAGATCAAAAAGAAATAAAGACAGACAAATTCCTATCACAGAAAAATACAAATTTTATATTTTTTTTCAGTGAAACTAATATTCTAATCTAACAATTAAATATTTATGTAAATTTAACATATCCAGTGAGTGGGAAATCATGATTCCTGACACGAATAACGATATCATTCATATCCAGAGGTTGGGATGGTTCAAGCCCCCATCCCCTCTACGAATCGCACACTGTTTCTAACTAACTATATTCAGTATCAATATCAAGTTGTTGATTTTAATAACACTTGTGAATTTCATTTAATTACATTTAATAAAAATTGTTGTTATTTGATTTTTATTTGAACTTTTAAAATTTGAATTTTTAAATTAACAAAAATTAATTTACACATTTTATAAAGATTAAAAAAAAATACCCTTTAAAATATATTTATAAATGTATTCATAACAAAAACCAGATGGCTTTTTTTTTTTCATAATGATTTGAGGAATCAGTGAAATTCCGGTGGCTGATGTTTCTACCATTTCCAAGTTTATTAAAATTGGATCCTTCCACATCAAGTTCGATTTTAGTCTCATTGCATAAACATTGGCGCAATCGAAATAGAAAGGGGGTCTTTATGGTTATTGGCGTCGAGAAATATTTACTTTAATCCGAATTTAACCTTTATGCACTGCATCTACTCATAAGCGCTGGTTGCTCATGACCCCTCGCCTCCCAACTTTCATTTCTGAAGCAGGTGTCTTCCTGTTTCCTGTATTGGTGAGGGATGTAGATTGCAGAAATTTGCATGGTCCAAAGAAGAGAGAAGTGCTTTCCTTGTTGCGCACTCTCTTCTCCGACCATATGGCAGCAACCTCGCAGCATGACGTATATGAGTTGCTATCAAGGAAATGCGTGCCGGAATTAGGCTTATGGGGGTGTTTAATGGCCGCACACAATGCCTTTCTGCGGTGCTGAATTAACACTGGCTGTTAACTACTTGTACCGGGGAGGTAACCCAATCATGTACGTACAAAAATATGGAGAAAATATCCGTCTGACATTCTCCCAGGGGCAAGTTACTCCGCTTTAATAGCCTCTTAACAAATTGCAGGCTTTGCACGAGCAGCATTGGGTTAATTTGCTTCTTTCTTTTTTTTCCCTTTCTCTCTCTGTCTTCTTTCGTAAGGGGACTCCCTTGGTGTTACTCCTTCGCAGATTGAACTCTCAATTAGCACGCCATTTATGAGTCGCCTACCACCCACACTACACACACACATACACACACTTTCCCTTTTTACTCTCGGCTCCGCAATCGTCAAAACTACTAGAATTATTCAAGATAAAGACATTGGCCAAATACTCTGCAGTGAAACAAAAGAATTTCATTATAAGTAAGACCAAAGTTTGGAGTTCGCAAAAATACAAGAGGGCTAGCAACCTAACTTTGTCTTTTAACTTCGTGTCAACTAAAAAGAAAATTATTGACGTTGAACTTTAATAGCAAATAATAGCAATAAATTTTAAAAATCTATTTAAATTTGGAATAATAAAATTAAAGGGTGAGTAATTACGACTGTTGGCAGTGTATGTCTAAACTAAAGATTATTAATGAAGTTATTTAAAATTCACTAAAATAATTGCTGTAACTTATATTGCTATAGCTTTGCTTCCATGAAGATAGTTAACATCTAACTCTTATTATATAACAACATTCTTTCATCTTTTTTCATTGACTAACAGTAAATGAACAACCCATGTTTTGCTTATTTTATTGCATTAAAATAGAAGGATGTAGGTTTTCTTCAGAATGCGATTGGTATCGCAAATAAGCTTTTTTCAAATTATTTATTTCTATGATTGAACTTTTATAGGAGTAAGTGAATTGAAAAAGTTTTCTTTTTGAATCAAAGTAGTTAATTTCAAAATAAGGATTTAATGTTGGTAAATTTTAGAAATAAAATGTAATAGTATTCTGTAATATAAAAATACAGAATGATAAATCAATACTATTTATAATTATTTAACGCGTGTAGTTATATTAAAGAAACAAATATAAGGACAACATACAAATTTAACAAATTAAGAATAAAATAAAATACAATATTTCGACTTACCTGCAAGTCGTCGACCAAGACAAATTAATATTTATGATAAAATAATAATTTAAATAATATCATAAGTTTATATATCAATATAAAGTTGTAATAAAAAAAATAATAGTTATATATTATAAGTATTATAATAATATAATAAAAAATAAAACTTTTTTTTCATTAATTACAGTACAGTTCTTAACAGAAAATTAAACGTAGGATTTCAAAATGTAAATTAATAGGGCAAATTATAAACTTCTGCCTGATCATAATGAGTTACCTGAGGAGGCCGGACGTCGAAACTAGTTGTATATTTTTTTTTAATTTTTAAGTGTAAATATATTCATTTATAAGGTTATGTGCGTTAATTTATTTAAGTCTTTATAAAGAATACTAATTAAGTTTGTTCTTGGTTAGCTTTAATCTCTATTTATCTTTTAAAAATGTCTTAGGCATACTTTGATATTAGTAAACATAACTGAAGAGAAGCAATGTAGGGTTAATGGAAGTGACACTGAATATTCATTTACAAATCTCTTTTTTTTTCGCATTAGAAAATGTAAGCGAGATTTTTATAAAACTGAAGAACGAAATTTAGATCAAAAGAATATATAAATAGATCTAATCACTGTGTATTTATTGTACATACTGAATAATTTAATATATATTCTCTACAAAATTCAGTTCGTATTTAATTATACTAAATCAAATTGAAAGCATGATCAAATTACTACCAATAAAAATTCTTCCAATTTGATTAATAATTGGTATTTTCATGTTCCTATTATTTTGTTGATTGTAATTAAATAACTATTCATTAGCTGTAAAAGTGAAATTATAATTGGACTGAAAAATAAAAGTAAACGATATCAGTTTCTTAAAATAGATAATCCTACGAAATGGTCAAACTGAAAAGATAACATCAACAGGAAGCTTCTTATCAAAAGTAAATAAAAAAATCACACATGAATTAAGATAAATCTTGATGTAAATTTGAAAGAAAAAATTAATTTTATTACAAAGTTTATAAATCAAAAGATGACCTATTTTTGGCTCTTTGATAATATTTTCACAGATTTAAACATAGTTCTCCTTTAGATATAGTTGAAGTATGTTATCTACCAGGTACCTATCTACCTATCTATCTGGTTAGATAGATAGGTAGATAATTTAATATTTGAAAGTTAAGCTAAAAATATACATAATTTATATAAATTATTTAAAATTTCTGAGTTGAAATAATCTTTTTCCTTATCAGCGTTATGTGACGAAGGAAGAATTAAATGAAATTTTACTGACTATTGAGTAAAGTTTTTGATGTCAGTGATGAGTTTTAAATTACAGTGAAACCTCGAGTTACGAACGACTCAGGTCACGAACATTTCGGGTTACGAACAACAAATTTACGTTGAGTTACGAATTTTTTTTGTCTCGGGTAACGAACGAAGGTGAGAGAAAGATAGCAAGGTTTAATGTTGGAGACAAACGATCGCGTACAGTACAAAGTTACAAGTTACGGGGCCAAAATCACATCAAGGGCGTCTCACCTAGCATCTGAAAGTATCTGTCCGCGCCCAATTGATTCTTTTTCCGATGTAAACAAGACATCGTAATGTATTTATTTGTATAATGTATTTATTAAATGTAATTATTTTACATTTAATTTATTTAGTTGTTTTCTTTCTCTTTATTTAATACTTGAAGTACACGCATTCTTTGCGTTTTGTCAGGTAAACGACCGGATGTTAATAAAAAGGAACGATTCTTTCATCTTAAAACGAATCATCTCTATTTCATTGATTTCAATGTTTCGGGTTACGAACCGAGTTCTGGAACGAATTAGGTTCGTAACCCGAAGTACCATTGTAGTCTGGTGCAGTCTATTCGCTTTATTTAATTTATAGTTAGCAATATATCTAACAATGTAACAAATAGTATTCAATAACTCTTAAAGTTTAAAAAAAGAAATAATGTAAGAATTGAATAGAAATAAAGAAATTTACCAACAGATTGAAAGATCCATTTTTCTATAATAAATTCAATTTTTAAGCCACAGTAACCTATTTATACCGTGCCTGGCTTGTCACAGCGGACGATGCACCCAGATGCATTGAAAGATTATTACTATTAAATCAGCCACAATTGTGGCAGCAGGTTAAACGATGCTCTAATACAGCTCTTTCAAGATTGAAATCACTAGAATCCGAACTGTATGGCCAGTGATCCAACATTTCCCAACAGAGATTTTGCATTAATTTTTTTGGCTGATCCACTCTTCAGTCTGACGTTTGTTTGGGAGGAATAGCTTTCTACTGACAATCTTTAGAAAATTTACAGTGCGAATATCAGCTATTGAAGTTAACTATTATTCAAGTTTTAGGCATTGCATCAAATTTTCCCGTATTTTCAGACAGTAGCCAGTATTTTCAGACAGATTGCTTCGGAATTCATTACATGTTAGATGGTGAAAGAGAAATGATGGATCATATATCGTTGTCAGTTATGACTCGATCTAGAAAATTGTGTACATCTACTTCATACCGCTGGTGTACGTCCAGATTGGTCGTCATCTTTGCCATTTTGATGTTATATATGTTAAGGTATGTGGCAGCCAGATCTTATACTGATAACACAGATAGGATGCTATGCTGAACAACATCCATAGGATAACGGAATGATGTCCTGCATTGCTCTGCAACATTATACATTGAATGGGCATCAAAAGGGTAAATTGTTTTCTTCGAATTTTCGTTTATTAGATTCTATTTTGTCTTATCATTACTGTGCTGCTATCACCTCCATCAGTTTTGGTAAATATCGAAATTATCGCTATTCATTAAGAGCGTTTTGGATCTCGATTTTTCAATTGCCATTGAGCCGTTTTTGCTATACATGAATTACATGTCCCGTGAGTACTAGAGCCCTTTAGCATTTTTAGTATTAGAAACGATAGCGTTCCTTCCTTTAATCGTTTCTAAGAGAAGAGGGTGTGATAAATAATATTATTTATTTCAGATGTCTGTGGATCTTTGTTAGCACTAATAATGACAGTATTAACACTTAATTTCTCTTAGATCGTAAGTGTTCAATGTTTCAGAAAAACAAAGATATAGTGTCATAATATTCAAATTTCTTCTTATCATATATTAAAAATGGACACAATAAATGGACACAATGAGGAAGTCCTATCGTAAGGACGAAATATAGAATGGGAAGTAAAGAAGTTGTAAGTTTTATTGTGTCCATTTTTAAAGATATAGTGTTTTATATCATTACATAGACACTTAACGATAGACTACAGAAATTTAAAACGGTCTGTAGATGAAGCAGAAACATCCCTTAAGCATTATTAGACTTCTATTAAAACTGATGTAAGACGCTGAAATACAAATTTCAGTATCAAATATATCATCTGTATGTGATGTAATGCTATCTCTTTCATTCAAATTCTAAGTTTTTTTAATATTTTATGAGAAAATATGATCAATAATAAAGCAAAAACACATAAACAATATATACTATCTGCTCTCATTTCACTTTTCTTGAAAGTTAAAATTAATTAAGAAATGTTAATGAAAAAGTAAAGAATGTCAGTAAATTGTACAATACTAACGTGTTTTTTTTATATTATATTGGTTCTTCAAAGCCAACACACATATGAAAGGTTAAAAATAAAGTTATTTACAATAAAAAAAAACCACTACCGGTTTCTTGAGCTCATAAATTTGCTCGCATCATCAGGTGATACATTCACATGTATCATGTTCCTTAAATAAGCAAACCTCACATTAAGCTGCAAAGAAATCAAATCATAAACCAATCATATTGATTATCGTCATCAGGGTTGAAACCATAATGAAGTGAGAGTATATTTTTATTCTTATTATTTTTTTTTCCTTTTCAAAATATTTTTTGAAATTCTTTTTATTTATTTAATTTTTTTTCCTTATCCACTCAACTGTTTCATATACCCTCACTTCATTATGGTTTCAACTCTGATGACGATAATCAAAACCTAATATGATTGGTTTACGATTTGATTTCTTTGCAGCTTAATGAGAGGTTTGCTTATTTAAGGAACATGAAGCATATGAATTTATCACCTGATGATGCGGGCAAATTCATGAGCTCGAGAAACCGGTAGTGGTTTTTTTATTGTAAATAACTTTATTTTTAACCTTTTATATGTTTGTTGGCTTTGAAGAACCAATGTAATGTCAGTAAATGTTGTTTATTTTGATAATTTAAAGGGCTTCTGAAGTTGTTAAAGCAACTACTTTTCTTTTTTGTGTAGTTATTGTTTTTCCTCTTTTATTGTCTTCACTATTCGAAAAAAAAAAATACATTATCAGATTGAGGGATTAAAAAAAAGCAGAGAAAGGAAAGAAAAGAAAGAAAGGAAAAAAAAAAAGGAAGAATCAAAAAATAAAAGAAAAAAATAAGATTTAAAAAAGCTGGGAAAAGAAAGGCATTGATTATTTTCAGTCAAGAATTACAATTTCAGTCGTGAGAATTAAAATTAAAATTATAAGGGTTAAAAAAAAAGTGGTTCTTTCATTTCTCTTGATCATTTTATTTTTCTTTTTTATTCAAACTGTTTGACGTTTTTGTATGAAAATAAAGCAGAATAATTATATTGATTTTGAGATAATGCTTTTGTTTTTTCTTTAAAACGGCTCCTTTAACAGCACGAAAAATTAAAATGCTCTGTTATACAAAAGAACAGTAGTTATCTGATTATTTTGCATATTTAGAATAACAATTGTTTCTTGTTTTAATTTCTTTTTACTTATTACTATGTTAAGAGTCTCACAATACTTTCTTCTAAGATATTAATAAAGAAAGAATTTAAAACCTACTTTCCTTAAAATGTTGTCCTTAGGGTTTCCTTCTTTTTCGTTGCCAAAAACTAAAACAAAGAAAAAAAAAGCAAAGTCTGAGTCTACTTTTAAATTGTTATATCTAATGGTTGCAAATAGAAGAAAGTTTTCGTTTTCTGAAGAAAAAGAAAGAAAAAAAAATCAATCCGCCCGCATTACTTACTGACGTTGCTAAATCCCATTAATTTAGGCGGTATTAATGGATTAGCAAAAAGGATAATACCTATTGTTGAGCATTATTGTATTGGTTCAAATAAGGTAATTTTTGTCACTTGCAAACACTGACGTCTCTCAACATTAAGCTAAAAGCGCTTAAGGCGTTGTTGTTTTTTTTAAAAAAAAATACTCCTTCACTGTATTGATTTTTTTTCCAGCATCTACTGGTTCGACTGTTACCAAAATCAATTGGAATATTCTAGATATGAAATTTTAGATTTTGTAATTCTAGATATCATCTACGAAATTTTCAGTTTTGAGATATTTTGATCATAGTCGGCCTGATAATTAGGGTTTTTTGTAGCTCTTGGTTCCTTGTCTATTGATCAGATTTGTATCGATATCAACTGATAGCTTCCTCGTATACACCTAAATATAATCTTTCAGCTTAATTGATTGTAGTTTTTGAATTATAGCGATTGTTAAGTTTTTAAGAGCAATGTATTGTGGCATTTTTGTTTTTGCCTCTTAGTTTTTTACTTATCAGATCAAACACTTATTGATCTGATGTGTCACAGAATCAATACGGAATCTTCCTTTTCACAACCTATACCAACCTTAAAATGTCAGCTTTCTATACTAAGTATTTCGATTTAGAATTGCATTCTAAAACTTTTGTGTTCTAGCACTTTTTTTTTTCTCTCCAACGGATATTAAGGGATGATTATCAAACTTATAATATTCCGCGACACCTAACTACATTGCGGTATAAAAAACTAGACGAAACAGCTGAAAAAATAATTCTAGTGTATTACATTGACTGATTTACATGTACCTATGAATACAATATCTTCTTTATTATTGTTAACATTTTTTTCATGACCTGTTAGTTTTTCAAACAAAAGAAACTTAATATCGTTGTTGCACGTATATCATCTGTTATTGCTTTATACAGGGCTTGTGGAATGGAGAAAAAGTTATTTTCGATTCCTTCTAAACTCAAGTCCGACTCCTACTCCGATTCCGACTCCGTACTATTATTCTAATTATTAATAAAATCAGTTATTACTATTAGGACATTATGTTATAATTTAGTATTAAACTAAGAATGAATAAGTTCATTGTCTTCAATAAGCTTTTTAATATATACTAAGATCATTGATAAAAGGCTTTTCATTCATAGTACGTTTAAATCTCTTGAGATCATTGAAAGCTAAAGGTGACATTGAGCTATGCTTTCAATCTATTTACGTCTTCGTAAAACTGAATATAGAATATATAAATTCCGTTATTAAGTGGATGTAAGAGGAGAAAAAATGAATCAATGTCAATGTTAGGCAATTAATTAGTCTCAAGAAATTTAAAACGGACTGTGTTAGATCACCGTAATAATGAACGATCCGTTATTATAAAATTGACTGCACATTTAGTTATCTAACAATAGTCTGAGGTCACTTCGTTAACTTGAAGGAATTTTTTTCTTCAATTATACCAAGAATGTCAATTATAAAAACGAATAAAGGGAAGTTTACCTACTTTTAGGAATGGAATTGTCTTAGTACCGGAATTCTTTATTCAAATAGATTTTAAAAGTTTCGTTATTTTAGAAGATATCAGTAGATGAATCCTTAATTGTTTAAAACATTTGAAATTTGAATATTTTGAATATTGAGAAATGACGAATTTATAAAGGTGATTTCCATTAAATCTTGGAAATTACCTTTATAAATTCATTAAATATTTTTCGTTAAATATTAAATTCATCATTTTTGAAATCCTATTTTTTATTTTAAAAAATTTTTTCGAAAAATAAATTAAAATTCAACATTATATTAAGAGTACTTTCTATTAATATTAGTATCATTCTTTTCCAGATCATGAACCACTGTCAAGCTTCACAATGATTTAGATTGATCTTCCTTAATCATTATATGTTATTTAAGCTTTATTTTTGTCTTTTTCTTTACATTTACGTCCATTTCCTTTTAATTTAAACATTATAATTATCTATTCAGTTTTTAGTCCGTAGTAAAAATAAAGGCTCTGATATTACGTAATCATTACGTGTTGCATTTTTGACAATATCTACGACCAACAAGAAGACACATCTTTACATGTAAACAACTAAACCGCCATGTGATGATATGAGATCACAAGTGAAATACCTTAGATTTCCCCAAGCTGGGTTCTCAGGTTTCCCCGAGAAGTAAACAAGTATTTCTTCAAAAGTTATTAAAGTTAATGCGATTTTTATATATATTTGTATTCATAACTGTAGGAAAGTTTTATTAACGATTGCTCTCCGAGCATAATCCCTGCACTCTTTCTGATTGAATGTACCGTATTCTATGTCTGTGCGTCACTTACTCCCAGGAGGGTTTACTTCAAAGAGGGTGGAAGGGCCAAGTTAGGGACCTGACCAGCAACAGCAACAAAAAAAGAACATCGTTTCCAAAATCTCGGGGTGGGAAAAAAAATTATGAAAGAAAATATAGCTAATCTATGCATTTTGACATTTCGAGGGGGGACAGTAGAGCCCCTCACTCCCCCCTACATAAGCCTAAGCTTTCGCCCCACTTAAGTAGTGTTAAAAAAAAAAAGTTTGGGAAACGCTGGATTAAGGTGGATTAGATTGTGAATGTGAGTTGCGGGGAAGCCAAGCACCCCCACCTTAGGTCTGTTGTAGTTTACCCACGTTAAGGAGTCCAGCGAGAGAAAGAATAGATAGAAATAATGCAGTAGAAACGGGAGAATTCGAGAAAACCTGCCTAGTATGGATCGTCCACCACCTTGAAACCCATATAAGAACCGAACCCCGTTACTCAGAGGTTAAAGGCCCAATGTCTTAGCATGACAACTCTAACTGCTACCACAGTGAAGTGCCTTAGGTGATACATGGTTTCGTGAACCAATGAAATTTTCGGATTTTGAAGTCTTGGGGGTTATTTTAACCGCGTGTCATCAAGTATCCAATAATATAATCGAAAATGGCGATTTTTTTTTCTTTTCTTTGATACACACATATTTCAGTGTATGATTTTTAGAGGCTAAGCTCGGCCAGGGAGTATGGCATGAAATCGAGAAGAACCCGTTGAAAGGAAAAGGAACTTATACTGAAGTGAAAGAAAGAAACATACAAGCCCATGCCGAGTTCAAATCCAGCCCATCTCTTGGCCCATTGCTCTGCCCAAACAGCGAAAGATGATGTAACTCACTTTCACAACGCGGAATTTGTCCATTGGACGGATTCACTTCTATGTTTGGGGTATTTTTTCCCGCACTAATTCAAGTTTTAGTTTTTTTTTTATTTCTGTTTAATCCACTTTTGATTTACGAACTAATTTTCAGTTCTACATTATCCTATGCTTCAATCTACTTTTCTCTCAAATTAATAAATAAAAAGATGGATTTTACTTTGAATGAAATTTTGAAAGAGATTCAAACTATGAGAAAGAGTTTAATGCTTAAGTCTTTCAGAATTTGCTTGTTTTATATGTTATTAAAATATATTTAATCTTTACAAAAAAAGGAAAGGAGTAATCTACCAAATGTTTATATCGGACAAACAAGCGAATACAAATTTAATATAATATTAAATTGTACAGTGAGCAATACTATAATGTACACTGTAATGTTAAGAATCTATTTTCTCTTTTTTTCTTCCAACTGGCTCAGATGTTAATAAATAATAAATAAACTTAAAAAATATGAACTCAATAAAAAAAATTTATTAAAAAATTATATAATATTTATTATATATTAGGTAAAAAATTTTACATAAAAAAATTTCTGAGATGACTAGATTCATAGCATATAAATTTTATTTACATAAGTATATTTAATTTCGAATATTACATATAGCGTAATTCTTTAATTCATCCATTTCGCAATTAAACACTATTCCCCAATTTAAACAAAAAGTATTCCATCACGTTCTTTTAAAAATCTGCGATATACAGTAATTATAAGTAAATTATTTGTAATTTACTAATTTTTTTCATTTATACAACTAAAATCTAGTAATTTAGTATAATGTGATCGAATTTTTGTTATTTTCATATTTATATAATAAAAAAAACACCAAAATCATTTAAATAACTAATTGTCTATTGTTATTGTACATTGCTAAGTTTGTTGATCATTTTTTTGATACAAATTAAGAAAAAAAAATGGTTGAGAAAGGTGGAGGGGAAGTAACGGAGTGAATCGGCGAGAGAGTTCCTCTGAGGTCTTGACCAAATTAAAATTACATCAAAATTAATTAAGTGTAATGTTGGGGTGAGGCGCTGTAGCCTCATATTCGCGGCGCAAAACGTCTGGAAAACGGTGTTCAGATTCATTGAGTCCGAGCCAGATGTAGTAGGGCTATAGTGGCAGTGTGTGCTTGTGTGAGGGAGGGGGAGGCACCACTCCAAGCCAACGGTGTAACAATATTCATTCAGGCGTACATACGCTGAGAAACTAGTCTCCGAAAAGAAAGAGCGGAAGACAGAAATTAATTAGAAATTTTAATTAAATATTTTCCATTCCCGGCCATGTTTCAAGCCCGACTGCATGGAAATGTCATAATTCATGGCAAAGTAACGTGTGTGCCGCCAGCAAAAACGGTGTGAACAATTTCACGTTGCGGCCGAAACGAAGACTAGGAGGTGGGTAAGAGAGTGATTTGGGAGAGGGAAAACTTGGACCTGCTTTGCTGAATCATTATTGCGGGCAACGGTTCATAAAAGACGACGACGAAGAAGGGGGCATCACTAAAACAACCTTCTCCTCAGCGGAAAAGACCTTAATGAACAAATGGACGACTTGTGAAAAGAGGAAGATTATGAATAAAGAAATAATTACGGGTCTGAGATGACTGTAACATGAAACGAGCTGCAAAACAAAGCTGTTGCAATATCTGAGGGATATTACATCTATTTCTTAATTAAGAAGGTGGGCCACGTTTCTCCAGGTGGCTGCGGGATTATCCATAAGCGTCCGAAATGAGATGCACTGTAATAACGGGTTCAACGCAGACCAAGGACTCGTTTTTTTAACAAATCACGAAAGTGAAACAAAGTAATATAAGCAAGCTATTTCACTATTATTATTGTGAATACATCAGCTTTTTTATTTTTTCTTTATTGAAGAAAAAGATATTATTATTATTATTATTATTGTTAAATTTCTCATAAGAAATAATCTTTACATGACAAGAACACTTCATTAAAAAGTGTTACTTCTATTTAACACTCTAGTGAACAAACAGTAAATTATGTTCATTACATAGCGACTAATACAAGTATAACTATAAACTACACGGTTAAAGCTTCCAAGTTTCGATTCCAATAAAATAACTCTTAAAACTGAAAGTTAAATCTTGAGCTTTCCTAATCATTTATTGCTGGCTTATTGTTTTAACAGGATTTGAGAGAATTGTACAAAGACAGCTTTTTTGTCCTAAGTTTCTGAGATATGGTCCAGTTTGTATCAAAAAATATTTCTCTTTAACTATTTCTCTTTAAAAGTTTCAGCTTTCAATGATAGTTTGGATTATCTTGGTTATGGCATTTAAAGAAAGTAACTCGCTAGTTTTCGTCTCTTGATGAGTACCTGGAAGTGTAACAGATACCAAAATAACTTTCTTTCTTTTTATTTCTTCGAAATGTAAAAAGTAGGTCCTATTTCCTTATTTCCTGTCTTCTTATTTTTGATTGGATGACTGGACGACGGAAATTTGCTTCTTTCCCCCACTCCGAATTTTGAAGACGCCTTTTTTTTTTTCTGAGTTCGACTCCCTAACTTGGTCCATCCTGAAATAAAATATCTCCTGAACTTCTTTATATATTTAAAAAAAAGTTAGGCTAATTGACATATTAAGAAGATGACTATACATGGGACTTAAAACGAAATATGTAATAAGTGAATTGTACTTAACATTAAAGACATTATCCGTGTTTATAATCACAATTATTTAGTTTTTTAGTTTAAAAACACTAAAACTTAAATTATTCTCATTAACATCAACGCACTAAAGCTATTACGTCTTTCAATACCTAAGATGTGACGAAGCTACTGTTTCAGAATGAATAAAGAGCAAGCATTAGGACAAATAGTGACAATCTTCACAAATTGGTTTTACCGACACGTTCAATTAACATATGAAACTGACTAATTATTTACTGAAGTTTATCATTATTAATGCAACTTTGTTTGTAACTTAACTTGGACTGATTAATAATTGTTTGATTTTCTTAAAAAAAAATTTTTTTTATTTATTTACAAGATACTTTTGTGATATCACGTTGAATATTGTTGATACTTTTCTTTGAAATTATTACATCTGTAGTTAAAATAAAATTCAAGTCTAATAGTTTTTATTTGAAGGATTGCTTGTTTATGTAATGCTGGATTAGTATTAATTTTTTAGACATGAATTACAATTTTTGACGCCATAACAGAATGAGATCTCTTTTTCTATGATTCCTTTCGTTCAACTGTATCGATGTTGTAGATGTAAGGAAGACATATTCTCGATTCGAAGTTGTGCCATTTGTACAACGAAATGCAAAGAGGAGAACAAAACGAAATTGCTTTTAACTACAATATGCTCTGAAAGACTAAAAGTTAAATCTTGTAAATCTCCTGAGGAATGGATATTGAGAAGTATCTTAAGCAATTCACAACCAAATTTCTATATTAAATACATTCCAAAACAAATATGTTTAAGATATCAGAGAGCAATTGCACTTCAGAATTGCTAGTTAACCGTCTCGTCACTATGATAAGACTTCTCCCATTCTATTAACTGTTTCCCAAGTGTCTTCTTTTCTGGTTTCCATTACCAATTTCATCAGTTTCCGAACGGAATTCTCGTAGCATAACATGTGTCTTTCCCGAGTAGGCAACGGTACATTGCCCATGCAGTACGGAAGTCAGAAATGGCAAACGCACCAAAAATCGAATTTGCATTCAAGTCCTCTTCGCTCCATCAACAGAAGATGCTGCCGGAAACGAACTTTTCTCAAAGTTTTCTGGCAAAAGAGCAACCACTTTCGCATCTTCCTTGTGGCATTTCTTAGCTCTCGGCGACTCTCCGACTCTCCGGGAAAAAAAAATCCACACAGATAAACAACCAAGGGAAAAAAACAACCTCTGAATAGTCTGAATATTTATAATGACTTCATGTGAAGTAATCCTTTGGTCTGCAATAATCGTGATCATTTATCTAACTAGACTACTTAAAGTTGGAATACAATTTTTCAATCTAACATTTTTCGGAAGAAACGAATTGACTTAATAACTAAAGTTATTTTAACAACAAAGTGAATTTTACATCTCCTATAACATTACAATAACCTCTTAGGCAATTTTAATGATTTTACAAATATAGGCCTGCAATTATTTTGTATTTGGTGAAAGAAAACATTTCGACAACTTACAGTCAAATATTTCTTTTCTTCGAAAAATGACCGAATATTAGAAGATTCAAATCATTTTTACAGGAAAGAAAAGTAAAAAAAAAAAAAAAGCTTATTACATAAAAAAGTCATATTTGAACTTAGATCTGAAATATTTTTACCTTAAATTTTTTATTCATATGAAAAAATTTGACAAGAACTCCAAAACTAAACCAGAAAGATAAGGAGTATTTTTCGATGCGTTTGACTCACATTAAGCTTTATTGCTTAATAAAACACAATAACAAATAACAAAAACATTACAAAACTTAAATAAACAATTCATATAAGCATTATAGAGTTATAACGACGCTCGTATCTAAGTACCTCATTAATTAAAAAAATAGATTTAAATAAAACACATACCAGTGCGAAATTTCAGAAGAATTTTTTAATTCAAATTTGAAAAAAACTGCATCCATACAAAGTGGGGAAATAAAACTTGTTCCGTAAACTAGATTTCCCAATCTCTTTATAATCAAGTAAGTTTTTTTCTAAAACATGAACACACAAAATATATCGGAAGTAAGTTTGGAGGAAGGCACTGTAGAATCAAAAAAAACTTAACCAAGAGGCTTTATTTAAAGAAAATAAAGTACTTTTTCATTTCTAAAAAATTAAAATTGCTGTTTTCTCTGTGCTCTGAAAATAATTTTTGGCATCAACTCATTTTAGCGTTCAAGAAAAAAAATTTGGTAATTAACTAATTTTTCATTTGTTCTGACTTGGAAAAGGAAGATAATCTCAAAAAACACATGCTATCATTTGACTCGGGATCTCAGTGTTTGCAGTTGATGTAGACTCCATTTCTATTTGAAAACTTTAATTTCAAATTGTGCGTAGTTATTCAAAAAACCCACTCAACGCAAAACATGGAAAATTTCCAACGCAAGTGTATGGTATCTTTCCAACTGGAAATGAATGGCAAAGTTTGGAAGAGAATCAGGTTCAACAAGGGAAGAAAAAAAAATGCCTATAAAATCATTCCTTTCAAAATCAGAAACTGTGTTTAAATCTAAGATTAAAAAAAAGGGGGGAATAAAAATGTCTACTTAGAGATGAAATAGGGCTTAGTTAAATCTCAGCCAAGAAGAAAAAAAAATTATTGAAACTGTCATGATTTATACTGGCACATAAGCATTAATGAAAACTCTTAAAATAATGTTTAAGTTAAAAATAATATAGTTATTATCGTGTTTACTGTTAATAACCAGAAACATTTTCTATTTATTAACCTGTAGTTTATGCAGGTGAAAAAAATTGAATCATCAAAAAATTTTGTATAAGAATTTTATTTATTTATTTCTATTAATTTTTACCTAATTCTAATTTTATCTTTATCTTGGATCTTGATTTCTGTAGTGAAGTATTGTCTTTTGAAGCTGTTATGATGTTCGAGACATAGTGAATATCCTTTATGAATATTCTTAAATTAACTCGCGAAAAATGTACCAAGATATTATTTGAATTTTAATATTTAGAAACTTTAGAGTAAGTGGATCAAATAATAATTTAGATTAAGTGGATGAGAAAATAATAAATAATAAATTTACTGCTAATACTTGATAGTTAGTATATGTTGATGGGCATAACCATTATCAGAAGTAACTATTTTTTTAAGTATATTTCTAATGAATCTCCAAGAGGTTTTTTTTTTCTTGCGCCTTTAACCATAATAATAACTTTCCTATAGTTTCCTCACGAAAGCTTCAATAGTATGAGTTCTTGGAGCCGACGTGCGAGGTGATCTGTCTTTGTGTCAGAACTGTTTTCTGTGTACTTATTGTTGAACCTATAATTATCAAGATAGTGTTCTTATAAAAGTCTAAATACAAAACAGATAACTAAATTGGCTTTCTTGGTTTGTGCTTCCTGAAGAAAAAAAAAATACATTCCAATTACCGAGGGAGTTAACTGCACAGTGCAACGTGTAAGTATAGTTTGCGAAATGCGTGTACTATTTCTGCCTCGACTACACTTTTGTGAAATAAGCCCCCCCCCCCCCCCTCCCGCTGTGTACTGCTCAAGCCGGATGATGCCATGATGAATGACCAATGATTAGAGACTTGTATTGCGAGAGAAATGGAAGCGGAGGAACAAGGGGGCTAATTTATGTAATGGCCTGCATTTGAAATTTCGAAATTATTATTGTTCTAACGTTCGTCCTGGTTCCGACGGGGCTGCGTTGGTGGGGGTGGTCATACCGCGAAGTCAGCCGACTTCGGATTTGTAATTATTATTGTGGGAAACGTTAGAAGGAGAGGCGCCCTTTATGCAAATGATCGTGATTTAATTATTGGATAACTGGCGGAGTCTAATTCGTCAAGCCCTCTTGGATGAATCCAGCCATTGGAAAGGTGTTACACCAAAGAAATTTAATGATGATTTGTGAGCGTTTCAGTTGGCTTTTCTATAAACGGAAATGAAAACACCGAATTACATCAAAGTCTAGTAAAATTACTTTTCAGTTATAAAAGCAGGTTGTTAAGCTTCCTTTCTGCCCGCGGATCAAGTGATTTCTTAAAATGATTTCCCAATTAGCATAAGATATTAAATTTATTTCAAATTCGAAACAAGACATTGGGAAAAAAAAATAAAAGAGGAAGATTTACTTTTTAATACTTGTCAAATGTGTTGAAGCCAGAGGTTCAACATTTATTCTCGTAAATCGTACGAAGGAAATGAAAAGGATCAAAGCTATCCTGCGATTAACCTTGCTGAAAATCTTTCAAATTCAATTAATGGTTCCGTTAATGAAAAACTTAAATGAGATAAAATGGAAAGCTCTCGAAATACTTAACTTACATAATGTCAGAAACTTCATGTAAATAAAGTTTTACACTTTAGAATAAAAAAAAGAAAGTTTTGATTGATTGGTGGACTTTTAGAAGCCTATGTCTTTTAATTAAAGCAGATCTGGAATACGATAATTACGATACTTCAGTCTAACTCAATGAGATTAACTGCGGTCTACTGATGTCGAGACATCTGATGTCCTACAAGTTTTCTTAACGTAAATTCTCAAGTCATTCCCTTGAGAAATGCTAAGTCCATAAAGTCAATATTTTTTCAATCAGGTTTTCTTTTTGTTTAATTAATTTAACTTATGAAGAAATCTCTCGTAAATCTTAGTTAAATAGACTTCATAGATGGATATTAGTTTCTAATACTCGTTCATTATATATATAATTAGCTAGATATAAAACAATCTGTGTTGCAGTATTTTCTTCTGTGGCTTAGAGTTCATTTAGCATTTTCAGAAGTTTGTGTATAAGGCAGTTTTAATGTTTCATTGAAGACATTCCTTTTAAATCTGCTTTTTGAAATATTTGGCGTTGTTGTCAACATGAAGGGTAGGAAAAACAACAGAGGAGGGGAGGAAGAACAAGATGGGCTGACGAATATTTTACACCCTGTTAACATATGGGATCCATCTTGAGACGCAAGCGACGAGAAAATAATGGTTGTTAGGTTCGACCAAACCAGTGTCTGTGAAGGAGGGACAGTCATCAGCGACAGAAATTGCGTTAAGATGGTCGATGATTTAAGTCCTCCTCCACAGCGTCACTCGAAAAATGAAGCCTAGAAACCAAAGAAGCTCGATTGAGAGACGTAGTCAACTTGGGTATTTTTTTTTCTTTCTTTTTGTCCACCCTCACCCCCTCTTTTCTGTCTCCATTCTCTTTGATGCTGGTTATAACACTTGCTGAGAAGGTATACGTGGAGAAGCAAGAAAAACTTACACCACCGCCACGTGCATGAGTGCAGCTGTTGTGTACGGCCATTAGTGGTAATCGCAAAACGTGCCTCATAAAGATGTTGCTAATGACGCCATTAACATTTTACATTAAACGCAGAATCGTTCTTGTGAGAGCCACACTTTCCGAATCGAACTTCGAAGCCTGACGCTCGTTATGTACGACACCAACATGTGGAACATTTTATTTGAACAAGTTCGGAGAGGACGGGGTGGGAACCCACACGTCCCAAGGCCGACCATTCATAATATCGGTCTTTGGTACAACAGCTCTAAGACCCCAGTGGCAAAAATAATATGTCTTAAATCTTCCCCCATTGAAGATTAGTTTCCGATGCAAACTTCTGGAACAGAAGTATATCTAAACGGCTATGCTGTTTAACATAGAAGTTTTAACCTAATATACTTATATTTATAACAATCCATTAATTGCTAGGTTATTATAAATAGGATATGAGCTGTTACTTCAGTTTATAACTAATACAAAAAAAAATGAAAGTTATTTACTAAAATATGAGCCTCAATTAACGATTTTATTTCGTTTCAACAAAAAATATCGTTAATTAAAGTTATCGGTAATTGAGGAAGGGAAACACAAAATGAAGACTTGTTTATATTCCAAGTCCATGAAATTAACCTCTTTTTTACTAAACATCTAATTTGCAAGATTTCTAAATGCGAAGATAATAAAGGGTGTTATATAGTTAAAAATTGTTTTAATTTTACTTTGTCATCAGTAACTTGCCCCTGAAGTAAAAAGAAAAAAAAAGTATTCATCTCCTCCGCCGCATCTAGCCTTCAGGTTAAGAGCCTGTGCAAATAAGAACTTGAAATATTAAAGAGGAATCAATCACAGAAAAACAGCAGCTTAAATGTTCGATTGCCCAATGTTGGCTGTCCCACGAATTCTTAAATTTTAATTTAAATTAACCATTGAATAAAAACAGCTCTATGAAAATCAGATTGAAATAATCGT
This sequence comes from Thereuonema tuberculata, assembly GCA_023159025.1. Lineage (NCBI taxonomy): Eukaryota > Metazoa > Arthropoda > Chilopoda > Scutigeromorpha > Scutigeridae > Thereuonema > Thereuonema tuberculata. The sequence continues at coordinate 163,023,142 of JAFIDM010012231.1, forward strand.
CAATGGATGAATCATAAAAACATACATATCTGGATGGCTCTTTAACCAATCTATTGGAATATTTACCATCTTGAGAAATCCAAATTACAAAAATGTAGAAATTTAATTACATAGGCGGGGAACATCTTCGCATTATAAAAAAAATAAAATAAGTTTTCCTTCTTTATAGTGAGAGATTAAGGAGATTGCTAATAAATAATTAGAAAGAATTCGATAAAAAAAATTCACGTATGTACAAAATTAATTCAGCTTGTTTCAAAATTATTAAAAGTTCTGAAGACATATTTGTAGGCTTTCATGATCACAGAACAGCGATTCTCAAGGGTATGCTGCAAAATTTTTCATTTTCTATTATTTCTATTAATGTTACTTATAATGACTTTACATGATATAAATTTTTAAAAAAATATCAGCAAAATAAGGAAAGTGTAGCGGTTCTAAATACCATCCTCCATGTTTAATGGATCCAGGAGTTTTTCAAACGACTAATTAATAATAATTACTCAGGAGTTTAACAAGAACAAAATTGCACTTTTTTTACAAATACTTCTTTAGTTGTCTTCAATAGGAATCTGGAAATCGTTATATTAGATTCATCAGCCCGATTTTCTCCTTCCATGATAGGTTCAGAAAATACTGAAAGTTGAAATCTAGCTCTGATTGCCGTCCTGACTAATGATAACTTAAGGGATGGTTACGATCTGTGTATTTAAGTTTCCCTCACCATATTATTGATTAGTAATTAAATTAAGCTTCACTGTTGGATTAGTATCTAGTGGTACCGCCAGCTGATTGGTTTTCGAAATAAAACTGTGATTGAACGATTCTCATAGTATTGCCAACTTAATCGTTCATTGTACTGCCAAATAACGTAACATCGTGAGAGAAAAAAAGCTTGAGAACTACTGTTGTAAATGGATATGTAGATGATTCATCTTCTTATTTCGATTTAAAATTAGATTCTTAAGACAAAGTAGGAAAATTTAAAGGAATATTATAAATATTATAAAGAAAATTTATTTATGAACGTCATACAAGAATACCTCTTCGAAAGCTTCGATTTTCTATAATTAATAAATCTAAATAGTTAAGCTGAAGATGATTTTCTTTTTATTATTAGACTAATTAATAAAATAGTTTGTTGATCGAACAATAATATTATAATTGGTTTGTTCAAGCGCCTGTTTAAACTATATGAATAAAATTTCAAAAGAACCATTAATATATGCCATGAATCCTTGATAGCTGTGAAATAAAAGAGATATAACTTAAGAAATGAGAACTGGTCTTCATTTATATTCCAGTTCCGTAAACTTGTAATGAACTAATGTTCTTGTAGATGTAGCATAATTAAAATTATATTCCATTACTTAAGAATACTTGCCTTGTTGCTGTTTTCCGTTTAGACATCTAATGCCTGTATTTGTGGTGTTCAATGTCTTCTTCACTCATCGTATCCATCACTTGGCTATTGCTAACTTTTTTTTTTCTCAAGATCCCTTGTATTAAGGCAATTTTGACTCTATTTCAAGTAGAACATATGAGATTGCCTAAGTTCTCCATGAAACTTGATACATTCCATGCTGTATCGCAGTTAAGCCTATCTGACCCAACAGCTTTTAAATTTATACGTAAGACTCTAGAAAAATTATTTTCGTAATACTTGATAATTATCTTCTATAACATTTCGTATCACAGTGTTATTATTGCAGCTTTTCCTAAAAGCAATGTTTAAGTTAATGTATTCTCGTATACACATTAATTCTCGACTAAAAATTAAATAAAATTTATTCGCGACAAAAAAAAAAAATCTTTACCAGTGTACCTTAGCACTAACGTTTGTTATCCAATCGTTTTCACTGAAACAATCGCCAGCTCATAGCTTATGCAATTAAATACAAGTAACAATCCAATCATATTTCATGCAACTGTTCGCATTATGCCATTAATGTTTAATTATTATAAAACAAATTTCTAACAATAGTTTCTTTCTGAATATTACATTGAATATTAATATTTCGGGTATAAACTTTAAAAAAAATATGAGGTTCCATATCTGTTTCAAATTCTTTCTTTGATGAATTATTCAGAAAGAAAAAAGTTAAATGATTCAGTGAAGACTAATTTTATTTGCACCATTTTACAGCTAAAAGTGAGGCAATCTTTCAGATTTATATTTGTCAATTTCTTTTTTTGTTTGTTTATGACACAAAATTTAGATCTTCACGAATTTGTTTATCATTACCTTAGGAATCAAATGCATTCTTCTTCTTTCGATCATTCCTGGCTCACAATGTGGCGACTGCAAGTTTAATCCTCCAGAAAGCCTTCAGACGAAGTGCAGGACCAACGTCATGCTAAACTGAAGGTGAAAAAGGAAACAACACAGAAAAAAGAAAGTGAAAAAGTCTCATCATTAAAATGATGAAACAGGGACAAGAGCAACAACTTAGAAATTCAATCCCACAAAGTATTTGTTCAGTTTGCAATTTAAAGAATGATTAATGCTAACATTCAAAAAGCAATCTTTTAATCTTACGAATTGTAGAAAAAAATAAGTAAAATAGTTAATTAAGTTATACTGGTCATTCATGTTTGAGCCGGTTATTATTCAATTTCTTTCACCATTTACTAGTTTCAATTTACTTCAGAGCAAAAATAGAAGTTAATTTCACAGCAACACTATCCATCTATCTGTAAACGGACTTCAGAACATGTCGAGAAAACAACGGAAATTGAATGTGTTCAGTAATTTTGCCTGGATGTTGTGTTTGAATCATTTCTATTCTTTTAAAACTATAATTGTTATTGTTCGAATACACTCTAAGTAAATTCTTCTTTGTAGCACACTTTAGAATTTGAAAAAAAAAATATTTTACCCTTCTTCTTATTTCGGAGAACAGAATAATCTTCTGAAGTGTGAAGCATTTTCAAGGGTGAAAAGAAGTGATTCGAATTTAAGGCAAGTCAAAATTTCCTACATTACAATAAAGATATCCTAATAATACACAAAGGATATATATCATCTGAATGTACATGATCAGAAGCGAAATATTCGTCTATGTCACAATAATTTTATTGCTGAAACGAATGACAATTAATAAAATCATCATGTGAAATAAGTAACTTAATAATGCTAAGGACTTTCTAGTAAAAAATAAGCATAAGCCTACAAATATTTTTAGCGACCTGTTTGGGAGCTATTGTGATAGCGAACAAAATCGATAGGTATTGCGTTTGTCCTGTCAGTCCATCCGTGTTTGTCTACCCCTAAAACTCCCGAACGGAAGTTCAAACGGATTTCATCACCGTGTTCAAAGGTCCAAACACCGTAGGAATGGGATATTTTTCAGGACCAATGCCCCCCTCCCCATGTTCAAGATATTTGGCATTGTTTTTATTGGATTTCAGCTATTAGATTAAATGTTAGAAATGCAACTGTCTCATTTCAGTTGTCAGCTATATACTTATATCTTAAGCTTGATGCTGAAGATTTCGTACTTATATACTGAGGATTGTCGGTCCGAATCCGTATATCTTTCTTCCCTTAATCTTTTTTATTCAATATCCGCGTGTTTTGTTTTTGTTTTTCTTATTTTCCTAATTTTTTTTATTTTTTTATAACTTTTTTTATTTTTCCTTATGTTAATATACTTCCTTTTTTTATTATTATTTAAAATTTTTTTATCATTATAGATCGTCCTTAAATTTATGGTTTAGCACAAAATTATATTCACTTATTATATTATTTGTTATGGTAAAGATAAAAACAATATAAAAACGCATAGGCTGGCTAGTTAAATATCAAGCGTGCTCACTTTTACTTTGTCCGAGGTGTGAGACGGAATACTTCCAAACTTGTTACGCTAAGTTGCCTCTGTGATATGTCTTTCCTGATTATTTCTGTATTGATTTCTCTCGTACTTCAGTTACAAGTCTCTCCTTTATTTTATTTGGAAATGTTAATTGAAATGTTTATTGCAAACTGAGTAAGCTAAACATAAAAACTCAGAAATAAACATAAATTGCCATTATTTTTGCTTGACTAACTTTATTTTAATAAATTTAATTCGCTTTAGATAAAGTATTAAGGAAAAGATTGCAATAAGTAATTTTTTTTAAATATTATAAGTCTACAATACATGTATATAAACATAAATATTTTAAAAGATGAACAGGATGAGATATTCTTTGATTAATCATTATATAATATCAAGGTCGATAAAGTAATAAAAAAAAAGTACAGTCATGTACATAAAAGATTAGCCTAATCATTCAAATACAATACAAACAGAAGATCAAAAGATATCGCATTTTCTATGATAACACTTACATAACGATATGGTAAATGTGAACTACTAAGCTGCAAACTGAAAAAAAGAAAATGTTTACAATTAAAATCATGTATATCTTGTAGAGTTCAATCATACGGTCACTGATTCTCTGAAAATTTAGTCTTTCTTGCAATGAAAATCTTTGGGTTACTTTAAAACACTTTAATAACATACTCAATATAAAAGTATTATTTAAACAATAATATCAACTTGAAATTATCTTTTTTTTTGATGAAATCCAGAAATGATCGCCAATAATGAAGTTTCAATTAAAAATATTAAAGAAAGAACGTTTCTTCACAGGTTTAGAAAGAAAAGAATTGTGCAGCCTGTTTGTGTGCCTATGGAGTACAATTATAAGCCAATTAGGTCGTAATAATTCACGACTGAAGAGACTATCTCTGCTGGCGAATGGTCAGCTGCACGAAATTAATGGCTCTACCTGGTCTCGTGTCACCAGATCTGCATTCAGCAAAGAAAGTGAGGGCGGTTTCTGTCTCCTCCTTCTTTTGTTCCTCGATTCTTCCAAATCCTTATATGTGACGGTTGACCTTTGACTCGCCCCGGCTGCTTCCTCGACTTCTTTATCTCAGTTCTAAACCGATCATGCAACACTACGCTGATCCCTAAGGCCCTTCCCCAATGGAAAACCATCCTTCCTTCCTTTTTATCTCCCTTCATTCTTTCCTTCGTGTTGTGCTTCATCCCTTTGGGTACACAAGTTCCTTTTCGTTCGTTTTCAGTGGAATTTAAAGAATAAAGCCTTGATCTGCTCCAGTTTTGTGACGGCAAATTAAACCGAATAATCTATCTACTTATCATTCTCCTTATCTTTGATGCAGTCCATCAGTCTTTCTACTGAGGAGCATTTAGTGCTCTGGTTTCCCTGCTCCTTTCGCAGGATCTAGAGGGATGAAGAACTCTGGTGAAGAACTGTTTAAATTAGAATATTTATATTTGTTAATTTACCAAATCCTGACTGGAATTTAATTCGATGATTTTGTAATCATCGAGGAGTTTGTGATCATAGTTTAAGACAACTATGAAATCGTATTTCCTAATAACTTCATGGCAATTCTTGGAATTGATGGAAATTGAGGAACTGATGGGATTGATGAAAATTGATGGACAACTTCATGGAATTCAAGGAATTGATGGAAAAAAAAATGCATCATGGATGGAATTCCATGGATGGAAGAAAGTTCCATCAATTCCGTACTTACTGAAAATTAAAATTAAAAATTTCTGGCAAAGTTATTATTTTAAGATTTAATGATGTTATCTTCTATAAAACTTCTTTAACAGTATAAACGATTATATTCTCATACTTTCTCAGATAATTTAGATTTTGTTGTTGTTGTTATTGGTAAGATAGTGTATGAATTTTACAATAGTAGAATTACGGAGTACGGTGAAGGAAAATTTTAAAACTACGTCCTTCCATAAAGAAGATTAAACTCGTAATTTAAAGCTTCAAATTGAAATCATAGTATAATTAGAGAGATCAAACTAAAACATTTTTTTTTGAAACGATAGAAGTATCTTTGAGAAACTGCAGATAAAAATTATTAAAAAATAAAATTATTAAAGTTATGACGATATCACAATATCAGTTGTAGTAATTGTTTTCTAATGAAATTCAATCGTTTCTAATGAAATTTTTAAAACTGTTAGTAAAAACACTACCATGTATCAACATCCTACAATATTATTATTATATACTCTTTATAACTGAGAAACACTAAGTTTACAATTTTTATTATTCAAATTTAAATTTCCATTTCTCAAAAATTTGTGATAATGCAAAGGATTAAAGAAGCTTAGCCTCAGTAAGAGATACTTTTTTATTAGACATTTTATGAAAAGCTGTAAAAAAGATCTGTTATTACTATTATAAAAAACTAAGAAAGCAAATTTATAGCAAGATTTAATTGACATAACATCTGACATTTAACAATAATTTAACCCTAACCATAAAGGAATAAAACAAAAACAATAACTGAAAAAAAAAAGAAGCTTTTTTTTCAAGAAACTATTTTTTTTAATCATTCCACTATTTATTTAAAGGTATTATTTAATATATTTTTTTTTTAATTTTACGTTTTACACTCAGAAAGTCAATAGTATTTATATTCACATAATTTATATGCAAGTATCTTTTTACATGTTCTTGCACAAATTCAGCTTAAGAAATTACTAAATTACTAAAAAAAAAAAAAAATTCCGTTCATATTATACATAAAAGAAAAAAAAGTGGTAAATAAAACGTTTTCAGAAATTCCTGACATTTTAAAGAATTTTAGAATAGTGAGTGCTCTTGATTGATAGAACCTACTTTTTTCTGGTCTGTTGTTAAATGCTTATGAAAATAAAGATCGATTTGGGCAAATACAAACAGTTAAAAATGTTGCTCTGATATTTTATAATTATGTTTTAGTATTTCATATGAATAGTTACAGTATTATTTATTATTTGAGCATTTAACCCTTTCAATGTATGGAAATTCGAATATCTGAAATGTGTGTATACATTTGTTTTATCTATGAAATTCCATGAGTGAAGTTATGTTAGATGAACTATACTAAAACCATCTGTAAAAGTTGAAGTTTGTTAATAATTATGGGAATGATAAGTTATCTGAAAAGAGAAATGAACAAAAGATTTTTTTTTTCATTGTTGCTAAATTGAAAAACATTAACTGAATCTAAGTTTGAAGAAAGGTCATGCTCTGTCTTTCTCGTCCGTATGTCCACTTGTGTTGTCTTTTTCTCGGTGGATGTTGTTGCATATTCGAGACCTCATAATTTGCTGTAATTAGCCCACCCATTTCATTCGCAAAGTCCCTCCGGAATAAGACAGTGGCGTCGGGCGGGATGTTCCCAGACGCTTTTGACCAATATAAATGAGTTTTGGAAAAACGTGATCATCAGAGTCTTCATCAGTTTTTGCTCGGAGAGGGTCCGTGGACCGAGGGAAATGCAGCCGCCCGATAACGGCAGAAGAGACGGGAGGGACAGAGCAAATTCCGCGTTATAGGCACGACTAGAAAATACTCGAGCCGTGCTTGGATTTCTCGCACAAATTAGGAGCCGGCGGCCTCGATAATTACAGGCCGTACTACCGTAAACACTGGGCTTCCCGACGCACATTCATCATGTGAGCACCATGAGTTATGGCCTTCGGAACCTTCTCCGCCATTGGCTAGCCATGGACACCGCGGCCGACTACAGCCCCGCAATGGGTGACCGCACTCCCGGAAGGAGGAGATGCAACAGCGGACGCAAAAGTCCAAGTCACTGCGAAAAACAGACGACGGAAAGAAGGAAGTTCAGACAAGTATAACTGAGGAGTCTAAAAAGCCATGAACCGAAAACCAGACTTAATTCAGTTGAAACAAAAAATAAGAATGTCTTAAAAAATTACGTAACACTAACTAACAAATATTATCGAGAAACCACTGAAGCGTGCTTATCTGTGATTAAAAACTCAAATAAATTAATTGGCTCACTTAAAGATAATTGTCAGAAAGTCGATATCTAATAAAGAAGCTAAAACAATTTCGAAAATTGAAGGTAAATTTTTTTTTATTAATATCAATAATTAATAGTTTGTTTTTATCTCTAGCTTTTTTTTCTTTTCCTGTTGTTAATTTAATTTAATAATAATCGATTCTACTTTTTTTTGACAGCAACACATTTTAAATTAAAAATTGTTCTAAAAAGATTTACTTTTTTTCTCTTTTTAGAACTATTTTTTACTTTTATTTTCCCCCTTTGAAACTGGTTCTTTTAGTAGTTCAATGAAGAATAAATATGATTGAGTGGTTCTTCTCACGTATTAGACAAATCACAATGGGATAGATGAGAAGAGAAAGAAAGAAAAAAAACACACGCTTAATTCAAGATCAGTTGCTTCTTTAATTGATACTATCATTCCAATAATCAACTTCTACAACTAACTAATAGAATGTTAGCGTTTTTTGAAAATATTTTAATTTTATTTTCGGATAGTTTTTGAGACGTTGATAATGTATGATCATATAAATATTTTAGTACTAGCCGGATACCGTTGCTTCGCTCTGGAACCCTTGCGTAAATAGCATTAAAAGAAATGTATTATTTACCAAATTAATATTGAGATCGGAGAATATACGACTTCCCAGCCTGTTGTGGCCTTCTCCGCATGTTTCGATATCATGCTTATTTATGAAAATATGATCTATATTTGTTTCGTATTTCCATGAATTGTACAGTTGTTTCTTGTTGTTCCGTAAAGAAAATTTTTGAAACCATTATTGCACATAAGTTTTCTCACAATAGCCAACAGGAAATTTTTCACATTTTTGCATGTATCGTGCAAACACTGAAACGTTTGTGAATGACTGATATATCGTTCGATAGAACTTTCAAATACCAACATTTTCTCAATATAATGTTCTCTTCCAACTTTTATACTTTTCGTTTAAATTGAGAAAAAGTCAAAATTTGACCCTTTAAAAGGCGACATCTTGGAAACACAAAAAATTTTTCAAAAGATTTTTGAAGCATTTTGTTTTTCTTAACAAGATCTACATTTTATCCATTTGCATGACCAATCTATCTCTTATAATTTGGTCACAAAATTGGAAAAACTTAAAGTCTTATGAGAGAATGACAAACAGAATAATGTTTTTATGTATATTACTTATAATTGTGAATACCTTTTTTTTTTATTGAATTTACTTCAGAATTCTCCTAACATTTCACTTTTTTGAAGAAGTATTAAAAATGTTTTGTTAGTTCGCACATGTTACGTATTTATTACTTTCATGCTTATTATTTTGATATGTCTATTACAAGTTTACGTACATTACTATCAAAAGGGATTTTTAAATAGATGAACATTTTTTTGTTTTTCTAAATTCTACTTATTTAAAAAGGGAGAGATCGTCTTCGAAAAAAATAATTCTATATTTTTCTTTTAGTTGAATACTGAACTAATACAAACCAAACCATAAAAAACAAAATAAAAACATTTTGAACTTATCTAAAATTACCCATTAGCGTTCATAAAATGTAATGCTAAATTAGCGTCTATCCTTTGCAATGATAAAAAGTTCTGGTCGTTGCTTGTTAAGGTACTTGGAAGTCGAATTGCAGGTAAGAGAAGGCTTCTATGACGGGGGACTCAGAGCTTTGAAAAACGCCTCTGCATAATGTAGTTCTTGTAATGAAATATTCAAGGGTCAGTTAGATCAGAGGTCAACACAAGGGAGGATACTGTTCCCATGTGCATCGTAGAACGCATGCGCAATGGCACACCCACTTTTCTGTTTATACAGGGTAGTACTCAATAGAAATAAAATTATTTTTTTCTTTCCAAGATAATTTAAAAATTAAAGTTAAGCGTAAAATTAATTTCTAGTTTTTCTTTTAAATTATATAATAGAAATGGTACTAATGCAAGCTTAAATCTATTCTGTTTAAAGACTAAAGCAAATTTTATTTAACTTTTTTTTTATTAAAGATCCTCCACAAATAAGCAACAATTCAAACATTTAAGAATTAAATGTCAATGTCAATTGACTGAAACTGAATGTTGACTTGTTCATAATTTAGAAAAAAAATACCATTTCATCCATAAGAGAACATTACAATCAGTATGAATTCACAGAATGATTATTAGTAAACTAATAACAATGGTATAGTAAATTAGCCAAATCTTTATTTTAAGACAGAAAAACTTGGTAATCTTGGCCTTAAGATGCTGGAATCTTTGATATGTAAGCTGTTTTGCTGCAGTCGGTGTTTGTTGGTTACGGTGCTGTGGTTCTTGTGTTGGACATCTGTATAATAGTGTCTTTTAACAAGTATTTCTGGAGAATTTGACATTTTATGACTGAAAATTCACGAAAAAGAGTTATTTTAATCCGGAAATTCTCGTTTCACTAAATTCCGTTGTTGAATTCCATAGATTGAAATTTGAAGCTTAAATGTCAGTATTATGGCTATTCGAAGCGAAAATTATTTAAATAAACAACAAACCAATAAGGCACAAAAGATAAAACAAAAGATTTCGCCTCTTCGCTATCATCGAGTGGGAGTTTGAGACGGTCGTTTCGTCTTCTTTATAGACTCATCAGCCAGACAAATCCCTCGATGAAAACTCAGATCGCGAAACCAGGTAAGGGATTCCATTCACGCACCGGCTAGTGGGTTCCCACCAAGTTAAACAAGATATTGTACTTAATGTGGCTTGCCATCAGCCTTTGCTTTCTTTAATTTCCTCTGTGCCTGACGGATTCGCAGGCCAGGAATTGGGGCTTTTTCTTTTGTTTTGATTTTTGGTATGCTTTTATGTTGTTGGGAACTCACTGGCGGGTGCATTAGTGGAATCCTTAACCTGGTTTCTCGATCTGAGTTTTCGTCGAGGGATTTGTCTGGCTGATGAGTCCATAAAGAGGACGAAACGGCCATCTCAAACTCCCACCGATGATAGCTAAGAGGCGAAATAGTTTGATTATCTTTTGTGCCTTGTTGGTTTGTTGTTTATTTGATAACGGCAATTAAATTTTTATTGTAGAAAATTATGAAGAAGCTCCCGGAATCAATTCCAAACCAGAGGCCATCGTTCACTAAATGACTTCCAGTAGATTGATTGGATTTGATTGTTAAATTATTATCAGAGTTACAGCCGATCAAAAGCTACGTAAAATTACTAAAATATTTTCTTGGGCGAAAAGTTTAATTTTTCGATTCTATATTATTTCTTCCTCTTGGGTTAACAGGCAGAGTTACCAAGTGAATAAAATGAAATAACTCAAAAATTTGCGTCACGAATGAAAAACTTGACTTTTTTTCTTAGATTTCTTTACTCTTTATTGTTCTTTGGTTTATTGTGATGCTTTAGGTAAAAATGCCTTCAAGCATTAAGGCCAATTAAAAACGGTTAAAATTTTTCTTGTAAAAGCTTTGCTAATGAATTACTATTTTTTTTTTTACTAATGTCTGATTTAATTCATTAATGTTAATACAAATTCATGTGTCTAACTTTTAAAATTTTTTGGAATAAACTGAACCTATTTTTTATATCAATTACATGAATATTTCAAAACAGAAAAAGAATTTATCTACACTTTTCCTAAACTACTCCTTAATGGCATCTCTCGTGGGCTTTTCTGTATCGCAGCTGTATAAGACAGCAAAGTACGGTATTTTCCCGAATTCACAACCCGAGGACATATGAGAGAAAAGGAGAGGGACGTTTATATTTGAAAACAATACGCCCAACAGACACACCCTAGATTTCTTTAACTGCGCAAGGCAAATTTTATGTTTCTTGTTTGTTTGTTTTTTATTTAGTTATTTACGTTTTGTTTGCTGTAGAGTAGAAGTACAAATTTTAACATAATAAGATTAAAATTTTCAGTGCTATTTTTAGTAATATTTAACCTACGCCCATAAGATTATTTAAATTAGCAAAAGATTTTTTATATAATTGTTATATAGTAAATAATAACTATATCGATTAATCTTTATAATTATCAATCCTAATAATAGAATTGGATGCTTCTCACTATAAAATTGTCTTAAGGGTTTCACAGTTACGGTATATCTTCTTGTGAGCAAAAGGAAAAAAGATTTCTCTTACCTTTAGTTGTTCTAAATTCGTACACTTTTTTTTTTTTTCATCTTATCATTAAAATTTGAAGGAAAAAAAGGCTTTAAAAAAATAAATAGTTAAAAATAATAGTTTATTAAAACAAGTGTAAAATCTTTAGAGATAATGTATGTATGTGTCGTAAATGTCAGCAGCTTTGACCCTTAGACATTAACTAGAAAAATTGCACTGATATAGCCTACCCCGTATTCTGAGTTTAGTCATTTTAAAGCCATTTAATTTTTTTAAAAAAAGCAATACAAATATCTAATCAAAGTTCATTACTAAGGTCTTATGTCTAACAAAGATTTCAATTGTGGTATTTTTAGATTGTGGTATTGTTTGTTTTACTTTAATTACTGGACCAAGTATTTGATTCTTTGTATCTCAATCATTGATACATGGAATTTATTAATTCAGAGTACAGTGCTTTTATGAAGAATTAAAATCTTGGTGTATTTTAATGAATTGCTAACGCTACTTGATAAGGGATTGGAGTTTTATAGAAAAAATAGCTGAAATATTATAAAAGAATAAAAGAATGGAAGTCCTTTGAATGAACATTTTGTTATTAATTTTATTTACTTATGTTAAAATTCATTCCAACATTTAATTAAGATTTATCCATCTACACCAAGAAAATGGCCCTTGGGATACTGGAATTTATAGCTTCGCTTAAATCTCCTAACATTGCAGCTGGGTTATAAGCGATAGAGTTAAACTATCGGTAAGCCTTCTGATATTCTTTGGCCAAAGAGGAATGAATTGAGATCGGATGGTCATCCCGACGCCCGCCCTCCTTTAATTCCTGAGAAGGAAATCGGCTACCATTTTATATAAGATTGAGTGAATCTACGACCCATTTGGAAGAGGGAAAGTACCAAGGGGAAAAGAAGCCATAACCTTCGCTGCAAGAGAAGTAAGCTTCTCCAGCCCGCAGTGAAGTACTTTAACACTTGAGCTAAAGGACCCACGAAGCTTCATTTAACGTAATTTAATTTAATAAGTATATGTAACAACATATAGCTATTACTATTTGACTTAACAGAATATAGTGAACTAATTTGTTTCATTTCGCTTTATTTGAATATATTCCAGGAATTAAATTGAATTCAGCTTTCTATTTATATTCTCACAAATCGTTAAAACACTAAGAAAATTAACTTACAAAATTTTTTATTGTTAAAAAAGAAACTTTACAAAAGTCTAAATCAAAAGCGTTTTGTATTGATATCATACAGAAATTATTTGCATTAGAAAGCTATTCTAGAGAGGGGAAAAAAGAAAACTTTAATGGTTTTAAATACGTTGTAATTATCGAAATTACTAGCCATACATCATGGTCTAAGCCCAATTGCATTGCCATTTATCATGTAGCTGGTTTTCAGGGTCAAATAACTAATAGAACAAATTCCTTTATTCTTAAAAGCAGAAATTGTGATCATCCCTACCTTCCCTCCTACCATAATAATATATTGCTACAATCATATTAATTTCGCTTAGTTTCTTTAATAATTATCTCAAGGATTCTTAAAGAAAGACTTGGGCTTAATACAGGGTATATATGTATATAATTATTACAAATTTTCTAAACGTACAACAGAACTAAAGTCGATAATGTTATGTGATGGGGTTTGATCGTACAAGTAAATTTTAGTATTTCGCTATATATTGAGTCTCCTAATAGTCGCTGTCTCTATTTGATTTATGGTTCGTTTTATTGCCTTTTTTTTTTTTGATATTTCCTTTATGGGCTTGCCTATCGGACCATTCAAAAATGAATATACTAAGCCCAATCATTACAAACATTCACTTGTTCATAAAGTTCATGCTATGGCGCAGATATCCTGGATATTTTAATTTCCAATATTTCTCAACCGAATCTGGATCTGCTTCCGAAATTCCCTTGAAACTGAATTAGAAACCGAAGTCTTCATCAACATCACTAAAAATTTCTTTTTAGCCTACTTTCATAGAATAGCCTGAAAAATAGCAGTCAGTAAAGTGATTATGTATGATTGTGTATTTTTTTCCTTCTAATAACTTCTGAACCTGTGAATAAATCTTCTTGAAACTTGGTATTCATTCTTTACGAACAAGAGACGTGGCTTTTATATTTTATTATTTTTTTTTATGTGAGTCCTTACCAAGAAAATTTGAGAGTGAAGATGTCAAAAGACCCCAGAAAAGCATTTCAAAAGAAACAATAAATTTAAATGTCAAACTTTAATTCCTTTAGTAATCCTTGTGCGATACCTTTAGTAAAAATAATTAGATTTAGATAAGTAAATAAGTAAAAGTAATTTAATGCCGTTGCATTTAATTACTTTTTTCAGAAAATGAAAATCATATATTGTTTATATTATTATAATACATATGTATAACATTCGGGTTTTTTTTCTGCCCGCTACTCTTGTCCGAAACCATATGACACAGAAATACAAAAAGATGTGAAATGTTAGGTATAACATTGAAGATTTTATTTTTCATCGACGTGGATTAACCGGAAAGTCTCGAGCATTCGTAAATTGGATACATTACATGTAATATGGAGCGTTTCATGACTGCTGAGATGGCTGACATATGCTGCATCTGGCTTATGGTGTTGACAATGGAAACGGAAGAGTTGCTGTTATATTGTACCGACAGCGTTTCCCAAACAGATGTTTGCCAAACCACCAAACATTTGCGCGTTTGCATCGGCAACTTCGAAAACTGGAACACTCTTTGCAAACATACATGTACGGAGAACCATGCATGACATAGATGAAGAGATCCTACGACGGATCCACGACAATTCGGCACAAGCATGCGAGCTGTACATAGTCTTGGGCGCATGGCCATCAACAACAGTTCACCTTAAATGTTTGGGTGGGTATCGTCATACCTTCTACCTCCCCGATTTAATGGACACATTTATCGGGTATTTCTTGAAGAAATTTTGTGTGGCCACCAAGATCGCCCAATTTAGTATATATCTCTGGAAGAACATCGTATACGAGATTCCTATTGACTCACATGAAGACCTTGTCGCAAACATTGCTGTCGTTGCTGCAATTGTTGGCGAATTGCTGGAAATCTTTCAAAATGTTCAGCAATGCTTCAACGCTGTCATCATGCATTGCTGTTACCTGCTGCAGCTTTGATCACCTTCTTTGAATAAACCTATTGTTCACAGTTGTTTCTATGCATTTAGGTCTGTCTCCTCTCTAGCTGGTTGCAGCGCCGCTAAACTGCGCCCTCTAGGACCGAAGGTTACATTAGTGGACATATATTCGTAGATTTGTCTTGCTGCACCGTATCTTCCATTAAAATCTATACAGAACGTTTTGATGTAGTCTGTATAGTTTTACTTAATATTTCAAAAGAAAATGAAAAACTTTTTTATAATCATTTTTGTCATGTAGCCAAATGATAAGGTGCTTGATTGCGAGCTGGAGGTGCAGGGTTAATTATCAGCAGATGTCGAAGACTTTTTTTTCTATGGTGAATTCTTCTCCAGACGGTCGTAGGTTCCATCGTAGAATGAGGTTTGTTTCCTAGGTTAAAACGTATGAGTATCGGACTGACCACTCGAACTCAATTTGGCCACGCAGGGCCTTCCAAGGTCCTGAACTTTTCGTACTTATCCATCTAACATTTTCCTAATAAGTTTTTCTTAGATGTATCTCATTTATACAAATCCAGATTAGAAGTTCTTTTATACAACATAATACTTCTTTCTTGTTTCGTGTTCCTTCTAATTAGTCTCCTTTAAGGTAAATCAGAGATATTCTAGATATTAAATCCTTCCCTTAATGGCTCTCTTTTTGTAATTCGTAACATGTATCAATCCATACTCTCTATTTACAATCTTTGAGTAGCCGTTCTGTTTGAGCTGAGAAATAGTAATAAGCATTCCTTAAAAATAGAATTGTAACTGAAAGCAAAATTGCTCTTTTTAGTCACAGATTTCGACAGAAATAACATAAGTATTTTCTTAATAATGTGGAGTTAACAATGTTACGGAAATAAATCGAATTCCACGATTTATTTCCGTAATATTGTTAACTCAACATTATTAAGAAAATACTTTTGTTAAAGATTGGATTTTGAATTATAGCTTAGTTTACAAGTGATTGTTTTTAATAATAATAATAATAATAATATTGCTGCAACCAAGATTCGAACCTGGGTTATTCCAGCCACAATGTAATGTTCTAACCACTTTGTGGTCAGGTCTATGAACACGAGATACATAAAACACTCAGAATACCTGTAAGATTTTGAGAATATTCTTTCTTGAAGATTATCACGAGACTGGAACAGGAAGTGGCCGCGGATCGAAACAGGTATTTTTCCCCAGTTGTAAGTTATCGCTCATCTCTGTCCGATTTATAGTTTGGGGTGTAGAGATGGTGCACGGTCTTAGCAGCTCCCCTCCTTTACATTTTGTGTACTGAGGTCACTAATAAAGAGATATTTATTTCCGAAAGGTTTTGATTAAACGTGATCTCCAATATTCGATGATAAACAAATGGACTAGACGTATTAGATAAGAAGATGGCTTGTTCTCACGGTAGCTTTAAGAAATCAAGTAATATAATTTTTCTTTCTAATATTTTAAGATAAGAGCAAGAAAAGAGTCCAATTTGCATTATTAAAACAAGTTAGAAATTTCATTACAGCATTCGAATATTTGCAGTTTATGAACAATACATCAGTGGTGCCTCAAAGAAAAAAATACACAATGAAAAACTCACAAATGAAAAATTAGTGAGAAAATTCATGCCAGCAGTGCACAGGCCTCAATGAATCTTTTTAAAGGATAAAAATTCAAACTGCGCATGACTGTGCACTGCTAGCACTTGAATTTTCTCACTAATTTTTCATTGTGTATTTTTTCCTTTGAGGCATCACTGCGCTTCCGATGTATTGATCATACTAGCCTCAGTACGGAGACCTTTTGTATTTACTGTGACTTCTCCTGGCTGATGATCGCCAACGAGCGTGAAACAGCCGTTCCAGGATGTCACTTGTAAATAATTTGGTCTCACCCCTTGCAGTTTATGAGCGAAAAAAAAATAGTTGTTCATTAAAAAGAAACTATTAGAAGTTCGAAAGATTAATTATTTTTTTTTAAGCTTTTTTACTTTAATTTTTTTTCAAAGTCATAAATACAACAAAAACGAAAAGCTTACATTTATATTCCAATTACAATGTCAAACAATACATATTTGAATTCAAACAATACATATTTTCCATTTTCTGAAAAAAAAATAAGTGAAATGGATTAACTGGGGTTAATTTAAACTTATTTTAATAGATAATTGCGAAGCCCTATTGGATTAACAAAAGGAATAATTCCCATTATTTAAGACAATATTAATAGAAAAACGAAAGAAATCATTTTGTTTAGATTCCAGTGCTTTTTCTAGGAGAATTTTTATCGCCTTTTCATGCTAATTTCTATTCTAGGCTAAAACGAATTGTTCATTAACTTAACACTGCATATTTCAACTTAAAATTACGTTTTAATTTTTTTTTTTAATCTAACCCCTTTTTTTTCTCTGTATAAAGCAGAATAAAGAGAAAAAAAAATGTATAACTGTATATAGCGGTGTTGAAACATTAGATCAAAATTGTAACACCGTACGATGGGTAGCCGTCAAACGAGTGTAAATAGATGATTTCTGATTGGTAAATTACATCGAAATCAAATTTAAATTTTTCAAGGTTTAAATAAGTTAAACTGTACCGCAACAGGCCCTGGAAGGTAGAGGCTCTCTGCGATTATTGACCAACGGGGCCAGTGGAGGTCGGATGGTCAGCCCGACGCTCGTCCGCGTTTAACCCCCGAGTAAGAAAGTCGGTTCCCATTCGACAGAGGGCTGGGTGAACCCTAGGGTCCATCTGGAGGAGAAATAACCGACGGGAATTGATCCACTCAAAGTTTAAATAGTATTAAATCATAAGAAATAAAGATAATCAAAGGTAACACTATTTCCTTTGCATTTTAAAAAAAGAAACATTTCAAGCCTTTAATATTGCACTTCTCGTTATCTTTTGGAGTATAGCAAGCAAATTTGTGGACTGAAAACAAAAGAAATAAAAAAATAAAAATAATAAAAAAAAAACTTCCAGCGCGACTTCATCCTGAACTAAAACTACAAAAATGCTGAGCCTCGATGATAACTAATAGAAATGTTAGTGTGTGATATTAAAATAGACTTAAATGCTTCAGTACAGGGTGAAACTGTTTTCAGAGAAATATTATTATAATTTCTATTTTATTTTTGTTTGAAGTTTTATCCTGTCTTCATATAGAATGCTTTAAGAACTATACAAGATAAAAATGAAGTTTTTTATTTATACTTTTTTGTAATTGCTTAAATGTGTTTCATCAAGATAATTCCATGTGCTTTTCCACATGGCTAACTGCTCGGCTTATGGAGTGTTTCAGTGATATCAAACAGATACCCAAAACACGTATCCATATATACATGATGCTACGCAGAAGATCTCTTCTCTTCCAACGAAGCTGTGGTACACGAAGAGGAAGAGGCATTAACGCAGAGAGCTTTTGAACTTGCTGATGTTCAGATGTCCCCAACATTTTTCATATGCCCGTGACATTTCGGAGAAATGCATCAATGCAATGAAGCTTTAAAAAAATTCTCTATGAAATAGCTTAAAGAGAGAAATGTTGCCATAAAAAACATTCTGTGAATGAAGTTATTCCTTCTGCCTCTCTTGCATATGGATGGAAAGCTTCTGAAAAATAGGCAAACTCGAGAGAAAACATAAAAGCCAGAGCAATCGATATGTTTTCAATATAATGAATTTTCTTCAAAAAAGACTATTTGAGGAGAAGCAATTACATCAGGCGAACACCCTGTAACCTTATAGAAAAGTAGATACGTCAGGAATAGAAACATATATGAAATAAATAAAGGAAATCAGTAAGTTAATAAATGTTGTATTATTTTATAAAAGTTTGTTTTCTTTCTTTGGAAAACTTAACCATAATGTAAAAGTTGGAGACACTTGACATCAATCTTCCTCTACATTCAAACTGTAAATTTCAAAACCTTTGAATATAAAAGAAAACTTGTTGTTTTCCAACATCAGGCTCTTGAATTCCATTTGATTGCTTTTCTGAAAATTATTTGCCAATAATGTTACACTACTGCTCTACGTTATATCCGAAATGAGGATAAACTCAAGAGAAAGAAAGAAAGATGTACTCTAAGTTATTCTAAGAATCGAAGCCCGAAAAGCACAGCCATCGAGTATCTTGATCAATATCCCATTTGGTCACGATTAAAATTTTATTAGATTTTTATTTCTACTTTCATTGAAGTAATTAAATTTACTCGATCAAAATTTGTTTAGATTCCTCATTTGAATTCTAAACACTGACAAGCCACTGGCATTGCTAAAAATTTAACCTTTAAAGGGAACTTTGCGTAGAGACTTTTATCCCTATCGGTTTCTCTTGCGTAAGATCAATCATTGTTTATAGAGACTCCAATAAATTTCACGTCCATTCAATTTATCCTCTCTAAGAGTAGTTCATGTTAGACAATCAATGGATTATTTTAAAGCTTTGACTGTAAATTTCAGAAGAGATATTTATTACAAAAATTACTTATCTATGATATTGAGGGCAGTAGAGAGAAGACCAATGGATTTATTTTTATTATTTTTACATTTTAATATATCATGTAATGCCGATTCTGAATAATATCGTACTTATGTACACTATGTGATCAAAACTATCCGAACACCTCTTTGCAATAGTGAACAGAAGCCTAGATGGCACCACGACGTCACGTACCGGTATAAAAGAGGCAAGGAGGCGTATGTTGTAAATTGATACAAAGTAGTTTGCTGTTAATTCTTGATAAATTGATGGGTCTATCAGCAGAGCTCATTGATTTTGAAAATGAATTGATCATTGGCTATCACTTAAGTAATAAGTCTGTCAGGGACATTTCAACCGCTCTAAAGTTGCCGAAATCACTTTGGTGATGTGATTGTGAAAAGGAAACGGGAACCACAAAAAAACCTTGACCGGGCAGGCCGAATATACTAACAGACCAGAACCGTCGAGTGTTGAAGAAGGTGGTTTGTGCAAATAGCCAGATATCGATTGAAATAATCACCCTTGAGGTTCACAGTAGTGCTAACACTCTAGCCAGCATCATGTTTGTTCGTCGAGAGGTCAAGGAAATGGGGTTTCATGGTCGAGCAGTTGCTCAAAACCTTTACTTTTCCCTATGAAAGCTAAGCGCCGCACCGCCTAAAGTGGTGTAAAGACGTCTGCCACTGGACAATGGACCAATGTAATCGTATGATGTGGAATGATGAATCATGCTGTACGATGTGGCGGTCCGATAGGAGGATTTTGGGTAAAGGCGAATGCTCGGTCAATTACATTTCTGCCATCATGCGTTCAGTTCGGTGTACGATCTCTTCCTCCATAGAAGATGTGCGCTTCGATCGTTGCAGACCACAATCATGCATGTTTCCTTCGAATGATCCAGTTTCACACAATCTCTTAAAGTTTGATGATCTCTTAAAGTATACGTCTGTTGGGGAACCGTTCACGATACAATCCTACAGCAGCTCGTCCGTTTCCGTTCGCTGCCCCATAGGCTAGGTGCACATTTGCCCTCTCAGCATTAGTGAAGCGATACATCCTCATACAAAGTCAACATCTGAAATGACGATGGCTCACACTGCCCGTCTAATACGCTGCCATACAACGCCCTCTTGCATATTTGGGTGGTGTTGGCAGACATATATTCCACAGTAATATGGTTTGTTTTTGTGTTCCTGATCTACCTTTAAAGTTTAAACAGGGAATTTTGAATCATCCTGTATATATACGTAAATACGGAAATTTTTTCAAATAAAAAGTCAGGTTATTTCTTGCCTGTAACTTTACCTTCCAAGTTTCAATAATATTTCACCGGTTCAAAAATATATTCATCTGTTTATGGGAGAAAGGGTGCCAACAAGCGTAGTGAAAAAAGGTTTAACGTGCCCCAAAGAATTCAAAATAAAAAGCAGTAGAAGTTTTTTTGAGTTCTTTTCAAGATTTCACATTATTTTGAGCTATCATCGGTAGGAGCCTGGCATGGCCATTTCTTACTCTTTATGGACTCGTCAGTCAGACAAACCCCTTCGATGATAAGCTCAGAAGATGCGAAAAAGATAGGGATTCCACTCTCGCACCCCACAGTGGCAACTCCCAAAAGAAAAATATAATGAACAATCTTCAATTACTAGCTTGCGGAACCGTCAAGCACAAAAGAAATTGAAGAAAACAAACAATAAGTTGAAAGCAACCCAGTTAAATGCTTATTGCTTTCTTCAATTTCCTTTGTGCTTGACTGTTCTGCAGACCCGGAATTAAAGCTTGTTTTTTATTATGAAAGAAGTTACTTTGACTTGTTTTTTATTATGTTGTTTTTTTGGTTGTGTTTTTCTTTTGGGGGGTTCCACTGTGGGGTGCAAAAATGGATCCCTGCCTTTTTCGCACCTTCTGAGCTTAACATTGAAGAGTTTGTCTGGCTGACGAGTCCATAAAGAGGACGAAACGGCCGTCCCAGACTCCCACGGATGGTAGCTCAGGTGAAAATCTTTTTGAGTTCTTTTAACCTCTCTGATTCTTTTAACCTTTCTGCTTACTATTTTGCAGACATAGTGATTTTATGACATAGTGATTTCTTAGTTTCCTTCAGAAATTATGCGAAAAACTAACATAAATATGTACAAATTCTCGCTGATATCTTAATAATTTCAATTAAGAATTCAAAGAAATTACAAACGCTTAAGAAGTTTCTGGACATTAGTTGAAAAAAATAGATACAAACTTGTTCTAGATGCAAGAATGCATCCCAGGAAATGGAAAGCACTGTTTTTTGTAAATCCAACGCTGATTAATACTTCAGAAATACTCAAAACATACTTCTTTACTTTCTTATCTATTGCCCATCGATTTCTTTAAAATCATCATCTGGCAGATCGTAAATGTTCTCTAATGAGATTTGATCAAAAATGTTCTTGGAAATAAAATTGAATTTATAGAAAAGAACAATTAAAACAGCAAATTCTAAACTAAACGGAAGATTTTGAAATTACTAGTATAAATTAATATTTACTAACTAATAGCACAAGGTTTTGTGATATCAGCTATTGGTGTTCCTGCATAGCGCCATTGGTGTTTTGACAGGGATTAAAATACACCTATTTTAAAAATTTTCAAGCATTAAGATCATTAAAAATTAGTTGTTTTTTTTTTTTTTCTTTTTTCATTTTAAATAAGATAAGCTTGAAGAAGTAATGTTGGCTTGCGAGAAAATGATCAGAGAAATTTTGCAAACAAAGCAGCAAAAGTATTGACGAGAGACTTATTAATAACTTATATTAAAAAAGAAAGCAAAAGATGAAGAAAAATTATGAAGAAATAAAAAGAAGCAGAAATTAAATGTTATTTGATCGCTTATATAAATAATAGTCATAAAAATTAAAAAACATTTTTACTTATCTTCTAATTAATGTAGGGGATAATTAAAATTCTAATTCTAATTAATAAAAGAAAAATTCTAATTAATAAAGGGGATAATATTTAAAATTTCTCGCTGCATTACTAATGAAAGCCAGAAAGAGCAAAAAATCATAAATAAAAAAAAGTATATTAGTGTAGGGAAAAAGTCAAAACCACAATAGAAAAAGAATTTTTTTTACGTTTTTCAAGTAAAGAAAATGACGATGAAAAAAGAAAAAAAAAAAAAGTGCACCGTGGACTCGATTCTAATAACATATAATTCAGTTACGCTATCATTTGAGCTACCGTCGATAAACACTAACGAAACTGTCGCATTTCTAGCATTTAAGTTTTAATAAGAAATCCAATGAAAACAATATAAAATATCTCGAAATGCGAGGAGGGTTGGTCCCATACCTATATATATATTTTTTTTTTTTGAAGTACTTCATGTATAATATCATTTACCCAAATGGTATCAAAATCCGTGCTACACAACACATGTCCCAACTATATTATGCTATATCAACTATATCCCAAATATCAACTATGTCCTAACTACGCTATGTATTGTAAGTCAATTGTATAATATCTGAGCTTAATACGATTTGATGTGTTTTCATTTTAAATTGAGATGTCGTTCTCCTACTCCTTAGGCTACCCTTACCTATTATTCACACTTCATCCGTTTCCTGACATTATTGTTAAATTCTTTACAATTCTTCGACGGTTTTAGCTTGCAGCTATTACTAAGGCTCTCTAATTCTAATCTTCCTATTGGCTTTCCGTTGCCTTAGAACTGTCACATCAGATAGACTTACACAATAAATGCTTTAATTTCTTCGAAGCTTTAATTTCTTGTTTTCGTTGAGTAATGATTTACGATTTTAATATTTGTCATGCACTCGTATATTAATGGTTGAAGACTACTTTCTGTATCATTCTTAATTTAATGTAGAATTATTCTTCATGCTAATTTTAATTATGGAAATAAGTTCAGTAGGCTCCATATTTTAAATGTCTTCCAAAAAAAAATATCTTTTGGATTTAATCTGGGCTCAATAAATTTCGAAATTTTATATTTTGTTTTTTACTTACAAAATTAACGTAACCCAGAAAAAAATACAATGAGAATATGTAAAAGATAATCCATTTTTTTTATCTTATGTAACAAACAGAAATACGTTAATATAATGAAAAAGAAAAACAAAGGATGAAGTGTGAGATGATAGTGAAGTAAAAGGATGAAGTAAAAAAAGGAAGATGAAAGTAAAAGAAGAAGATATTATTGATATTTGATCATTTATATAAATAACAGTCATAAAAATTTACTAACATTTTTACTTCATCTTCTAATTAAAGGGGAGAATATTTAAAAATTTTAGTTACATTACTAAAGTAAACCGGAAAGAAGAAAAATAATAAAACAAAATAAAAAAAGTATATTAATATCAAGAAAGAGAAAAACAAAACGAAGGTATAAAAAGAAGAATAAAAGTAAAAAATCACCGACGAAGAAAGAAAGAAAATAAAAAAAACAACAGATAATCGGAGTGCAATCTAGAAATTTTGCACATAGTTCGTTAATCTATTATCTGAGCTACCGCCGACAACACATACGAAACTGTCGCATTTCAAGCATTTAAGCTATTACAGGAAATCCAATGAAAACAATGTCAAATATCTCGAAATGCGTTAAAGGTTGAACCAAAAACCCATATATACGGGGTGACTTGTAACTCGACGTATTCTTTTTAGGCGTGATAGTAGAGCTCATTTCCAATTGATTTAACTATAATATCCAGTAAGCAAAACTCAACAGTTTTTGAGATATGTTAATTTTTGTGTTTTGTTAGAAATGCACTCCCAAGTATTATAATTCCAAAAATAAAAAATTAAAAATTCGAGCCTTTTTATTTAATATTACCGTTTCCCTCGTTAGTTTTACACAGTAATACAGTTAATGCACATTAACTATACAAAAAAAAAAGCTTGATTCTTTTTATTATTATTTTTTTATTTTTATATTTAGTACGTTGAAAACTTCACCTACACTTGTAAAAACCTTCAACTCAATTGTACCTTCAAGGGGATTTATATCTGAAATTTGGTAATACTTTATTAACTTAGAAATGACTTTGAAACTTCCCCGTTTTATTACCTTTCGAATAAGGTATAAAGGTTTCAAAAATATATTTTACTTCCATAAATAATAGTTCGGTTGTCCTTCGGGAAGCTTCGTAACGTATGCCAAGGCGATGTGTGCTTGCTCGATTGTAAACCGTCACTTGTGTTACTTTTTACTTGTAAGCATTCCGCTTGTGATTGGTCTCCGTGATACGTCATAGCTTCTTATTAGTCTTGTTGAGCTTCTTCATGTCGATTGCCTTAACTTTGAAAATGACAATGTTTTCAAACGCTGAATCTGCTGATATTATGATCATTTCCGGCTTTTTTAATTGAAAGGCAGATAGGAATATGAAAGTCGCTTTCCAAACATGCTTAACCTCACGTGACTATATTAAGAAGATCCAACAAGCAGCTGATCTGCATATAAGTTTATCACAGTGGAAAGTTTGGTCGGTTTTCTGCCTGAACTTCAACATTCCTCCCATTATACAACTGTTCAAGGCCTAGAGGAGGGCGATCCTCCACGAAGACTTGAATTTTGCCGATTTGTATTATACATATATAGATATTGATGATGCGACCCTATTTGGCAAAAATTTTGTGGACTGATGAGTCAAAATTCACTAGAGAAGGAATCACTAATTACCGTAATTTACAATATTGGCCGGAGGAGAATCCACGATTAATAAGACAAACTAGTTTCCAAACAAAATTTAGCGTGAACGTATGGGTTGGAATTATCGGAAATAATTTAATCGGTCGTCACTTTTTTTCCTGATAACGTGAATGGCGCAGTGTAAGAAGAGTTTTTAAATAATAATTTGTTGGAGTTACTCGACGACATACCTTTAGCAAATAGACGTAAAATGATATTTCAACACGAGGGATGCCCTGCGCACTAGCGCCGAACTGTACGAGAGTTGGTGAACCGGAGGTTCCCAAACCGATGGATTGGGAGAGAAGGACCGATACCATGGCCTGCCAGGAGCCCGATCTAACACCCCTAGATTTTTATACGAAAGAAATCGTGTATCCAAAAGAAATACATACGCTAGAAAAAATGATGAACAGATTACAAGAAACAACAGAAATTTTGTTGCTACTGTAATCACAAGAACAGAAATACGGAAACGGGCTCGTGCTTGCGTAAGAAATAGAGGTATTCATTTTGAAAATCCATTACCTCTATTTCTTATGCAAGCAGTGTTAAACCATATTTGTATTATGGTTTAAAGTTCAGCCTGCACACAAACATAAAAACATATAATGAAAACACTAAAAAGGTCCAAAGCTTTCACCTCACTTTCGACGAGGCTTCCTCGGTGGATATGATGAGGAAGCCTCGTCGAAAGTGAGGCAAAAGCTTTGGACCTTTTTAGTGTTTCATTATGTTTTTATGCTTGTGTGCAGGCTGAACTTTAAACCATCAATTTCAGCACACGTAAAAACCTAAGCATATTTGTATTATTTATGAAAATAAAAAATAACACGTTTACAATCGAGGATTACAAGCAAGACACATTGCCGTAGCGTATGTTACGAAGATTTCCAAAAGACAGTCACACTATTATTTATGAAAGTAAACGATATTTTTTTAAATCTTTATACCTCATTCGAAAGGTAATGAAACGTAGAAGTTTTTTAAAGTCATTTATACATTTAAGGGGTTATCAAATTTCAGAAATAAATCCACTTGACAATTGAGTTGAAGGGTTTTACAACAAATGCAGATTTTAGCTCCAGTATCTTTATCATACTGAAGTTTTCAACATACTGTTTGCTACATTAACTGTATTACTGTGTAAACTAACGAGGGAAACGGAAGTATACAAAGAAAGCCTTGATTCTTTTTTTTATTATTTCTGCTATTATACTATTTAGGAGTACAAAAATTAACATATCTCAAAAAGTATTGAGTTTTGCATAATGGATATTATGGTTAATCAATTGTCAATGAGCTCTACTATCACGGCCTGAAAGGAAAACGTCGACTTACCGTCACCCTGTATTTTTGAAGTACTTCACGTGTATTATCATCTCTCCAAAGGGCATCAACATCCAAGATATACAACCCAAGTCCTATTGTTGTTAGATAGTTTCTTTAACAGTTCTTTGATATTTTAGAAATTCAATATATTGTGTACAATCATACAAATTACTTTTCAAGTTCTTCGAATTCACAATTCAATTCACTTAACTTAGTATATTTAAAAAACAGCATTTATCCATTAGGGCTTAAATAAACTAAGCTTACTGTCATATGAAATAGCCACACAGTAAATTTAAATAGCTAACTTCAAATTGTTTCATTAAACACTGAAAGTAAGAATCGAGGCAGTTCTTGAAATTTGAAGAATAAACTACATAAAAAAAATTAAATTTGGTTTATACAAATATAGAATATATGAAGAATGTAAATATCTCTATTATATTTAACTATCCGTCGTTTCTCAATAATTCAAATTACGCTCTTTGGGGAATTGAAGATTTAAAATAATTTTCATTTTTATTTAAAGTATCAAATTAACTTTACATTATATCCTGGAAAATAACTAAATTAATTGTTATTATTATTACTTAAATGTTTCTATTCTTTGGTTTCCTCAGCAAAGACGACATGGCGGGTCAAGAACCAAACCATATGTTGCCAAGTGTAAAAAAAAGTATGCAAGGAGGGTTAGGGATGTGTGGTTATGTCCATAACTTTTCTTATTATGCGTGTTGCGTTGATTACCAGCCTTCTGGATTGTGCAAAAGTGTTTTCGTGAAGTTCTAGTGTGCCAAGGCTGCGGTGCAGTGTGTGAGGCACTAGACCAGTGGCGGAGAGGACATGGGTACAACACGAACTCGATCCTGCCTCCACTGCTTCTGGAGCTCGTGTGCTAAATCAGTGTACTTACTGATCTTGTCTGCGTGAGTTTTCTGCAAGGTCTTGCTGATAAGCACTGCAGTGTCACTGAAATAGATCTCTTTGTTGACCTTATCAACAAGTATGATGTTAGGTCTGTTATGGTGTGTGGTTTTGTCTGTGTTAATGGTGTATGGTTAGTACAGCTTACGTGAGGGTGACTTTAACACGCTTTGTGGTGTGTACTTGCAGTACGGAACCATGTTCTCAGTAAGTGAGTGCTAGCTGTTAATGGACGATCGACATCCCGATACTATATGGTCGATCGTCTCGTGTAGTGCGGCATTTCCTGCATCTATCGTCATGCGTATTTGCGTCGTATAGGATGTATTTCTAGTCCTGGATATATAGTTTAGAATTTATTTCTAGTTGTGGATATATAGTTTAGGATGTATTTCTGTGTGGATGCCTTGGAGATAACGTGGCCCTTTATCGCGATCATTAGCCCTTCGGTCTCCCCAAACAGCACACCACTCCTCAGCCATCTGATCGACGCTTCCATGTCGATCTGAGGCTGGCTGAGTTCGTAGCGATATCTTCTAAATGGAGTTCCTTAAGAGCCCATGATGCACATACCTGCTCAGTGTGGGTGTCGGGGGTGGTGAGTATTGGGAAAAGTTTTCGAGGGGAGTGAAGAGTATTTGCTATCTGGTGGAAGTGTTCCCTAAGAGTTTGTACTTGTTTTTTCGTTTAGGGTGATGAGGTTGATGAGTCTTCAGCCTCCCTCATTAAGAGGGAGGGTCATCCTTTCCGTCGCGGACTTGGGATGGTACATATTGGGTTTCGTGAATATAGTGCGTATTGTGCTTTGTAGTACTTCGAGTTCGGTGTTTGGTCATGAGGTTATGCTGAAAGAATAAGTTAGTGTGAGGACGACAAAGTGTTGATGTCTTTCATTTATTTTTGGCGTTGAGTTATATTGTGAGGATGTTGTGAACGCGAGCACAATATATGTTCTTGAGTCAGTTTTGATGTTTGTGTTGTCCATGACGCTCGCTTGCTTGAAGGTATTTGTAATCTCTCCCTCTTCCATGGTTTGGATGGCCAACCCACGGTCCAGCTCAACACCCTCCAATTTGAAGTATTCCTGCATGTTACATGCGGAATTTGTCAATTCCAAATCCCATACCAATGTCTTTGGTGAACTGTGTAGTTGTTTAGTAAGTTGTGCGTTCGTTGTGCTGTAGAGTTTAATGTCATCCATGTAGAGTAAGTGTGTGATTTTTGTGTGGTGCCAGAGGTAAGCCTATAGCCGTGATTTATGTTGTCTAGCATGTGGCTCAATGGATTCAAGGCGAGGCAGAATCAAAGGGAACTCAAAAGGTCTTCCTGGAAGATATCTCTCCTTATGGGAATCTGGAACGTAGTGATGGAGGTATTGGCGGTGCGCAAGGGTAATGCTGAATTCCAACTCTTCATCGTGGCATTCAAGAAAGCCGTGATCTTGTGGTGTATTTTGTAGAGATGAAGAGTGTGTAGGAGCCAGAAATGTGGGACCGAGTCAAATGCTTTCTTATTGTCGATGTACGCGATGTGTAAATACTATTCTTCGCGCGCGCCTGCCGCATGATTACCAAGTCAATAAGGAGCCTGGGAATTTCTGCGACAGCCCTTCTATTTTGCGGAAAGATTGTTGTGTGTCTCGACGTGAGCGCAGATTTTGTTTTTAAGACAGGAGGTGAGGAGTTGTAAAGTGTGGGGAGGCAGTGATTGGACGATAGTTTGCAGGGTGCGCTATTTCAGTGTTCTTGCTTTGTAGGTATGTGACAATGTGCGTGAGGAAAAGAGGCGTACGTTCTGGGTGTTGGATTATGTCAGTCAGTTTAAGAGCTAGCCTCCCATGCAGGGGATGTGAACCTCTTGATCCAGAAGTTCTGGATGCTGTCTGCACCAGGAACTTTCCAGTCGTGTGCATGTTTTAGTGCTGTCTGTATGTCTGCGAGAGTAAGGTCATGGAAGGGTATGTAGGGTAGGTCTTGAGTGAGTTGTTGTTCCTCTGATCCTTGGTGCTTTGTCGTTGTGGGATTGATGGGATTGGACAACAGAGATGACCAGTATTCGTGTAATATCTCGCTGGTGGGAGTGTATGTGTTGGATATAGTAGAGGGAGATGTAAAAGATCTGCAGAATTTTTTCTCATTGTGCTGAAAAGTGTTGTTCTGTTGTTTGTACAGAGTGCACTGTTAGTATCTTTGTAATCTTTTTGCAAAGCACTCAGTTTTTGTTTCAGTGTGTCGAGATGTTCCTGAACTCGGATATGATAGTTTGAGTGTGAAGGGCGAATGTTTATGCGTTTGAATATCTTCCTAACCTGTGAAATTAGTTTCTTTGTTTTGTTTCCTGCACAGTATTATGTGATGTGGACTAAGTGGTGCGTACTTTCTACAGTCTGAAAATAATTCCTTTTATTTTGATGGTCAAACCACAGAAAAGATGGTAATAAATTCCTACATGAAGATTTACCGCAACTATTGAAAAATATATCTTTCGCAATATATCTTTGGCAAATATACTTTTTAATAGGACATAGGTACTCCCCTATTTTATTCCATGTGATACTTATCAAAATGAATATTTTTGAAGATTAAGGATCGGAGTTCACCAATTTATACCCGTTATAATTTTATCTTTGGAGGCGGATGAACGATCTTGTGAACCTCACAAAAATGCAAGCACAAATGCAGTAATACTTTATGTCATATTTGTAAGCTGCAGCTCAAATAAAACCACAACTAACTCGTTTGAAGAACATTAAAGTCTTGTGTAACTTCAAGAAAAATATTTCAGAACTTTTGAATGTGTACAAAACTTTGGTAGATTGATATCACAATAATTTACATGTATTTTTTAGTATTCTACACAACAATTAGGCATATATAATTTTTCGTCAATTACCAAACTGTATAACTCCATTGAAGGAGCATTTTAATTCAAAATCCAATTATCTGCTTAATTTAATGTCTTACCTTAATGAATCACCCTATATAAATAATATGATAACAAAACAATGTAAATCCCTAATTAAACTGTTTAATATGCGGTAAAATGACGTTCCGCTCTTTGCTTAAAATTGATTGTCGACATGTTATATAGCTTACTTACCCTACTGCTCTTCAGGCACATTCTTATTTAATCTTCATTTTGTATAATTAAATTCTTCCTTAACCAGATCGCTTCCTGGCAGAGAATTTAAATTGACTTTTCAATATATAATTTAGTATTTGATGTTCTTCAATATAAAGGGTGAGTTGTTATGCTTAATGAAAAGTTGTTCGCCACTTTTCTGAAATATTTCTCATTTGTTAGCTGCAGCTGATGAATAATGAAATATCTTAGGACATCAAAACATAGCGAATAAGAAATGCATTGTAATTATTACTGATATATAACGATGCTATACGTTTTCTTTTTACTTAACAAAGTAGATCGCTTCTAACTCTTTTACAAATAAATTTCAAAACAGTAGAAAATTAACAGTAGAAAACAGTAAAAAAATTTTAAGCTTTTTTTTTTTATCAATAGATATTTTAAATATCTATTGTATAAAAAATATTTTAAAATCATTAGTTCCTAATAAATTTTAAGTATTGATTGGTTATAAAATGTGGAATTTGTTTCCTGTTGATTTGATTATAATAATACATCATTATTATAAAGATGTTTTTACAATCATTCTACTTTAAACTGAACTAAAATCCTCTGTTTCAGTCTAATAAATTCCAAATTATCTAAGAATAGTAAAGTGTCATTTAATATTTTTATTTTTAATGTTTTATTTTTAATTTTTATTTGCTTCTTGTATTTATTCGTATCCTAGCTGCAGTTTCTATCGGTAGCCTTTCTATTTCCATCCCCTCCCCGTCTATTTTTTTTCTTCCTTTTTCTCCTCTTCTTCTCGCGCTGCTGCCTCCTTTCCTCCACCCTCTCCCTTTCCACACCGTCCGGATTCGGCTCCCTCTCTTAATGACAAATTCAATACTGGCGTGTCCCTTCGAGCGGGTGGGATGAATTAAATATGACGCTAGGCCTCCGCATCTCTGCGCTCCGGATTGATAAATTTGGCGAGGATGCAACAGTGCCTCCTTATGCACGCGGAGGGTGCGGTCCCCGCCTCATCCCCGGAGCACGCGCTGTCACCCCGTAGCACGCACGTGCCGCAGAAATATTGCGACGAATCACGTGACCATTACCATATACATCAAGCACTCCACTTTTTAAAAAAAAAATATCTATTACCTTAGAGCAGAATTTATACTTTTATATCCGTGAAAAAGAAATGACGGAGAAGGAGGGGGTAAACAGTTTACCTTCCAATAGGAACATTTGTCACGAACATTTTAATGTCATAAAGACCAATCTTTTCTCTATTAGGAACATGGAGTGATGGTCACTTTTTTTTTTCAAGATCAGAGAAAACGTTTTGCTTTTCCATTAGATGCTTCAAAAACATTTTTTTTAACTCAAATTTTATTAAGTTCTGCTGTCCACTGTTTGACTTCATACTCAGAAAAATCCTTTTTTTTTTTTCTTTCTTTGTTCAGATTCAAAAACTCAGATTCTATTTAACTATTTAATGATGGCATAAATAATTTATAATAGGAAAATCTCATTTAATTTACAAAAGTTTTATAAAGTAACTTTGATAAATTATAAATAACAATAATTTTTTAATTATGTATATGAGTAATTTTTATGAATGAATTAGACTACCGTGCAAGTGATTAAAAAGAGAAGGAAATTAAAAATTGCACTTCACTCAACAATTCAGTCAACCTAGTTTTAATTCGTAATTGTTTTGTTTCTGTTGTTGTTATTGTTGTTGACTAGAGTGAAATTTTCAAGTATTTCTTTTAATATTTAATTGATGTTCAGGTATAATCCTGTGTCACGGCGGTAACCTGCCTCGCAACTGATTCGTCTAAATCCGGGTTCGAATCGCAGAACAGGCATGGATTTCTTTCTTTTCTAAGTCTACTTCTTCTCTTTCTCTTCTTCCACTGTCTACGGCATGTTCTTTCTAGGGTTTATAGGCCTAAAAACGAGTATATCCATGTCCCTTTAAAGAAACACAATAAAATGATGTAGAACTTCTATTTAGCTGTGTTTTCTGGTTAGATAAATTAACAAACTATCGAAGAGAAATTTATTTCGAGTGATGTTGTACTTTATCTTTTAAAAGCTTTTAAAACTAAAGTAAGCAGCAAGAAGTTTAGATGCATTTAACATTGAGAAATAATTGAGATTGTTTTCTTTATAGATAATTTATAATTTCAACTTTCACTTTTTATGTAATGTAAAATTTCAATCAAACACTGTTAAGTAAATTAATCACTCTTTTTCTTTAAGATAATACAGTTGAGCATTCCTAATCTAGAATTCCGTAATCCGGAACTTTTCAAGATGATGTCCTGTCTTATGTTGTGAATGCATATATGGTATTCATTCTCCTTGGTCTGAGGGATCCATTGCTCACCTAAGAAACATTAGAAAGATAAACAGATGCTAATTTGTTTGGGATCATAAAGCTAAGGAATTTCTTTGGATTTTCTATCAATGTATTGCTGTTTATCATAGCTAAAGCTAAATAAATAAATTAGTAAAAAAAAGTTATAATCTTTGTTTGTTTCATTTGTATTCATGTTTTTTAAGTTAATTAAAAAATAAGTTTTATAAAGTAAATATTTTTCACTTCTCTGCACCACCATCATGTCGTATTCCAAAATCCGAAATATTCTCGTTCCCAATCATTATTGATGCTCAACTGTGCATTTCAAGAAAACTTAGCCTTTACATTTAAATATTATAATTAATTTTATCTTTATTTATATTTTGAACAGTTTTGAATTTACTTTAAAATAGTTTCTTAGCCTTTTCTTTACTAAACATAAACTAAACATATACAAAGATATTTTTATCTATCAAACAACAAATAAAAAAGATAAAAAAATCCTGTATAATTACTTTTTTTTAATTTTTTACTATTTTAAAATAAAATTTTAACAAAATATATAAAGTGATTTAATAATTAGACTAAATTAAAATAAATATAAGTATCTTAATTTTATAATATAATTCTATATAAAATAAAATAATATCTTAAATATAATTAAAATAAAATAATAAAAATTAATTAAAGCAAGCAATTAAAAAATTTAATAATTTTATTAATTCTTTGATTTATAATATGTTTATTTACTATTTTTTTTTTATTTTTGTTAAATTTTAAATTTTATTCAAAAGCTACTAATTTTTCTAATTTCTTATTATTAATTAAATTATTATTTTTTTTATTAACTTAAGTAATGAGTATAGTTTCTCTAATGATAACGCAAGTAAAATGAAAAATAAAAATCAAGTTCCTTGGTTGAAGTCATTTAAAAGCGAATGTTTAATTGCCCAATTGGAAAATGAACAACACTTTCCAACAGTTGTTGGAATAACAAGCAAGCGTTTCGAGACAAAGTTAATTGCGTCAGTATTACAAGACCCTGAATTCCGAGCGTAATTCAAAATCACCGGCGGATAGGGACGGAAATCCCATGAAAAGTAGTCGTTCGTCTGTATTAGCATAACCCACTTAATAAAGTGAAACCAAATTTATTTACCGAACATTTATTGGCCCATTACACATCACAATATCCCAAAATCGCGGTAGGTTTCAAATTGCTGTTGCCATTGTGTGGAGAGATTGAAATAATGGGGGATGTGTACAAGCAATGGGGATTCTCGGAAATTGAGAATTCTTCGGAGTCATAATCATTAACGTGATGGCTGTATCGAACAAACAGTGACAAACACAAGGCTTTCCTACGGCAGACGATTTAGATTCGAGCAATTGCCAGGGATGATAAACAAGTCCCTCGTATCGAAGTCCCCCATTCCGACTTAGCTTTTTCCATATTCCCGTTCATACATGTATATATGAGTTTCATTGATTGCCAGCGTAAGCGATCAAGAGCCAAGATTTTAGAGGCATTCCACAACTGTTTGTCTTGCGAGCGCAGGTTTCACACAAGCAAGAGCTTTTAACGAAATTAAATACACTCAGTTCATAAAATGGAAATGATTGAAAAACTTGCCTAAAGAGACAGTAAATAAAACACTACTTTGTTTGTAAAATAAATGCCACAAAGAAATGGCAATAAAATTTACATTTTAAGTATAGGTAAGAAAACAAAATAAAGAAGAAGAAAAAAGCCCCACTGATTTAATGTTTAAATAAGTATGAAAAAGGCTTCATTTTTTGTTTAAATTAAAATTTCATCAGTAAATAGGATTTCAGTATTAATAACTCTATTTATAGTAACTCCAAAACTGAAAATAAGAAATTTTCAGACACTTAAAATCTTCTCTCCCCCCCACCAAAAAAAATAAAAAAAAAAAAAACTGAAAAAAGAGTTTTTACTTAAAGAAATAGCCTATCTTAATATCACAAATCTATCATTTTTTGTTTTGTTTTTCATCGTATAGTTGAAATGTTAATGTGCCTCAGAATTTTTTATTATAACAATTTTCTATATATAAATTAATAGTAGATAAATAAAATAATAAAAAAGAAATATTCAAAATAAACATGCAGGAAGTTTTGAGTCATACAATCAGAGAATTTTTTTCCGTAATTTCCCACTAATTAGGATTTTTTTAAATTAGTTAACAGAATGAATTGAGTTATTTTTTTTTAATTATTTTTGTTGTATTCAAATTCCAATAATTTAGAACAGTACGAAGCAAAAAAGTGTTTTTTTCCAAGTATTATGAAACCT
>JAFIDM010012231.1:163058851-163070161 GCA_023159025.1 Thereuonema tuberculata
TATTTATAGTAACTCCAAAACTGAAAATAAGAAATTTTCAGACACTTAAAATCTTCTCTCCCCCAAAAAAAAAAAAAAAAAAAAAAAAAAAACTGAAAAAAGAGTTTTTACTTAAAGAAATAGCCTATCTTAATATCACAAATCTATCATTTTTTGTTTTGTTTTTCATCGTATAGTTGAAATGTTAATGTGCCTAAGAATTTTTTATTATAACAATCTTCTATATGTAAATTAATAATAGATAAGAAAAATAATAAAAAAGGATTATTCAAAATAAACATGCAGGAAGCTTTGAGTCATACAATTAGATAATTTTTTTTCCGTAATTTCCCACTAATTAGGATTTTTATAAATTAGTTAACAGAATGAATTGAGTTATTTTTTTTTAATTATTTTTGTTGTATTCAAATTCCAATAATTTAGAACAGTACGAAGCAAAAAAGTGTTTTTTTCCAAGTATTATGAAACCTAAAAAATAAAGAATAAGATATAATCGTAATCATTAATTATAGAGATAAGATTATGAGATTTAGTCTAAATTAATCAGAAAAATAAATGCCAAAGATTTAATCTTCTTATTTCTTTCTAGCGTTCTTTTTTTCTTTCTCTTTGCATTTGTATTTCAAAGCAATTTCTTTTTTCTCTGTGATATTTTTTTGCTCCTGAACCTTTTTCATTCGACAGTTTCATTTTTACATCGTCTGTATATGATAATCTAAATTTTTCTACCTTCTTTTTCTTTCCATTTTTTTTGTTTTGTTGTTGTTGAGGCAACAACGGCGTAATCTTATTAATCGAAGTCGTCTTCTTTCTGTTGTCTCCTGTGTCGTGACTATTCCAATCCCCTTCCTTTTTCTCGAAGCGTCTACACATCTGTGGTCCTTTGCTCTCTTTTATTTACTTGTGTCTCAGCTCCATCCTTTTCTCTCTCTATCTTGGTTATCCATTTCTTCATGTCGTTTCGATTTTTTTTCCTCTTCTTTCCTTCGTCACGATCTGAAGTGCATCATCCCCCCCCCCTCCATTTTTTTCCTTCTTTTTCCGTTCTCCTTATTTCTTCTTCTTCCTCCCCTCTTTTCTTTTCATCTCCCTATTCTCTGTCTTCTCCTTTTCTGTCGTCGGATTTTTCTGCCTTCTAATGTGTATGTGTGTGTCCCAATGCCTTTCTCTCTTACCTTCGCTGCATTTGCATGCTTTTCTCTTTTCCCATCGATTTTGCGCATTGCTCCGGTAGCGATAAGCGCCCGGAACAGAAGCCCGAGCAGCGGTCCGTTTTTCTTTATCGTCGTCTTATCAGAGCGGCGGCCACGGCTCCCGCAAATATGAAATCGATACGGGGAGAGAAGATGGTGCGACGCGCGCATCTAATGAGACGTGCCCAGCATGCGCGCATGCATATCGGGCGCTTTCAGCTCCACTGCTTTGCCTTCGCTGCATTGTTCTCCTCCCAGAGCCGAGCGCGCAGCGAGAGACAAGACCTCCCCCTACCAAGAAGCGCGTCTTTTCCTTCGCTTTTTCTTCCTCTTTCCCCCCTGCCGTATCTCTGTCTCTCTGTTCCTGAGACCAGGGATGCGGGTTTCGCCGAGCAAAGCGTCACGGCAAGCCATGAAGCTTTAGTCGCGGAAATTGAAGACTTTGGCAATCGATTGTTTGCAAGGAATGCTAAGACCTGATTGCCGGATGCACTGACATCAGGGCCGCCTTTCTCCTTTCATTCACTTGCAAAACAGCCTTAGGGTCAAGACAACATAGAGCGCATTACTTTATTCGAAAAATTATAATTTTTAACATGATTTTTCAAATCCAAAATGAAAGTAGTTCTTATTTAGCAAGTAGTTTGCTAAAGGCTCATATGCTATCCAGAACCTAATTTAACACAAGCTATTCCTACTTTCCAGTGATATAAAATAAAGCCTCATGCTTTGTTATATAAACTTATTTTAAATAGATACTTGCAAGTCCAAGCTTGCTTAAAGCTTCCCAATCGACAACCTTCTCGCTTTCGTTTCAACAGTATTTCAACAGTATTCCGCAATTAACATTTTTGTAGCCGTTAAGAATTAAAGCAATTATGGAATAGGGTATGAATATCTCAAACTGTTAAGCTATCACACAATAATCAATCAATACATACGATATCAACCAATTTTCGTCAGCTTTTAATTCCTTTTCTGCTTAAAGAAATTTAGTTTCATTTCTCTTTCGTCTTTCTTTTTTTCCGTTGTCTTCTTCTCTCTTTCGAAAGCGTCTTTTTAATTTAAAAAGTCAGAAACGTGATATTGCGTTTTGTGCTTCAAGCAAGATTTAACATGTCATTTGCGCTTCTAGTTCAAAATTCTGTAACTAAAGAACTGTTCTGTCGTCAAATTTTAATGAAATAAGTTTTAAGAAAAATTAAGAAAATCTCATTCAGTTCTCTTTCTTATTCTTGCAGAAAAAAGTGATTCTGTGGAACATAAAGACATTTCACTTATTTAAAAAAAATAATTAAATTTCTAAATCCAATTTGCCAAAGTCATTTCTAAAAATATTCAGTAGCATTTTTTCTTTCTAGCAAATATAAAGTAAAAGGAATAAACACGAAAGTAACGCTTTTATCTCAGAGATGAATAAAAATTGCCTCGAAGTAACAGACTTTCTCCAAGTAGAACAAGGTACTGGATATCTCGATATGTAAAAGTCTCTG
Organism: Thereuonema tuberculata; assembly: GCA_023159025.1. Taxonomy (NCBI): domain Eukaryota; kingdom Metazoa; phylum Arthropoda; class Chilopoda; order Scutigeromorpha; family Scutigeridae; genus Thereuonema; species Thereuonema tuberculata. The sequence goes on from JAFIDM010012231.1 coordinate 163,061,538, forward strand.
TTAAAGCTTTCGAAGTCTTAATTGTGATATTCTACTACGGTCCAGTATTTTTAGGGAGCAAAGAGGTTTTAATCATAGGCTCCCAGATGGAGAAAAAGGATGAAAAAGAATGATCTTGCTGACATTGCTTAATGAAGGAAAAATCTCATTCCTGTTTCAGCTGAGACGAACTGGTTGCATTCAACAATCATTTTCTTTCTCAGGCTGAATGTTGTAAGGCTATAAGTAGATCGTAAGTAGCCCATAAAACTGATGCCTTCATTGTCTCAAACTGTAGAACTCATAGGGAATTTGACTAGAATCTTATACTTTCACAATTGTATTTTACGTTATCACTCGTAATTGTCCTTGATTTCAACGTCTTTAAAATGAACCTTAAACTAAGAATATAAAGGGTGTCCCCGGTTTACGGTTTCAAAATGATATATTACAGAGGCCATGAAGTCTGGAAATTCGTCTAGGCAATCATTTGTGATAAATAATTGATAAAGAAGTTATGAATATAAAAGTGTTATTAAATAAATTAACATATTTAATTATAGTAATTTTATTATTTATCTTTTACATATTGTTCAGATGAGTTTTATTATGCTGTTTTATACAAATATTTTATTTCGCTATGAACACCGCTCGATATAGTGACTCTCTATCTCGATGCAAGAGTATAAAATATAAAAGAGTATAAAAGAGTGTACACAAGAGTATAAAAAATTCTGTCTCTGCCTCTCAAAGATCCTGATGTCCCTTGAATTGCGTCACTGGAGACAAGGATCCTAGCAAACAGTTCCTTCTCCTGGTTCACTAACCCGTCGTAAACCAACGACTTGATGTTCCCCTAAAAGAAAACGTCCCTAGAGTGACAATCTGGAGTGACCAATGGCCAAGAAACCGATCCTCCTTTTCCAATCCACCGATCAGAGAATGTGGCGTTCAAGTGATAGTAATCATTACTTTATTAATTACAAGACAGAATAAGCAAATTATTCTTTACATTTTCAGTCCAATTGCTTGCAGAAATATTCAAGAATGCCTGCCCTTGGCGAATTTCCAGACGTCATCTAACCTTAAGATGGAATCACACACTTTTCCAGAAGGTTGACTTCCAGAAAGACAGAAATTAGTTCCTTCCACCGCTTATAGTGTGGATGACGGTTCACTAAACTTAATAACTTTAGTGTGTGCTAAGCTACTTCAAAACAGTGATAGCATTCCATTTGGTCTATTCTTCCTTCTAATTTTCTTGCTCCTTTTAGCACTCACTTTTTTTTCGTAAATAATCCATTTTTCTATTGAAAAATTTGATCTGGATGGTTTTCTAGAATTTTTACGTAAACTTTGTACTTTTTTTTTCTCAATTAACTTTAGTATTTTTGAAAACTAATTTTTCTTTATAATTTTGGACACAGCAAGTAAGCTATTTAAAGATAAAAATTAAAATTAAAAGAATCTTGAAAATTAATGCGGAACTGAAAGAATTATGAGAATTTTATAGCTTTTATTTACATTTTAACGAGTTTTACTCAATGAATGCATGTTTTTAGTCGATAATAATATAAGGGAAAGGATATGATAAAAAAAATGAAAGTGGCAGCACAGAAATTTCAAACAAAGGTAAAAAAATATAACAAAGATAAAAATGTATAAATTCAATATTTGAAATCAAATTACTTTTTTAATTTAACTTTTTATCTATTTTTCGATTGTTCAGAAACCTTTTTTTTCCTTTAAAATTATTTAATGCTTTCTTTCCCTCAATACAAGGACAAAATATCCAAAAGTGAAATTAAAAAAAAAAAAAAAATTCAATTTTTCACAGCACGTTAATTTTTCTAATCTTATTCAACAATCTTCGCTGAATTTATTTATCATTCTTCACAATTTCTAGGAAATGAGATAAAAATCAAATCAGATAATCATTTTATTTTATTAATGTTTTGTCTTTGTTACAAAAGGTAATAATTAGAAAATATTACAGCTTTCTTAATAAAATGTTTATATTATAGGAAACAGCTAAAAGTCATTGTGAAACAAATACTCACCAATACTTAAAAGCATCTATTATTTTTATTTACCCTTTTTAATGTTTTACTTTTTTTTATATTTTTAATTAGGCCACCTTTAATCCAAGAAAGAATCTTTGGCAAGTGAGAGGTCAAGAAAGAATCTTTTAATTAAATTTTGAATTATATTGATAAATTATTATTATTGTAATATTATTACTGTATCTAAATTTTGAAATTGATTCTTCTTTTTAAATGAAAGATGTATATTATACTTCTCACATTTGAATAATAAAAAACATTTTATACTTATATCTATCTATGTCCTTTCTCAAGACCTTTCACTTTTTAGAGTTTAAAAGATTTATGCCCGAGTGCACCAAACTAGAATTAACTTTGATGGCGCATTGTGGACGTAGCTAAAATTAGTGAGGTTGCCTTTGTTTTAAAATTTTAGCCTTTGTTTTAAAATTGTGTGAAAGGAAACAAACATGTACAAAAAGAAATTTATCAAGAATCTGAATAAATTTTCTTTTTCTAATGTTTGTTTCCTTTCACACAATTTTAAAACAAAGGCTAAAATTTTAAAACAAAGCCACCCACCACTAATTTTAGCTACATCCACAATGCAGCCATCAAAGTTAATTCTACTTTGGTGCACTCGAGCATCAGTATAACAGTAAAGTCAATTGAATCCCGGAATCCAAGAGGGGCCCAACTCCAATTTTTATTGAAATTGATTTATGGGTGCCATGTCATTGTTTACGTTACTGTGCATCAATGTACCAAAAAGAGAGGTCCTACTCCAATATTTAACCACACTTAATTTATACGGAAAATCACAGCAACGTGATGAGGATTCAAACAAACCCAAACATTGTCGCTTGAGCCTCTATTGTAATCAGGAAAAAAAGCCGATACTGAAATGTTATGGTTTGGTTTTTGACAGGCAATTTGGTGTCATAGAAAGGATGAAAAGAAAGAATGAGGAAGTTCAACATTATAAAGAATGAGTGGACATGGTCCGTGGAAAGTTTTATGTTAAGAGTCATGTCAGGAAAGGATATAAGAGATTATAAGAATCACTTTCTTCAATACTTTAAGAAGTCTGCAACAAAGAATGGACAAAAGTTCAAAATTTCAGATTATAAAGTATTTCAGAAGAAAAATATTTTTACTCATGAAAATAAGATTGCAGTTTCAAGAACCATGTCCAATACTACATCTGAATATTTGAGGTTGATTTAACCAAATAGTAAACCAGATTTTCCCAATGTATCTTTGTATACAAAACCCTGTCCAGTGAAGCCTGCTAAAATTAAAGATTTAATACAATAAAACAACACTTGAGACAGGATGTAATCTCTTATATAGAATCACTGCAGTCAGAAAAAACCTTGTCTGATTCTTAGAGTTGTGAAGAAGTTAATTTATAGCAAATATAATGTAATCACTGTGTTAGTTTGGAACAAGATAATTTAATTTGCATTTTTGTTTGAAAATAAAGACAAGAAAACCTTTAAAGCTAGTCAGTATGGTTTTATATTATACAAAGTTGTATCTGATAGCTGTGGAGTCCAAAAGGGGCCCAATATTTAACCACTTTGAAAATTTATTACTGGTGAAATATAATTAGTAGAATCTTTGGTAAACGCCATGATAAGACGGTATAAAGAAGTACTTAAGATAAAAAAATCAGATGATCAAAAGTATTTTTGTAGTAACAGCAAACATTTTTTCAATTTCCCAAAAGTTTTGTTTCATGGACTTGGGCCCTTCTTGGATTCCGGGATTCAATTGCTATACATATATTTTTTTGAAAAAAAAAACAACCTTAAATCAGTAAACAAGATATATAATGCAGAATTTTGAGTAACATAAAAATAAGACTCAAAGAAGTAAACCAAACTTCCCAAATCTCAACAATATTTTAAGTAGCGTTGAAGGCTAACTGAAGATAGTACAGTATGTAGAATGGTAATTTAAGTTACTTGTTTGTTTCCGTCTATTGGTTATTTCCTTCACGCTTGCAAGACACAGACAAAGCAAAAAATATCTATCATTCGCTAAAAAGTACGCTGCTGCAGATTGAAAAAATGTCATAATTTAGTTATTCAGTTGAAGTCTAGCAGCGGGTGAATTTCTCTGAAAACAGAGCTCATACAAAAATAAAATTTAATTCTCTGAAGTATCTACATCTCTTCTGGACAAACAAAGCATTCTTGGTTAAAAGTAGTCATTGTTATCTTCTGAATTATGCAGCTAAGTTGGTAGGACCTGAAAAATGCAGGGGAACGCAGATAAACTTTGTAAACTGTAAGTGCAGTGGTCATTCTACAACTATATGTCAAAGCCTTCAAATATCAGTAACTGCGAAAACGTACTGAAAATAAATATGGGATTCATCATTGTAACGGCTCTTACAGTTAGTCAGAGACTCATCCTAATGTGACATCTGGTATCGTAGAAATCACATCTGTTCTTCGCGCGTTATCTTGTAAAAAAATATAACAAACTGCTTCTGCGTACATTTCATAGTCAATATCACCTGATATTGACTTTCAAAGAATTACATCTTTAAATCCTGTGTAGAGATTAAATGACTAGTTTACACATTATTCTGTATATTGTCATTCGTCATGATATAAGCCGAAATACAAGAACTACCTTTTGAATGGAAACACTGGAAAATTCTGAATCTTCCCAATATTGCATAGCTACTTAGAGGTTACCTATAAAAGTTGCCCACAATCGCTCCTCTGCACCTCTCACTGGTATCATTTTCTAATCTAAGCACTTATGAATGGAAAGCAAGTAAATATAAAAAATATTTTTTCTTCAAAGTACTGTACTATGAGAAATACCCAACAACAAAAAACGATAGAGAAGATAAATTATGAGGAAGGACCTAATAATCAAAATAATGCTTATTTGCCTATTAGTCTGTATAACCAACATTGAGCTGCCTTTCATATCTCACTTTCTGTTGATAAATTTCCCTTAAAATCAAAAAACAAACAAACAAAAAAATGCTTTGTTTTTTTTTTTTTTTTTTTGTTTTTTTGTTTTTTGCTTTTTTTCATAAAATATATTCACGGATGTAATATTCACGAATATATCCTTTCAATTTAGGTCATGTAAATCTTATTTGAATCCAAGTCCAATTATATACTTATCACAATTAACCTATCATAATTTAACAAGTTTTTTTTTATTATTATTTTCTTCTTTAATTTCAATTGAATGAATTTCTGTAGTAATTCTGTTCACTACAGATAAAGCCCCGCCTTGAATGACAAGTTTGCTTCTCTGCAATGGCAGATGGTAACATCCACAAGCCTACATTCGGGGGCTTTCTTGAATTCTAAAAGTTCATCAACCTTATGATGGTTTAAATAGTAATAAGAAACATAATCGCTTACTGTTGACCTTGATTTACTGGCATCGTATTCAAAAGAGAGGAAAAAAAATACAAACATAATTCACTAAATTACAAATGTAAAGTCAAAGCCAATGAAAATTACGGCAGTTAACTAAGAATAATATTTGATTAAAATTTTTCGAAAATAACTTTTATTTTCAGTAATTAAGCTATTTTCATTTCGAAAATTTTTATTTGGATTTTTTATTCTATGCAATTGCATTATTTAAGGATCTAAGAAAACGAACTATTATTATTATTATTATTATTTTTAATTTATGTGTTACTTTCTTCGAAAAAAATCATTGTCATAATGCATTTGATGTATACATCTAACAAAATAGAATAAGCATTAAAGTCAAGTTTCCTAAATAAAAAAAAGGAGATTCTTTTCCTGAAAAGTCAGATAACATGCCATTCTTTTATAAATCAATGACTGTATAAAGAGGATCATCTAGGCCTAATGTTAAGTTCTAAGTACAACCATTATAAGCATAAATAGTAAGATGATTTTTATTCATTATTACATCGTGACCGGAATGAAACAAACACTAGTGAAGCGATACAAAGTGCCCAGATGTAATGGTATTTTTGTTGAAATCATCAATGTTATAGATGCCTTTTTGACCGTCCACTTGGTCATCAATTTGATCTTATTGTCGTCAAAGGCTTACTTTTATTACACATTAAATACTCACAAAAATTCAAGGCTATCAACATGATTTAATTCAATGTAATCATCTTCCTGGGCATTTTAAATTTTGAAAAGAACACATATTTCACATGTAGCTTTCAGATTGTTGAAAAAACAAACGAACATCATTGCCATACCTACTTCATTTTTCAATAGGCAATGTTTTAATAGTTAACTGAACAAATTGCAAGAAGAAGAATTATATTTCTTACTTATAAGATTACAAATGAATAAAAGGAGTAAACATCGATGAATTGCTGCTTCAATTACAGTAATGTACAGTTATGTAATATATTTAAAGTAACACATAATAGTCAACATTTGACATATAAGAAGTAAATAATATAAGGAAACTACGTCAATTCTAAAATCAAAGGCAACTAGTTAGAGAATTATTAATTTATAAATTAAGCTACAATTAAGAAACAAAAATTTAAAATAGCTGAACAAAAGTTACCTTATTCCATTCAATTTTATTCTATTCACTTTTTTTCAGATAACGACTAACAAAAAATATACTTACTTTGATAATAAAATGTATTACAGATATTTATATGTTCAATCAAGTATGTTCACATGCAAATCAAATTAACTTTGTCTGTAAGAGAACTACAGTACGGCCCAAAACAAACGACACTGAACCGTTTTGAACAGACAACGCTGCAATCGAAAGAATAATCAACTGTGGTTGTTGACAAATACATGTTCAATGTGATCTCATTGGTGCTCTGAGCAGTACTCGTAGCGGTTGCGTAGGTTGTCCACCATGTCCCGGAAGAGCGGTTGTTCCATTCCCCTAAGAGTGATTTTCATTTGTTATTACAGTTACGGGAAAGCCGGTGCAACCTTTCCGCTGTGTGAGTACACTTCCGGTTCGACGGAATTTATCGACGACAGATAGCATAACCTTGTTTTTGGGTCCTGGACGGTTAAAACGCTCCCGAAATTCCATAGCAACGTGTAATAGGCTAGATCCATTGCCACGGCCTGTTCCGTATGATCGAAAATAGTGATCCACTATAAACACTTTCTTTTCGGTGGTTAATACCATTTTCACAGCAACACTGATTTATCGCACACCCACAATCATTCCTGTTCCGAATACAACAATCGCCTACGTGTTCATCTCGCAGTGTCACTTTTCATGTGCTCAAATTGTTCAGCGTCGTTTGTTTTGGGCCGTACTGTACTTGTGAAAAGAAAGCGATCAGCTCTGAACTAACTAATTATAAGTAAGAAGTCCAAAAAGTTTATCAGCCGTTCAAGTATTACGTAAGCACATTTTTAGTCATTTTAGACCCCCTTCCCTCCCTCCCTCCTCCCTTGTAAGAAAATATGAGCAGATGCCTGACCCCCTCTCCCTAGTGTTTGCCAAATCATTAACAGTAAACACCACTGATCGATAAATTAAAACAGCCAAAATTGCATAATATTCATTCCTGAATTAAAATGTAACAAATTAAAACGTGTATAAAAGTACCCATGAAATACTGAGGAAAAATACTCATGCAACGCATTCTCTAGCATTGTGCATCTTAAGAAAGCATTGCGCTGGTCCCCCCCTTCCCCCTTTTCAGCAAAAATAAGCAAAGCTTGAACCCCCTACCACCCCTTTAGTGCTTACGTTATACTTGAACAGCTCCTTATTCAAACTTCAGAAGTTTATGAAAATATAATTTATGTATAACAACAAATTTAACGTGCGGAAATCGTAAAAAACGCAGTGATTCTCTGATCTGTTTTCAATACTTTTGATAACGGGAATCCAGACCATCTGTTTCTAGTTTCTGGAAACCATCATCAGCTGGATTAGTCCAGTAGCCTACATTATAGCTTAGTAAACTCAAGAAACATATAAAGAAAACAAAAGTCAATAAGATAACGGCCCTCCATATTAAAAACAACAATATACAAATTAAGAATAACAAGGTAATTAATGCTTTTAGACAGTGTCAAAAGCAAAGCGGTCCCGTAATGTGCACAATTGTAAAAACAAAATAATTAAAAGCAAGAGCATATAAATGCAAGACCGTTCCTTTATTTTTTACAGGCAAGCTGTAACCTAAGGGCCTCATTTGGATATGTTAAAGAATTTATGAAACAATACGTTTGTAAATATTAACAATGACGTCCTGTTGGCAATTGATAGTATTGTTATGTATGAAGCATCAGTATTATTACTGTGTTAATTGTTATCATTATTACTAACACTGCTATGGAAAACGTTAATTTGGGGGGTCAGGGAGTGGTCCTACAGGTCTGATTTTTTTTACGTGGTCACCTACTTTTGGATGCTGAACACAATGGTGAAGGTTTCATTCTAATATTTCTAACCGTTTGGCCGCTACAGAGTGTGACATACAGTGTGACAGACAGACAACACAAAAGCAAGAGCGGTTCCCTATGTTAACTGTAACATGGGACCGCTAAAAGACGCAAGTCATTCAATCGCCGCTAGCAGTCGCTTAGCTTATGAAAGATTAAATTGTAGAAAAAGAATACAAAAAAA
>JAFIDM010012231.1:163076980-163153632 GCA_023159025.1 Thereuonema tuberculata
CGTCGATATCGGAGGGATTCATAAACAAAGAATAGGTGAGGGTGGGATGGAGAGAAGGTTCTCGCCATTCACGGAAATTGGATGATGGCGTGTCGGCGTCAAAAGGTTCCAATTCCCAGCGTCACCATTAAGACTTGCGTTGCCGCCATGGGGTTTGTTTGGGTTGCACCTGCCGCCACCTCTCCCAATCATTTCTTCTACGCCCATCCTCCCTTCTTTAATCCGACTATCAAGATAGAGTGAGAGAAACGGAGTTGTGTTTGCCACCTTCGTCTGTCTCTCTATCCATGCATTGACACCCGGCAGTCTTTAATTAATTCTAAATGAAAGGGATTTGCTGACCGTACATGTAATAAATGACTCGAACGCTGCGCGGATCATGGACTGTGGCACTCAGCCGTGCGATGTTCAGCTGTCCACTCCCACTGACCCTTGCAGACCCATTCTTTCCTACCAAATGGCGAAATCTGCATAAGCGAATCCCACCATTTTTCTCTCAGGAGAAGTTTGTCTAATGCACGCATCGTCAACTCCGGACGGGTATTGAGCCGTGCACGAGCCATAAAGGCTGCCCGAAGTTTTATCCATTAGCTGAAAAGTACAGACAGCGAGTGAGTGTAATAGTGTTACAGCGATCAAGCTTCGCCTAAATGGTTGCGTGATTCAAATTTGAATAGAAAAGAATTAATAAATGGTCAAAAATCTACTTGGCTTCAACATTCTATTATTATGAAGCAAATCCAACGGAATGAATATACAGAGGAGATTCACAAAATACAATAAATCAAAAAAATAAAAACTTCCACAATTCTCTTCAGTTATACCGAAATTGGAAATTTTCATTAACGGTGAAATCAGTTAGCAGCAGCGGCAGAAAACATTTTGAAAGTAAGGAAAAGAAAAAGCATTATATTTTTTTGCAATTTATATAAATATATATATTCAACAACAAGTTTAACGTGCGAAAAAAGTTTATGGGCGAGTTTGCTTTTTATTGTATTGTTATACATATATATATATATATATATATTGTACGTAGAAGGGGCAAAATCTTTCCTAAAAAAAATCCTATAATTAAAAGCATGTTGAATTTTCTCAACTTAATATTATTATTAAAATTCAGTTAAAATTATATATATATACAAAAACTTTTCATTTATATATATATATATAACTTGCGATAAAAGATTACAATGAAAGAAAATAACGACACTGAAAAGAATATAGAACTTTTATGAAAAGTTTTCTTTTAAGCAAATAACATATTAAGGAAATTACGAAGACTTTACAATTTTAAATTCGACAAGACTCTACAGGAAGTGGTTTTCATGTAGATCTCTGTTTGTAGGGCAATGGATAAAGTCTTAGACCTGTTGTTCAAACAAGAAGAATCACAATGTTGGCCCTAGATATAAAAAAAAAAAAAAAAAAAAAAAAAATGGTAAAATGAAGATAACGGGAAGACGACAAAGATCCAAGAAACCTCCAGAAATCGAATCCGAATCTAGTGTTGTCATGCCGCCACTTAAATCACCTGGCTGTGGCTGACATGACAAAAATAGCTAAACAGCTAAGTAGTTTAATTCTATAGTTTCCAAAAAAATACACGAAATCAAAATGAAAATTAAAATTACTTTGATGATACATTAAACTTATTTACCCCGTTGAAAAACTTAGGGGCTTAGTTAAAACATTTTACGAATTATAATAATAGTTCTTGTTTGGTTGCTGTTTTTAAATTTTTAATTTAAATTAAAATAAGTTTTATTTAAGTTTACAACGAAAGGAAGTGAAAAATCAAGAAAAAATACTTATTGCATTCTTTTAACATGATACTTATCATAAAATAATCAAAAAAGTAGGCCTATTTAAATTAAAAGTGAAAAGATTACTATCTATTTTTTTTTCTACTTTACTTAAGTGCAAGTTTTGTATTTTCTGATAAAACTTAACTAAGTCTTCAACATTAACTTAAAATTCCAAATACAATACTACTTTAATAATATCAAAGCATGCACAATTTAGTGGATTACTAAAAGGAGTAATACCTCCTATTAAGATATCGATTGAAATCCATTGGATTTGGGTTCTCCATGCTTTTCTATGGAAACTTTTGTCATCTTCAGGTGCTAATTTCTCAGAAAATTTTTCAAATACAAAGATTGTCTCTTCTCCGTAAATTTGCGTATTATGTTTGAAGAAGATCCCTTCGCAAGCTCAAAAGTTATTAACGAATTACAGACTTTCAATTTATGAGCTTCATATTCCTAAAAAAATATACAAAAATGATGATAAACTACTTAATTTTTAAGTTTGACTTTTACATCTATTGTTTTGCTTCTGAAATAATTAAAAGCTCTCTAAGCTCCTTTATGTATTTAAACTTTACTAATATTATAGACTCCTAATTTACTTTTCTCAAAACGTGAAACAAAAGAAACATCAATTCATCACAAAATGTAGTGCTCTCTTTCATAAAAAACCGTTTCAAAACTAAGTGGTGTTGCTGTTTTTTTTTGTTTTTTTTACTTAAAATCCAATTGGATATAATCGAAGAATTCCTTTGATTAGTGTTTGAAACAAAGAGTTTTTAGTTAAACATTATCTTTTGATTTACTCATTGAACTAAATCAGGGCGTTACCCACTGAGGCGATAAGTCGTGTTTTTTTGGATCACGGATATCATCAGAAATAAACATCAACACCAAAACACAAATTACTATTTTTGATTCCTATGATTTAAACGTTTGGCTAAAGAAACTCGATTTGCTAATGGAAGAGAAACGAAATTTATTCGAACTAAACACAAAATTAAAAGCTACTTGGCTGTTTTTATTTACCCTTCTATTTTCCAGTTTTTTCCTCTGTGTCAACATATTATTAAAATAGCTATAAGTTCATGAGCATATGATTACTAATACATTCTTATCTGATCATTACCCAATTTATTGAAGCAGAAGCAAAGATTAAAACAAAGATTCCATTCGGTATTAGTTTAATTGCTACTGATACGGTTTTTAAATCGATGCAACTCAATGAATTCGCAGAGGTAATGAATCGTGTGAAATTTAACATATTCATGTAGGAGAACTGAATTACGCCTTTCCACAGGCCTCAGTGATCACTGTTATTAACAGATCATCGAAAAACAGTCACTTAATATGTGTCTTTCCTTTACTTTAATAAAAAGAAAATATTATTATAAATAGATATTATTATTATTAAAGAAAATTCCAGTTATTAACTGTATGAGTTTTAAGGTTTCTGGGAAGTCTTGCCCAGTAGGAGTGCAGTGTAAATTAAATTATAGGGATTTTTTATATTAAAAGAGAACAACACTTAAATGCAAGAAGAAACAAAGAAATATTTTATGGACTTTAACACAAAATATAGTTATTTGCCACAAACCTCACGCGACTACTAAAGAAAGTTTTTCTATTTCCTTTTGTTAAAAGCAGACAAAATTGACTCAGTAAAAAGAGTAGATTATCCATTAAGCGTAAAGTGAATTTACCAAAACAAAAGGTTAAAAAAAAAGGATCGAAAACGTATAAATCCATCGAAATAGAAAAAAAGTGAATAATAAAATAAAATTTTCTAATAAAGTGCAAAATTGTTATTCTAGATTTTTTTTAATGTTAGATATTCAATTACTTTTATATTGAAATTCATCAGATAGCATACTGATACTAGTGGTTAAGGTATTCAGTCACCAGCATCCAATACCTCGACCAGTCGATGCATTGGCTAATCTCTTGTGGTGACTTAAAAGATTGTGTCAGTCAAATCGTAAGATTAAAATTCAGGAAATGTTTCCTCCAAGTGACCATTTCGAGTTACACAGGCAAAAGAGTCTAAGATGGGAGCTTTCCCCTTGAAGCCTCTGTTAGCTCATGGGTGCAACGAAGATACGGGATCGAAGTTTCTCTGACCAGTGGGAATGGATGATCAGTCTAAAATTTGCCCGCTTTTAACTCTCAGGAAAAAATCATTTTACAGAGGACTGGGTTGACACTAGACCCTGTCTGGAGGAGAAGTAACCTGAAAAATTCAAACCTCTTCCGGGGATTGAACCCAACCAAAGAGTCTAAAGTAGTAAATAACTCAATTTACAATTTCACTGAGTTTACAATACAGCTAAACCCAACTATCCACATTTCAATGGAACAAAATGATCAAGCGCCCATAATTATATGCAGATAATGTAGAACAAGAAAGACAAGAATTGATCGGATTAAGACTTCCATATAACTATGGATATCTTTGGCATAATAAGTTAATAATAATAAATTAATAATCTTTATAAATTAATATTCACAATCACTCAAAGATCTGAAACTTTATATTAAGCTATAAGCTATCAAATATGAATCTTCTAATCTCGTTTTAGTGCAAATTGAGCCCAGAAATAAGAAATAGGATCAAAAGTTCATCACACATTAATTTACAATGAGAGATAGTTAAGTACTGCAAAGTTGCTAAATTTAAAATTCAGATTCCATTCGTTATACGATAGAAACTGAAACCCAGGCTAAAACATAAAAGAAAAGAAAACGTCATCATATACTTTCATACTTGAATGTATAGGTAACTGTAAATTTCTTGTTATGAAAACTCTTCATAGCAAGAATGTTGGCATACAAATTTCCTTAACAGACAGTTTAAGGAGAGTATAATTTATTGGTAATTTGAGCAATTAAACGAAAGAGATGTAAATCTTAAGAATTCAGGTTTATAATTATTTTAAGTTCAATGAAGAAATTTAGCAGAGGTAATATTTTATAAGCAAACTATATTGATACAATTCAATAACAATCTTACCAGTTTGTGATTGATTATTTCGTTTCAAAAATAAAGTTAGGGCCATTCTATAGTTTAACTAAATGTTTTCAAATAAGATTGACTCATTATAATATACCCAAATCAGATATATATCCCATATGTTTTAAAATTAATTTCATTGAATCCTCTTCTTCAGTATATATACAATATTTCGACTGTATTGATTTATCAGTCTTCTTCGGGTTTTACAATAATAAGCCTTCCTACATTGCCTAATCCACGAAAGAAGTCTTTTCAAAACAAAGAAATTATACAATCAGATTAAAACAAAATAACACGTATCACCTATCGAGATGTGACAATTCTGAATTATTTTCATTATTTTCATTATTATTCTCATTATATCCTATGATTTTCTGAAAAATTTCCAGAGTATAATCATTTATTTTCACACCTTAATATCTTCTTTGTTTTCTTTGTTTTAAAAACGTGATACATATTCTGTTATTATCTGATTGTATAATTTCTTTGTTTCGAAAAGGCTTCTTTCGTGGAATAGCAATATAGGAAGTCTTATTATTGTAAATCCTGAAGACTGGTAAATCAGTACAGTACAAATATATATATATATATTATTAAAAGAGATTTCAACGATGTTAATTTTAAAACTTAAGTTTACTTAATTCTTTTAAGATGAGAATTTCTTCAACTTAAATTCTGCAAACACGGGCTAGGCGAATTCTAAATGTTCCCGTTCCTGGTGAAACAGAAATATTATTTTATGCGTTCTATTTATTGTCACGAACCTAGTGTGATATGCTGTTCCTTATATAATGTTGTGAATTAAATACTTCCTGACAATTGAATTAAGTTATTCCAATATGTAATTATGTGCTGTAGATACCAATATTTCAATCATTTTGGTAACTGGGATCACTAGCAGAAGAAAAACTCCAAATTTTATTATTGACAACATACAATGAAAAAAAAACATCAAATAATTAAATATGCTTTTTTTTTTCACATCCGGGAAATGAATCGGTGTAGACTTTCTTTGTGAAGTTTTTGATTTCGCACAGTTACAGTTAATGACTTTTGCAAACCACATGCTCCGTTTTACCCAAGGAAACTAGATTTGTTCAGGTAAAATTGAGCTGAAACCATATTAGTAATAATTCATATCTAAGCCAGAAATTTTGTATCTAAGCCAATTTTGTAGAAAAAGTAAGGTAAATTACCTAAAAAAAATAAAGCAATCTAATTTATATATGCAATTAATAAAGAATAATTACAAAATAATAATTATTAAAAAGAGACAAATAAATAAGCAATTATTTTTTTCTTTTTAATTATTATTTTGTAATTATTCTTTCTAAATTTCTCAGATCTACTTGTTTCCCAATCATTCATTGCGAGAAAATTCATCGCTTTCTTCATCCCATTTTCTTTAAGTAGTCCAATTTCCTTTATATTTATTTCCTATTTAATGTGTTCCTATTTTTCTGTGCTTATAAGCTCTTCTTAAAATTCCCAAGCTGCGGAGAACATGGATTTTAGTTTGAGAACTCCACATTTCCTTAATGAATCAAGATTAGAAATAAAAATAAAAAATACTACTTTTGGGTACATTTGGTTGTTTTCTTTTTAAGCCATGGAAATCTACCATTGAATATTTTTCCTATTTTTCACTTAATTGTACCTCTTTTGGTGGAGTATTGATGTATTGAGATTCATCCGTGTTTGGCATTAGTTTTATGCAAATTTGCATCAGTTCCGTGACAATAAAGCTGGCAACGGAATACATTTAGTCGATTTGCAGATGAAATCAATTCGCAAATACAAAAGGCAGATTCACTTTTCTCTTCACAGCGAAAGCCTCAACAAAAGCAGAATTTTTCAATAAAATATGTAAAACGAAAAAAGAAAGGCTTTTTAAAAAAAGAAATCATAATTTTTCTGTCTTTTCCTTAATAATTTTCAAAATCTTTCAGTTAATAAATGATAATAAATATTTAAAATATATTAAATATTATATTACATATTATCTTGATAATATTTGGGGATTATCATGAATTTGTTTTGTTTTTTTTGTTTTGGTCGCTCTTTGAAGTATCAGAGAAACTCAAATACATTTACTTTTTAATCTACAATAATTATACAAAAATCGAGATTATAAGGAAAAAAGTAAAATATTTGTGTCTTATATCTCTGGATTTGAATAATAAAGAAATAAATAAAAAGAAACATGTGATAAGGGTATAAAAATTGATAAAAGCTCGATAGTTATATTCTTATGAGAGCTGGTTATCATTTGGTATTATAGACTTGGTCTAAAAGTTGCCCGTTCATTTGCAATCAAGATAACCCAAAAACAATTTATCATATAAAGCTATAACACTAGTACACGATTTAGATTCTTAAAAGGAAAATTATTGCTTATTTTGATTTTCGGATCAATAGGTAAGAAGTACTGTCCAAAGATAGTTCAACTGTTGTTTATCGTAGTTGGTCAAAATTTTCCATTTTAACAGTACACATCATACCAAATGTTCTTGTCCGACAAAACCAAAATTTTAGAGCAAAATTTTATTCTGAAAAGGAAGATCCCTATTGATTTGATCACATATTAGACCATCGAATATAGAGGCTAATGAAAAGTACTTGGCATTTAATTCTGAATACACGATATGCGAAAGAAAAAACTAGAATTCGATTTTCCGTAATACAAATACTGATTTATTTTTTTTTCAATTTTTAGAAACTTCCAAAAGCTTCTTATTATAATTCTCAATTTCTTTTTTTGGCAATGAACAATTATTTTCTTTTTGCTGTTACCAAGCGATTATTCGAAAGTTGTCATGATAACTAACATCTTGTTATCTTGGTTTATTTTATTCATTACTAAATGATATACTTGGCGAAGACCAAGAAATTAATGCTTATTATTTACATTTAAAAAAGATAAAGATAATAATAATTAGAGTTTATATTCTAAATTTAAAATTCTGGCAAGTATATATATATATATATTTTATTTGAAGCATTACCTTTTATTTTTTTTAATTTTGCCAAAAAAGTTTATTCATCTAAATCATTCATCTAAATTACGTTCTACTTATAATTTAATTTTTCTTTTAACCATTTTAAGCATTGTAAAATCAATATAATTTCTAATCCTATATTTGATTTAATATTGGTAACTATAAATTTTATTTTTCCTCTTAAATAGAGAGTTATAACTCTTAAATAGAGTTATTTACTTCTTTCTTGTGTTCCTATTTCCTTACAGTTAATTATTTTCTCCCTTATGGAAAAAGCAAATTAAATGGTTAAAAATATATTTCAATGCATCATTCCATTGATTGAATTTCAGTTCCATTCAAACTTTGAAATTTAGATGAGATGAGACTTTTTATTTCTTCTAATCATTAAAATAACATCAATTGTGATACCTTCCCATTTTCAACATTTTAGAACAACAAATAAAAAAAAGAAGAGCTACACTGAAATATAAAGCACTGTATAAAGTTCGACATCCCATAGTCTAATATTGGTTAAACATTCTCCATGATCAATTGAAACAAAGTTAAATAACTTTTCAGATAAATACAGACAAATGGAATAATTTTCTTTCCGGTTTTGGAAACACATCCAGAGATGTTATAAAATGTCTCTTGAATTCCAATCGTTCTTCATTGCGATATGAAATCCCTGGACTCGTAGCCAAAATGGTCCAGTTTCAAGGAATAAATTCTGCCCGATGTAATGTTAATGAGGACAGGCACCAGAACAAATGGATATGCGTGTTTCATAAGCATTCTTCAGTAATTTTTTTCTCCCCCTTTTATCTCTGGTTGCAAAAATTTAAATTTATATATTCTCACCACAGTTTCCTCCATCTTGTTGATGAGTCATAACTAAAATGAAATCGACTCATCCGAATTATTAGGGGTCCTTCGAAAAAAACATCAGAGTTGTGGTCTCATGAATTAATAAAATGAATCCAATTTTACAAATGTTTATTAATTAAGACAAATTCGACATAAATTCTAAAAGCTCCACCTAAAGCTTGAAGGATAATAAATATTATCACGTTCATATATTTTGTCATAGCTTTTTTTTTTTTTTTTTTTTTTTTTTTGCAGGAAGTAGCTTTGATTCTATTTATTAATCTGGAAACCAATCGATGATATAAAATTAACTTTTATTGCCGTCCATTGTAATAAATTCACACTTTTTCCTATTTTTTTTTTTTTTGAGTTTTTCATGGTATAAAAAAAAGATCAATAAAATTGATCTCCTACAACTTGCCTTCAAACAAATTACAAACTCGCAAGACTGTTATTATTATTAATGTCGTGATACTTATTACTTTTTGTCACTTCATCTTATTGAATCAGAGAATTTGTAGATTTTTTTTTTTCTTTTTCGATGTGTAAATAATTAAAATAAAATAAAAATCTTAAAAATTTATTAATGTTTGTTTTTTAATTTGTCGTATTAAAAAAAAAATCACTAATTCTAATATTTACCTCATAAAATATCTCGAATAAAAACATTGAAATTGGGGAAATCTAAGATGTAGAAACATTCCTAATAAATAGATGAGCATTGTTATCTTAAATTGAATTTAATATTTTCACTTTCGAAATCGACTTCATCTGACATTTAAAAGCACTTTAGGAAGCAAAAAAAGTAAAATACACAAACATGTGCTACAAAAAAAAAAAAAAAAAAAAAAAAATCTTACTCGAATCATAATAGTTATTATTCACAAAGATATGAGAGTTATCGAGAAAGAATTATTCTTCTTTTTTTTTTTTTTTGTTTCGTTTTGTTTTGTTTTAGTTTGAACGATCTCTAATAGCAGTTAGTTTATATATGCATTAATAAGCCTAAAATTCAACAACTTCTATTGTGATGAAGTAGAGAACAGTTTGTAAGATCCCTTTCAGTTGGTTGGTGTATTATCATTTTTGTAATCTTTCCTTTGAAGATTTAACAAAGTACAATGCAAAGTATGCTACTTCTATCCATACTAAAAATTTATATAGCTTTGTGCAATGAAGCCTTTATTTATCTGAAGAATTATTTTTTTATTTATTTATTTATTCTATATTATTTATTTCTATTTCTTTATTTATCTGATTTCTGTGGATTACTAACAATGATATTGAATGAATAATAATTCAAATTCTTTGTTATGATGATCTATGAGAAAGAAAACTTGCTTCTATGTCATTGTTTTTTCAGGCGTTATTCAGGCGACTACAAGCCTTTTATTTCTTTTTAAATATTTCTTTTTCCAATGCAACTAAAATTCTGAAAATTTAAATATGAACTGTAAAGCATGTGGGATTTATATTTTCTTGTTTTTACTTTTCAAAATATTCAATTAAATTAAATTCAAAACCAGTCAATTTTTTTTTGGCGTTTTCGAGGTATTATTTGATATTTTCAACTTAAAAAGACAAATGAAAATGAAAACAAATTCGTAAAATAATTACTTGTATTTAAAATATTTATTTTTAGTGCACTAGTTATTTTTTAAAAAAATAAAAGCTGTTTTTTTTTAATTTAATCTCAGGAATGAGATTAAATTATTTTTTTTTAACGTGTTTTCAAATAATAGACTAATAATAAAATTTTTTTGTTAATTTTAATAGAATTAACAAAAATGTATTTTTATAAAAAAATGCTTCAAAACAAATTTATTTTGGGAAACGAACAGCATTAAATGAATTTGCATGATATTTAGAAAGTCTTTAATGAAAATGTTTTATTATTATTTTTTGATAACACGGAAAAAAAAAATAATTTAAATCTCAGAAATTTAAAAAAAAAAATATTTTTTTAAAAAATAACATGTGCACTAATAATAAATATTTTAAATACGTCATTATTTTAAAAAAATTTTATCAATCCAGGTTTCGTCAATTTTTTCTAAGTTGAAAATACCAAGTAATACCTCGAAAACGCTCAAAAACTTAACTGTTGAATTTCAATTTAATTAATTATAGAATATTTTGAAAATGAAAAACAAGAAAGTATAAATTCCATATGCACAAGTTCATATGTATTTTTTCCAATTAAAATATTTATTGAGAGAACTTATTTACAGTACGAATAATGAATGAGATCGCGGGCGCCCGCAGAAATTTTTCCAGGGGAGGGCAAAATATTTTGACATAGTATTTTATACTATAAAATCCTATAAATTAAATGAATAAAATAATAATAATAATAATAATAATAATAATCAGTTGTACTGGGACCGTCCCATTCACACAGACAAAACCATACATCACAACAGACCTGACATCCCACTTGTTGATAAGACCTACCTCATTGATATTGCAGTGCCTATCAGCAAGAACATGCAGAAACCTCACGTAGACAAGATCAGTAAATACACCGATCTAGCACACGAGCTCCAGAAGCAGTGGAGGCAGGACCGAGTACGTGTTGTACCCATCGTCCTGTCCGCCACTGGTCTGGTACCTCACACATCGCACCACAGTCTCAGCACATTAGGATTTCATAAAAACACTTATGCACAGCTCCAGAAGGCTGTGATACTCAACACAGCACGCATAGTTAGGAAATTTTATGGACACAACCACACATCCCTAATCATTCTTGCAACTTCTTTACACTTGGCAATATGTGCTTTAGTCCTTGACCCGCCATGTTGTCTTTGCTGGGGAAACCCAAGGTTAGAATCTTTTAGATCAAATCTTTTTATACACACGAACTTGTGTATAATCAATTATACCCCCCATTTGTATTATACTTGTGTGTAATTAATTAACTTCTTCTGTTTTTAACGATTCATTTGGGGAGCTATTGTGATAGCGACCAAAATCGCTAGCTATTGCGTTTGTTGTCCGCCCGTCCGTACATCCATGTCTGTCCAGCCCTAACAACTCCCGAACGGAAGATCAAATCGACAAACGGATTTCACCATCGTGTTCAGAAGTCCAAACAACGTAGGAACAACATAGATATTTTCAAGGACCAACGTCCCCCCCCCCTCTGTTCGAGATACAGTAAAACCTCATATAACGGACTCTATTATAACGGACGTCGCTTATAACGGACAGTTTTAAAAAAAATTGTCAGCCTATAATTAAGGTGAGCGAAGTGAAAGACCATTTAAATTTTGTTATTCAATATGTTGACCAATCGGCAAATGAAAATGTGTTTGCATATTATGAACACTTACGGCACCTCCGTCAGTTATTAACTGAAGAAATAAATTATTTTTTCAAACCAATGATTGTAAGCAATCAACATGAACCAGGACCTTCTTGTTCTTAAGATTAATGCAGTGTATACGTACACATCTTTCTCAATTCAACCCACTATGTTGAAGGATGTTTTTTATTTGATATAAAACAAACACTCTTTTATAGCTAACTATATTTTTTATTAATATGGGTCGCCCTTTAAATTTACGCTTTAGCACAAAATTATATTCATTTGTTTGGTTTTTGTTATTTTTTTTTTAATTTTCAAAATGGCGCTCGATCAAGTTAAATATTGTTTTCGGACAAAAATACTTGTAAATGATATTAAAATCTTATAATACGTTCTGAAAAGTAAACCATAAATCTTACCAAGTCATTGATTAAAGGAGATGCAGTCTATATTGGGGCATTAGATAGATTACATAATTTTTTATTTAACATTTCCAGACAGCAATAATTAGCAAAAGTATTATTAAAAGAAAAAAAACCAAATAATAACGAAAAAAAAATTACTACTTGAATTTAAAAAGGAGATGGATTAAGAGATAATATCTTATAAATTATTAGGGTTATATATACAGTATATATTTTTTTTTTGTTTTTCGAATTGAATTCGGAAGAAGTTGTTCAATTAAAACAAAGTATGTTTATTTCGTGACTTGAGTTTCCATTCGTACAGCATTCCAGAGAAAAGAAGATTAAGGTAGAAACACAACAACAACACTGGGAAAAGAAAACCGACCCCGGGAGCCGCGTGTTTCATTCCGGACCCTCGAATTTGCAACGATCCATCACCGACACGTCAAGAGAAGCTCGGACTGCTGCAAGAGCAGTTCATCTATAACAGGAATGATAATTATGCTGCACCAAGGATAGACAGAGCGTCGGAAGTATGATGGGAAGCAAGAAAGGCAGATGTGAGAGACAGACTGATGAGATTTGGAAGGAGAAAAAAAAAAAAAAAAAAGAGCAGAGTTAAATTAGCGCCCTCCGATCGGGGAAGAGAGAGCACTAGTTATGAATAAAATTGCGACGCATCGTCTTTTATTTTGGCCGAGGGTAATTATACGAGGCACGGCAGCGATCGGTCCGTTTCCCCCTTCGAAGGCTTCTTCACGGTTAGTCGGAGTCCCACGTTATAATTAGAGAGGGAGGTCGCGAGGCTTCGGACATTCGCCAGTTTTTCAGAGCGGTGCAATTTTGCCACTATTAATCTCCATTTCGCAGGGATGGCATTATCAACTCCCAAAATAAATCCCCCTAATTGAGCCCCAGGGATTAACTTTCCGGCATCAAACAATAAGAGGTCGAGAAGACAACCACTCCTCTGACGAACAGAGCGCTGACCCACACACACTGGTGTCGGAAATAGGTGTTCCTATATTCCCGCCATGTATTTTTAATTGTGGGAGCATTGCTCCAAAATAAGATTAGTAAAGCAATCCAAATACACAAATACAATGAAACAAAATTAAAACTTCTTTTCTGTTTTCTTTTCTAGATTTTTCAATAAAACTTCATTAATTCCACTTCTAGACATATAATTGACATTGATAAATATAAAATAAAAGGAAATGTAAATATAAATAAATACATAAAATACTTGTATTTTGCAAGTAAGCAATTTAATAGAAAAAGGAAAGCTTTCGAACAGAGAAAAAAAAATATATCTTAAATATATCTTATATCTCAATGGATTCAAATTGGCTGAAAATGATAAATGTATAAGATATGCATGTTTACTTTTATGTATTACTTACATATAATACAAACACGATGTAGCAGAATTTGGATCAATAGATTAATTACTACATTACTGTAACACTTGGGAGCTACATTTTGTAGACGTTGAAATGGCTGAAAGAATGCATTAATAAATCTGAAATTCCTGTTTTCTGGGATAACTTTCTTAATGACTTCCACAGACTGCTTGTAGATATCCTATATTTTCTACATCAGTTGAAGGATGGCCGCTGCGATGCCAATCACGAACTTATTCTTAAAAACATTTAAAATTTCTCATCAGTGGCAGAAATAATTGGATCTACTTAGGGTATTTTACATTAACGTTATTTGGAACTAACCGTTTTTAGGCATTTTTTCTTTCACACATTAGAATATACAGAAAGTAGAACATGCAGATCTTTGAATTCCGAGACACTTAAGCCGCATTGGCGAGGAAATGAACTTACATTAATAAACATTTTTTTTGTATTATGTTTGCTTCATATTCCATTTTTTTTTTTTTTTACTCAGAGATGTGTTCGTTGTTTCTTTGATCGCACACAAAATTTAATTTTGCAGTTTTTAGTAGCGCAAGAGCAATAGAGGCTAAGCCGCGCCAGGAACAAGATATGAATTGAGAATAAGTCATTGAAAGGAAGGGAAAAGAATGAAGGAAACATCCAAGCCTCTGTTTGGATTTGAATCCAGATATGGGCTCGTTAGCTGCATGACACTCACAGTATTCTACGGATCTCTAGTGTTTCCAACATAGCGAACCACTAGAAGAGTCCACAGAATTTCAAGAGAAAGATACTGAGGTGGTTAACCGTTGCCTTCTTCAGAATAAGAAATGATTTCAGACCTGAAGAGTAAGATGAAGAAGCAGACAGCACAGGAAAGAGATTTTTTCAAACCCATACCGACGCCGGGATTCGAACCCAGGTTCCAACACATCTGCCTCATGGGAGGCCTCCGCCTAATCCACTAGGCTATGCCGGAACCGCATCTAGATATTACATGTAAAGTATTGCAACATTATCGTTGCTCTTCCTAGAATGAAATTCTTTAGTGATTTTAACGATCGACCCTCAAGATAACCTGGAAATATATTTTTAATATATATATCTGTAGTTGCCACTAATTTCTCAA
The DNA here is from genome assembly GCA_023159025.1 of Thereuonema tuberculata. NCBI lineage: Eukaryota > Metazoa > Arthropoda > Chilopoda > Scutigeromorpha > Scutigeridae > Thereuonema > Thereuonema tuberculata. The sequence goes on from JAFIDM010012231.1 coordinate 163,091,887, forward strand.
CTATGGACTTAAAAAAAAAAAAAAAAAATTAATTTGGAGGAGACGACGTTCCAAACCTAAGGTCTTCAAAATTTCCAAGAGGTCAAACAATCCAACCAAAAAAATTGAAAAGAAAAGAAATAATATCTATGTCCTATATTCTATAATCAAAATTTCCTTTTTATGCTCATGATGTATCTTATTCGAATCAATTATCGGATTCTATCAGTTAATTCAATTAGTGAAACGAGCAATTGATTTCTGAAATAATCTCCTTGTGGATATACTAATGACGTCAATTAAACAGTGCATTGCTCGATTGGCATTTGTATCTCTTTACCATTACTTCTAAATTATAATTAATTGTTATAAATGACGTATAATTCATCTATAAGTTTTGATATTTCAAGGAAATTGCTTTCAGAGAGGATTTCTACTATTTTCAGTTATCTTACTACTTCTCTACGTCTTTCTCTTTCTCATAAGTGAAATCGGCTTCGAAGATTATGGAGTTTAACTTCAATCATTTTTCCTTACCAAATGTAATGAGTTAAAATCATTTCTTTCTGAGATTCAATCATCTTACTTTTTTGGAAAATAAGAGCCTTTTTGTAGAGCTAAGTGATACACTTCACACTTTTCTTTTCCATTTTAAGATTGACCTAATTAAGAGTCCACAAATAGTCTCTGCCAAAATTCTCGCAGGTGTGAAAGGTAGCGCTGCTAGATAGTAAGGGAACCATCTATTGCCTGAAGCTTTGATTATTACAATTGTCTTGAGATATGAAGTTTATGAAAATTGGACTATAACAGATTCATGATCCACTGGCTTTGACGTTATGAAATAATTGCATAAACCAAGATTTTCTTTTACGATACAGTTGAAATGGTCGTAGTTAAGCAGCAATCTTGGCCCATAAAGAAATCATTTTATGTTTACATGTAATACATGATGTTACTGTTGCTCCAAGAGTCTTACTCTTTATATTTAAAGCAACCAGTGATCAGTGATTTGAGTTTTCTTTAAACGATTCCTGGAAAATATAAAATAATAATAAAATAACTCAATTTGTGAAATCAAATAATAAGTTCTTACTGGTCCAGAAGATTTTATTTATCCAGAGGAATAGTGGCTAGTTAAGTTATCGATGTAGGGGCATGTTAACCTAGTTTCTTAAAAGTGCTGAATAGGGTTGAACTCAGCTTCGAAAATATTCGATAGAATTCACATACGCGCCGGTTATTCCAAATTTCAAGTATTCGCATCTACAAGCATATCAGAGATTGCGATAAGTTATAAGCTTGCCAGCAGAAAACTCTCCATTAGTTGTGACAAGAACATTCGGAGGGTGGCGGGGCGACAAATGTTTCTTTCTAGTTTAGTGAATGCTCCAAAAGTATATCTTACTATCAAAACGGAGGGTTACATTTTTTTGTTTGAAGGGTACTACGTACGATAGTCTCACAGTTAAACTGTTCCATCATTTGAAAAAGTAAAAAAAAAAAATTATCCTTATGAAACAAAGCTCAAAGTTTGAGACTAATAGTAAATAAGGAAATATGATTAAACAGCAGGTGTTCATTTCTTTGTTTTTCTTTAATTCGTAAAGAAATTTTAGAATTAGTGACGTAAATTTATAGATATGTTTACAACTATCTTATTTTTAGTTTACTGAAAGCTGGTAAGCGCAATTTTTTTTAATTTGAAATAGGACGATCAAGTTAGTTTTTGGGGGGAAGTGCGTAGCTGCACCGAGTTGGCTGAGTGAGTTGCCGTAAGCGTAATTCCCGATAGCCGTTCTTGGCTGCCTCTCTTCCGATGGTACAATTCAATTCGGGGATGGAAGTCTAAAAGCCGGGAATATCATTAATCATATGCAAGAAGCCACTTAAAGAAATGGATCTCCATGAGCAAAAGCTCTGCTCAGACAAGCATACCGAAATGGACGACGCAGCCAACACAGACTGTCTTTAGGGAGAGGAAGTTGGACGAATCATGAACGAAAGATGAGAGGATGAAGACCGAAAATAGAGGAGGAGGAGGAGGGAGAAGGAGGGTGAGAGAAGATGATGGAATTGGGACAATTCCTATATCGTACAGCAGGTTTTCGTGAGTTTCGTCTCTTTTCATCTTTTTGTGATCGAAGGAAATGAATAAATCAACCGAAAAGGAAGAAAAAATACAAAAAGAAAATAAAAAACTGAAAGTAGATGCTTTCGTGAACCACAAGAAAACAGCTTAAGGAAAGGAAAGATAAATAGAATAGAATTGGAGATTTCTTCTATCTTCATGCATCACTTACTAATTTTAAAGAAAGAAGAAATATTCAAGGTACTTTTGATTAAAACAAAAGATGAAAACAACAAATACTTTATGGATCAATTACTACGAAGTAAGCATCCATAAATCAAAAAATTATTAAAATCTACATACAAAACAATACAATAAATCTACTTAATAACAATACAATAGAAAGTAAATGTACAAAACAACTAATAAAAAAAAAAAGATTCCACGTGACTTAATAAAGATAATACGTTCTTCCATAGCAAAAATACTGAAAACAATGTATGTGAACAATCTAATTCCTAATGACAAGAAATTAGTAGGATTCTTAATAGATTAATTAGAAAAATCAAAGCGAAAAAGCTTGATCTCTTAGTATTTCTTAATTTTAACTTATTTATCAGCTATTCTTATATCTCCATCTGAAATGTTCGACTCACTTTAAAGAATTCAATATTTTCCAACTTATTTTTTGAATACTGTTATATGGAGATCCTGGAAGAGTGATTTCAAATGAAAATTTAAATGCGCGATCCATAATATATGTAACTAAAAATATTTTTTTTTTCTTAACTGTTATATAAGGATTTTTATAATTTACACTAGCCGGGTACCGTCGCTTCGCTCCGGAACCCTTGCATCTATCGCATTAAAAAAAAAACTTTATTTATTTAGCAAATTAATATTGAGATCGGAGAATATACGACTTCCCAGCCCGTTGTGCCCTTCTCCACTTAACTCAGGTGTATTGCGGGTTGGCGCCACACACCTGGGGTTGCCGCCATACACTTCATCATCAGTTTGCCAGATTATTCCCTATCCCGTAAGAATTTCAAAAAATCCGGCCTTATTCCTTCTCTACATCATAAAGGAAACCTCTGTGCAAAATTTCAGCTTTCTAGGTCCAAGGGTTTGGGGTGGGCGTTGATGAGTCAGTGAGTGAGTGAGTCAGGACTTTTCTTTTTATATATGTAGATTTTCATGAATTTTGTTTTGTTAACATCATTGATTAGTTCTTTATAGATTATATTTGGATCTGTTATTTTCTCATTTACAACTCTTATCCGATTCGTTCTTTACATATTATTCCTGGTGTTTTGATATCATGTTTATTTATGAAAATATGATCTATATTTCTTATCGTATTTCCATTAATTGTACAGTTGTTTCTTGTTGTTCAGTAAAGACGATTTTTGAAACATTATTGCACATAAGTTTTACGTATTTCTGTACTGCATTGTTTTTATTCATTTTGAAAATATCTATATATACGTCGCCAATCAGTGTAGTTGAACAGTTGTTTAATATATTTTCATTTTTTATGAATAGATTCTCTGTTTTAGTAACATTTTAGTAATTTGTAATTTAACATTTTGCTTACAGAATGACAGACAGAATAACGTTTTTATAATATACGTTTTATAATATATATTAATAGCCGGGTACCGTCGCTTCGCTCCGGAACCTTTCCATACATAGCATTCAAAAAACAAACTTTATTTATTTAGCAAATTAATGTTGCGATCGTCGGAGAATATATAACTTCCCAGCCCGTTGTGACTTCTCCGAATAACTCGGATGTATTGCGGGTCGGCGTCACACACCGAAAATTCACATTTTTATATGTATCTTGCAAACTCTGAAGCGTTTGTAAATAAGTGATACATCGTTCGATAGAACTTTCAAATACCAACATTTTCTCAATATAATGTTCTCTTCCATCTTTTATACTTTTCGTTTAAATTGAGAAAAAGTCAAAATTTGTTTAAAGAATATAAGAAAAGAAAATGAGAAACAGCACCTGAACAAAGGGGAAATTGCCTTTCTGATTTTAGATTTCGGGAAGGAGTTGGGGACGGCCGTTTCGTCCTTCTACGGACTCATCAGCCCAACCCTAGCCTTCCCTAAACCAAATCAGAAAGGCAAGACCTAGTTAGTGGAAGCCACTCCCAACTCGGAAGTGACCCCAGAAACAACAAAAGACAATAAAATAAATAGCTGCGTCTCTCGACGCCAGCCAAATCCTTCTCCTACGAACGAGTAGGCAGAAAGGAGTTAAATTAGAACAGAAGGTTCCAAAAAGTTACATAACAGTAAAGAAAAATTTAACGTGCTGTGAAATTTGTTTAAAGAATATAAGAAAAGAAAATGAGAAACAGCACCTGAACAAAGAGGAAATTGCCTTTCTGATTTTAGATTTCTGACCCTTTAAAAGGCGCCATCTTGGAAACCAAAAACTTTTTTCGAAAGATTTTTGAAGCATTTTGTTTGTCTTAAAAAGATCTACATTTTATCCATTTACATAACCAATCTATCTCTTATAGTTTGGTCACAAAATTGGAAAAACGTAAAGTCTTATGACAGACAGAATAACGCTTTTATAATATAAGATAAGGATATTATAATAGTTAAGGAAAAAAGTTTTTTTATTTCTTACGGACCATTACTATTCACTTTACATGCCTTATTGCCATTTGTTTGTTCTAACAAGAGGATGACTTCACGAGATTTTTTTTTTTTTTAATTTCGTTGAAACGACTCAATTACCAATCCAAATTACTCAGATTTAACAGAATTTATTAGAAAGGGTTAAAAAGAAAAAAAAATACTAAGATAACACTTTCCATTCCAGAGAATCAACATCACTCGAACTGAAGTAACAGAAAAAAATATTTCAATATCTCTCAATAATATCATACAAATCGTTTCTTCTCAAAGGTCCAATTTTTTTTTCTATTTTTCATAATGGTTGATTGTTAGATTCAAGTTAAATCATCTTTCCAAGAAACGACAAACAGTCGTAATTTTCTTCATTCCAAGATTCACAATCAAGATATAACTGGTATTTTGGTAATCAGTTGTACTTTGCTTGAAACAAAAATATTTTGCTTGGACTGTGATAAAAACTTTAATCTGCAAACGAGGACAATCCTCACAATAATGAGGATTGACAGATATTTTGTTATAAAAAATGTTTCACAACTTGTTTTATTTATTTATTTATTTTTTATTTGTGAAATTCAGAATATAATTAAATTTTCTCATAAGTTCTTTGCTACAGGTACCAATGGTTTTGTTCGATAGTGATAAGTCAATACGACCCAAACCGCGAAGATGTTATAGTAAAACAGGAGGTATCATTACATATCATTTAAGTCCATTTCTTTTTATATCAAACTTGATCATTTCTTTCAGAAAACGTTGGTCTCAATCAAAGAACAACGACACTACTTCCACAATGATAAAGCGATATCAATTCTTTTATAATTGTGTGATAGAATTAAAACCAAAAAACAAACCAACTTGAATATTTGAATTCAGCATAAAAAAATATTGTGAAATATTGTGACATTTAATTCGAGTAATTTATATAAAAAAAGGTATTTTTATTTGGTGTAGACTAGTTAATAAAGTTACTTAGAGGTAAATATTGATTTTCCATCAAGATTCACTAAAATGATCTAAATTGGCAAATCAAAAACGTCAATGGTATAACGATTAATTTACGGTTCCATAGTCTTCTTTAAATTCATTTTTTCTATAAACTCTACCTGAAGCAAAGATCCAGTGAAAAATGAGTAACAGTCATTTTTGTTGTGATGCAATGGACAATTTTTGCTTAACCGTAATGTGACCAAGGATTTCTGGAATAACTTAAAAAAGAATATCCAGCTATAAAAATAGCAAAATTATCGAATCACTTACAAATGTTTATGTTTTAACGCCATGTAGTAAATGGTGGTACTTACAGCTACCTCTGAAAAAAATTGGCATGAGAAGATAAAAATTTTAAAGAAAAAAACAACGTAATTTCATTTAAGAAAGAACCAATGTAATTCAATTTATTGGCAGACATAGATCTCACAACCTTTAATAAAAATTATGCATTTTATTTATTTAAAAACTTGAATTACATAAGATAGGCTATTTCTCATGAAAATGTCTTGTGTTAGCTGCATGAAGTACCTATAGTTGCTAACTTAGATGTTATTGCAAGAGTTCATATGAAGATCATCTTTCTCAAATCGTAATATTATTCAAATATATATATACATATAAAATACTATATCATTATTAAATAATATATAGGGTTTTTCCGAAATAATAAATTTAATTTCTAGTATCTTAACTTAAAACGTCTTCTGAAATAATATATAGGATAGAAAATAATCAGATCCTTTTTTATTTGTTTACGAACGAAATTTAAATGAAGCTTTAAAACTAATATTCTGTTTTTTAATAATCTTTTTGCTTATCATCAAAAAGGAAAAAAAATGCAATGTTAGTAATAGTGATTGGTTTTACTACTGTAATACAAGCATTAAATCTAGTGGAGATTACCAACCCCTCTGGAACCTAATACTGTCTGAGCAGCAGCAAATAAATCTCCCTGCATGTGTTTTGTAGTGAATTAGATTGCTTTTAAACTTCCAGTAGAGCATTATTCTATCAACAGGGAATGCTGTGGGCGCTTGTGGCGCATGCTGTTCGCATACATATGCTGAGTTCACTATGCCTCACCTGTATTTTTTTCGAAGAAAAAAAAGAAGAATTGTCGGTCAAATTACGACACCGTAGTAAACATTAATTTATGGACCTGCGTAATAGCTCTCGATATTAAAATTCCAACGAAAACTATTGATGGTTTCCGCGAAACTGCGCTACTGCGAGTGCACGGTTGCATATTAAAAATCATCTTTTCCGTGCATCTCATCATGGCATTGTTTCAGACGGCAGTCGTGCCGACGGAGCTCACATTCACCGCCGCATGCCAACTACCCACCATGCGGTGAAAGAGAAATTCTCAGCCGATAATACGACCCAACAATCGGTTCCAAGCTTTGATCCGAACTTTTGGTGGAAGAAAAATAATCGTCTGTTACTTTCGTTAATAAGGTTTACATTAAGGCAGAAACTTATGGTTTAATAAAAGTATAGTAAGATTACAATTTACCAATTAGGAAACCTTAACTTCATAATTCTAGGATGTTGATTTAAATGCAATAAATTACAGCCTTCAATCGTGGATCGGTACATATTTCAGTGGAATTATAAATATTAGGATTCACAGAGGCTTGTTTTAATGTCTTCCTTATGTATCAATAGCAAGATGTCGAATCTAACGCATATGCCGTCTTCGATATTTCAGTCTGTTCATTGATTTCTTGACGTAACGTACAGCTTTTACTTCAATTTACTTAAGGAAAAAAAAAAAAAACCCTTTTCCGTGTATTGGTTCTTTTAGTAACTTTATTTACAAATCTGAAATAACCACTGGAAAAACATCTCATTTGGAGTGCTCAAGCGTGGGCGTGTGACTTCCGATTCGAAGCGAACGCCTTATGTGGATGGGAGACAAAAAAAAAAAAAAAGGAGGAAGGAAAAAAACGATTAAATTAAGTATTATCTTGGGCGCGACGTGTCCGGGCTGCCGATGCCTCCTCAAACACCGGAAAGCCACCAAAACACCGATAATGATGGAAGAAGCTCCGGGATCTCCACCCGAGATCTCCATCATCTCCTTCTTCCGATTGTCCACACACTTGTCTTCGCAATCTTTATTGCCCTCGCCATTTATAAGGTCGGCTAACGGTATTGGGAATTAGAAAATATAAATACATATCATTAAACATGGCGACAAATGATTGGAATTCTTATTAGTTATTCTTGTCTATATTCTTAGTTAAGGTTAAGTTTGCATTGTCGTTAAAACATTTCTTGTAATCTTATTTCCTATGTTGTATATCTTCGCGTTCCCTATTCGTCCATGCGTAAGATTAGTTTCACTTTTCAATTAGATATTATCTCAATGTTCTACAAGTTAATACATGTTAAAGCATATCCACTTATCAACTATATCAAAGAAGAACAGTAGGTCATTATAAAATTTTTAATAAGAAATTTATATAATATTATCTTAATATGACACGTATGACACCTGTAAACTGAACGTCTTAGTATCAAGATTTATGTAGCCGAAAAGTTGAGACAAGATTTTAATCCCATCCTGAATAATATTTTTTAATGCTTATAAAGACGTGATCATATCAACATATGTCTGAGATAGAAATTTTAAGTAACCAAAATGTGTTTATAAAGATCTCTTTTTTTTAAAAAAAAACAAAAAAACATTGGAAACGACAACACAGCTACAAAAAGGGCTGAGTCACTCAAAGAAAGCTTGTAATTTACTGAATACCAAATCGATAGCTACTGTTAGGCTGACATTACGTTTCTGCACCAACTTGCTGTCCTTTTTTTCTATGAATTACATACTTAATTTCTATACGACTAACTTTTTTATTTTTAATGTGTTGCTTATTGTTGAGGTTTGATAATCATCTTAAAGATCTTAAGCTATATGAATTTCATTTGAATACATAGCTTGGAACCATTAATTTTAAATTAGCATTTAATCAAAAAAAATAAATATACCCAAGTAATAAATATTAAAGATTCATGATAATTTGTTTAACAAGGCTTCGAAATTTCTTAGTTAAACTTGTAATAGTATATAGTCTTGTTATAATTTATATTCTACATCAGTGGTGCCCATCCTACGGCCCGCGGGCCTTATCCGGCCCGCGAAGGTGTTACATGTGGCCCGCTGTTTTATTCCGGTTTTTTTTTTTGGTTGTTGAATAGGAGATTCCGTTTTTTTTGTTTTTTTGTTTTTTTGGTTGTGGCCTGCGAGATTCACAGCAAAGTCAATTTTGGCCCCCATATTACGAAAGGTTGGGCACCACTGGTCTACATGATTAATTAGGAGCAGTCACAGTGAATAAAAGGAATAAACAAACTTTTAAAAAGGACTGAATAAAACTTTTTCTTATCAGAATACATGTATATATCCATTATGTATCAGGTTAGAGTAGGAGATATTCTGCCTTTTACGTTTCTTTCAAATTTCTACATTGACTAGCAACCACGTTCATTCACTCTGTTGACACGTCATACAACATTGTTGTACATGCTTTAATTCTCTTGTATTTTGTCTGATTATTAAAGCATCAAATATTTTGGAGTTTGATCATCAAAACCTACGGTGAGGCACAAGATTTTTACCGAGAAGTAGGATTTTTAGATTCAAATTTGGTTTCTGCTCCCTCATTGGCAAAATATAATTTGTTGATTTTTTTTTAAGAAAGTCTTTTGGGGGGAGTAGGTCCACTATTATATTTTTATTATTTTGTGATGTAATCAGAAGGTTTTTTTGTAGCCAAATGACGTCATCATCACAAGAATTAATAGTTTCACTTTTTCTTATATCTTCACAATTTCAAAATAAGATTTTTATTTTAAACTTCTTAAATACACTATAATCGATTTCTGTGGACCATTATTAGATCGCCCACAATGTCATGTATGTATGATCTGAATTCCTTTAGATCATCTGAATCACAATGAAGTATATAGCAAAGAAGAAATTTATAAGTTCAATGAAAGTAAGTTTAACGTCCGTAATTATTCATAAATAGAGAGAGAAATTCACCAACGGACAATAAATATGCCTTCGCACATTGAGCCAACATCAACGGGAAATTTAAGTTTAAGAAATTTATTATTAATTATTTTTATTATCAATTTCGCAATATGTTAAAAACAGCAAATTGCTTTATTCTCTATAATACCCTATTATTTATAAATATTGATGTTCTAAGTACTTATTTATTTTTATTGCTTTTTATTTTATTGCACTAAGTTCCAGTCAGTTGAAAGTCAGTGATCTATTTATACAAGATTAAGGAAAGGCCACAACCAAAAAGCAAAGAATTACAAAGAAGATCGAAATCACTGAACCAATTCTAAAATTTAATATATGATATTACCGCGATTACCGTTCATTAGCGTCTGTAACGATTATCATTTTCCCCTGAGGTTTAATCTATTGAGATTTTTTTTTCTCTAGACTGTCATTTTGCTAACTTTAATTTCTGTATCATCAATAACTTTACTTCTTGTCTTCAATGATAGTTTTAAGAGAGTTTTATTTTTTATTAAGTAAGTTCTTGCTAGCGAAAGATGCTTTTCATAAGGAATTTTAATTTTGAAAGATTTCGTGATTGTTTTTTTAAATTAGATTACAGATATATTAAAGTTAAAACCAAATAGACACAGAAAAACATTCCAAATAAAGTTTCGCATTAACAGCGAAATCAACTGGATGCTGTTTAATTTGATAACTTAGATGACGATTTTTTTTAAATTATTTTATTGTAATTACATTCATGGTAAATGTAAATACCAAGTATGTGTTTTCTACATAATGAAAAAAGGTATTAACTGAAAAAAGTTTTTAAATGCAAAAAAGTAGATTTGTCCTACGTAACATAAATATAACAACTTGAATGGAAGTAAGTTTGTCCGACTTCTGTCTATGATCAAGATAACTCACACACTATAATGGTTTCCATTTATTAAGGAAAAAAATTAGAAAAATTGTGAGGCCTCAAGAAATTCTGGATAATTTGTGTGGAAGTTGGTGAAAACCTGATAGCGTACCCAGCTAATCTACGCCTCGCTTATACGATTGTAATCATTCCCCATACAATCGACCGCATATCATATTTAACAATCTATTCGTTATGTTTCGACTCGCTTCTTCTCTCTGTCGATGCCATCTTAATTCGTTCAGTGTGTTTACAGAAATTATTCGAGGTGCATCTTTCATATATCAGTGCATCGTTTACTATATACTGTGTTATTTACCCTTGCGCACGCATTCACAGGTGATATTCGAGGTAAATTGAGTTAATTACATTTTTCGGCTGCAAAATGCGTTTGCTAGCTAATCAACGATTTTCGTTAATCAACGATGCTCTGATCCTTATCTGTCGAATAAACACATCCAAGACATACTCATTTGTATTAAAACTGGGAGATCTGGCTCGCCAATCCATACTTACAATGGATTTCTCTCTTGAAGATGTTGACGTACCAGCCCTGTAGGAGAAATGTATCGGCTATTGCACCTGCATAGCGCGAACATACAGTTATCGCAATAGCCTTCTTCGTACAGTGGAATAAGATGCTAAAATTCCTGTACTCACATCAAAGGAAGATCGCAGCTGTATCGCTGTAGCAGTGCAAATTCCTTCGGTAGTTGTAGTCCTAGACCTATATCTTCCGGAAACTGAATATGTACTGTGAAAATGGTTCCACAGTTTGTAGACCACAGAAGCATTCACATTCAGCCATCTTATCCTTTTTACCTTTGTAGGTCTTCCGATAACGCTCCACCTAAAGGTTTATTTGCTAAATGATGTCTCAAAGTCATTAGAACACATTTGATAAAAGTTCTTTCATTACAATTCAAACACGAATTGGTGAATACCTTTTTATGTTGTGACTGATTTGCATACGACACCTTATCTCGTCATTACTACTATGCATTACTATGTAGGAGAAAGTTTCGTAATTTGTACCGACTTCTAAATCGTACCAACTTCGTAAGAAATACAGCCTCAATAAATGGTGCTATCTAGCTTGCACATCGTATTCGAAACCATTTTATAAGCGGTGAAGGTTATGCCAGTTAGTCTGGCGAATTGACGGAGAAAAGTTGGTTTTTCATCGTTTCAATGTAATTTTTCGTTATGTACCGAAGAGCAGAACATTAGAATGTTCTTCGCTTCAGTACATAACGAAAGTTAAGAAAAAACAAATCGTGCTATGTATGACTTGAAAGTGCATTAATTTGTCCCAATTCTCACCGAAGTTACTGATTTTTAATCAAGAATATAGCATGCACACCTGTTTAGTTTTAAATAATTTAATACAAGTGATATGCACAACCGGGTTCCCACTACAAGAAAGAGAAGTCATTTTCAAGTGTACTTGAAGTGGAAACTCGGTTGTGCATATATCGTGCATTAAATTATTAAAGCTAAAGAGGTGTGCAGGCTATATTCTTGATTGAAAATATAATCAGCACACGTAAAATCATATATTTACTGATTTTACTTAGCATTGGTTCGGCTATATGGATCTGACAAAGTTGCCTATATGGATCTATATGGCTTCTGTTTCCTAAAATGTAACGGTACATATCAGTCAATAGAAAAATAGTTGAGTTCACATCCTAGTCAAACTATAAGTCTCCTTCAGGTGTCTGAGCTGTTAAGAGAAGCTTAAGTAAGAGCGACAATAGTTATCACAGCCATTAGTGGCTTTAGATCAACTGGCGTTTGGCCTGTCGACAGACAGGTATTTAGGGATGATCAGTTTACAGCGGCTGACATTTTAACGAAGGTCCATCCGAAGGAGATATCCAGCAATCTGGGAGAACTCAAGATCCATTTGACGGAGATATCCAGCAATCTGGAAGCATTTCCTCCAAATGTTCACGTTAAGGTTACAGATAATATCGATTAGGCTACAGCATGCTATTGAGAGTAAAAATACAATTAATTTTTAATTGGTAAAGTAGCTAGTGTTTTTTTGTTCTGGTGTTTCAGGACTCTGAATGTCACTATTGAAGACATGAGGCCTACACCAACGCTTTCTCCAAAGTTCCAGACGAGAGCCCAGAGTTCTCAGAGGTCATGTGAGCTGACCAGTAATCCCTATAAGAACGATCTAATGATCACCGAGAGAAAAACCAAGTTTGCAGAATCAATAACGAAAAGGAAGATGCATCCTTCGTCTGCAAATACAAAAAGATCGAAGATGTGCTGTAAAATGTGTGATGAATGTAGGGCACAAGAGATGAATAAGTTGTCTGAAATATAAAACATGGGTTCATTCAAAATGTGCAGGAATGAGAAAATCTCTGGAAAAGTTCTTGTGCCTATTGCAAGTGAAAGTACTGTATAGTCTGAGAAACAGTATACTGTATATGATACAATTTAGGAACCCAACCAGTACAAGTTAGGAAACCAGTAACTTAGTTTGTACCGATTGGAGACATCCCAAAAACTGATCTTGAAGATCTTGTGTTAGTGACTCCAAACTTTTTTTTATTGGATACTTAATAGAGATTAAGATTTTACTTTTAAAATAACATTGAAACTCATTATTGAAGTTTACAAAAAAATCAAATATGAAAAATGGTACAATCCGCTATTACTTTTACAAAGTATTCGAGATTTTGTAAGTAACTGGGGAAACTTCGATCAATGTAAGCTTACTTCGCATTTTCGATTTCCTTCTAAGAAATCTATAGTTACAAACTTGAATGTTTCGGCAATTTTGGAAAACACAAACATCAAGGATATATTACATTGTTTTAGATTAGCTAAGTAAATTTTAAATTTTAATATTTGTTTATAATAAATAAACAGTTTTAGTTTCAAAGAAAGACGGCGAACGTAACAAAATATAAGCATAGTTCCCTTTTCAAATTAACTCTTGTATAATGTTCAGCGGTGATTGAATCATACAGGATGGTTCTTCTAATAACAAATAATAATAAATTTTCAATTTGTTACAAAAAATTATAGTCTAATATGTACAATGAAAACTCACAATTATTCATTACTTTAATAAATGAATAAAAAATATTATTTTTTTTATTGTTGCTAACCGATTATGTTTTAGAACGAATTGATGAACAGCAGAAATGAATTCTTGATATCATTGTTTAATTATCATGCATTTTCTTAATGCAATGAATGACTTTTCATTAATGATTGAAGTCATTAATAAAGCCGTACACCTGAATAGTTACGCAAAATGATTTATACAAAAAGTTTACAAATTCCGACTAGTTTCTCCGTCGAGAAACAAACATTTTCTGTTTGTTTAGCTTTTTTTTTTTTTTTAATCACTGTGATGTGTGATAGATTTATTAACATTACAAAAGTGTATTATTCTTAATTGAGGCTTAAAAAATTTCCGTCCACATTTAAGAAAGGCAAACAAGGGGAAAATTATTTAATAAAAAACGTTTTTATCTTTTCCGAACCCGACAATTGGAATGAATTTCCTAAAACTATCTTAATCAATTAGTAATAATGTGTTTGACTTCATTGTTTCATCTCATAAACTAGTAGAGGTTAAGTACGATTTGAAAAGCAAAATTTTACATGAAATTTTACATGGTAATTTTTATTTAGGATATTTATTATATGATTCACTAAGGACGAATTTCAAAAATATTATGAATATTAAATACAATTGCATTCACGGGAACAGTTCAACAATCATTTATTTATCCGTGTTTGTCTTAAAAACTATTTCTCAATTAAAATGCTAAAATTAAAACTAAATTTAAATTAATCGCAAAAGACAAAAATTTAATGTAAGAATGGTTTAATTTGAATGAAACTTTGCAATGAATTACTTTTTTACAATATATGCACTTAGAACGTAATAAACTTTATTATTCTGATTTTAAATATTCAAGAGAATTTGCGCTTCTGGTAAAACAATAACTAGTAATTTTACTTCTCATGTGATTCGTGCAAGTAGCAATGAATGCATCGAGAACAATATTATTATTTATGGCACAAAGAAAATAAGCAGTTATTTCTCTAGAGAAAAGCAAATTGGCATTTCAAGATGTGCAATTAATGCAAATTGTAACGAAGGCAAAGAAAGAAAACAGAAAAAAAAAACTGAATCACTGGAAAACGATTGCAAATTAAAGTCGAAGCCGAGCAAATAGTTCCCCTGTTATAATTTAATCGCGAAGTTATCGGCTGCAAATTGCTTCGACTCATCCTGAAACGGGACGAAGCCATATTCATTTCTGTGACCTGGAAAGACACCTTGAGGATCTCAGGCATATTTATTCGTGGATCTCATTATTATTCATATTTCCCGAGGGGGATTGGCGTACAGATTTTTTGCTGGAAGATTCTCTCTTCTCTGCAATCTTCAGGTCCAAACAAACAATCTAATAATGGCGCGAACTTGGCTTAAAAACCAAATTGCTAAAGAGACATCCAACAACTCCCAAACTCCCAGAATGGATCGGAGCATCAACCGTAATTCCACCCTCGCCAACGCACTACGGTCTAATTGTGAAATGACTCCGCCTACGTAAAAACGATCCTTCCTGCTTGCAAATCCACATCCATTTGCAGTCAGAACACCTTGTTAAGCCTTGCTAGGTACAAAGCTACGCTCTCTGATTGTTACAGTACTACTAAATGTACTCTGATCCACATCTCATCATCTCACCATCAAAAACCACCATCTCACTAAGACTTAGTAGATTCACATTGTAAACCTACGAAGGAACTAAAGACAAAAGAAATCTTCAATTCAGTGAGATTTCCTGAAAGTCGGTATAATTATTCTCAAAATTCTTTAAATGCAAATATTCAATATACGTTGCTATTTTCAATATACGTTCTTTAGATAATAAAAATCGGTGAAAACAATAGCACAGCAATTTCTACCAAAGAATAAAAGAGTAAGAATGTGGTAAAAGACTTCATCACCTAATCAACTTATAGAATTTGCTAATTTCGTCTGTCTGTCTGTCTGTCCGTCTGTCTGTAACTCGATATAATTAAGCTATTAAGATAGATCCAAGGTTCTCAATGGTACCATTGAATCAAGCGTACTCAAATTGGATGAAATATTAGTTCATTTTGTCATTCCATGTTGGTTCCATGAAATTTTAACTGAAATTCTAACAAAACATACGTTCAAAACCAAATAATTTTGTTACCACAGCACCGATTTTCATGAAATTTGGCATACTTACTCAGTTTTTTACGCTGATTTTGAAACTCAAAACCATTTTTTGCGTTGAAGCTTCGTTCACAAGTTAGCGCAGTATTTAGATTATACAAAGGTGAGTTTTAAATACCTTTCGGCGTTATGAGTCAAAAATAATAATTATTCTTTAGATAAATTAAACTTTAGATATGGTTGGTATTTCGTTTTTCTTTTTGGGTGGAAAATGATCCTTAAACTCTCAGAACCTATATTACAAGTGTACAGGTAAGAAGTACATCTAAATAGGTCTGATAAACATTAAAAAAAAAAAAAAATTCAAATCAAATCATCAATCGAATCAAATATATATATAAATTGGCTAAGTTCGTCTGTCTGTCTGTCTGTCTGTCTGTAACTCGATATAATTAAGCTATTAAGATAGATCCAACGGTTCTCAATGGTACCATTGAATCAAAAATACTCAAATTGGATGAAAATAGTAGTTCATTGTGTCATTCCATATTGTTTCCATGAAATTTTATTCTTGGGAACTGACCTCGACAACTGAAATTCTAACAAAACATACGTTCAAAATCAAATAATTTTGTTACCACTGCATCCATTTTAATGAAATTTGGCATACTTACTCAGTTGTTTACGCTGATTTCGAAACTCAAAACCATTTTTGCCGTAGAAGCTTTGTTCACAAGTTAGCACAGTATTTAGATTACATTTACTTTATATTTGATAGTTGATAATGAAATGATTTTTTAAGATTGTTTTATGCCTGGCGTCCGACAGGCTTTGCTGCTAGTAGATTCATAATAAGGTTTTGCTGTATAATTATAATTATCAAACAGTGGCTGAAATTAAACTCTGCTGATGTAATGACATTGTCTAAGGGAGATAGAACAATGCCTAATCTGAGGAAGATTTTTTTATTCCTTTTTTAGTCGGAAAAGGCTTGGTCCCTTGGAACTCAGAGCATCACAAATGGATTCAGATCATAAATGTTATTTGATTACATGTCCAACAAAAAGTAAATAAATAAATAAATAAACATCGCTGATTTACAAATTCCAAAGCAGTTCAAAAATTTTCCTTTAAAGTATTTTATATCTGACATTCCTCCGTCCTAGTCTCGTTAATGTGCTAGCAATCTCTTTAGTGATAGGATCGCAGTGAAGAATTATTTATAATCAAAATGTTTCTTTGTTTTTATACTTTGTTTTGCAAACCCCGTTCTGATGGGTATCATGAAGCAACCATGAGAAATTTTCAATTTATTTAAATTTTAATATTTATAAAAATATGTTACTAAAAAGAAAAATAGTTCCTAATTAAAAAAAAATGTATTAAAGATTTGTCTGTCTAATTCAATTTTGCTAATTAAAGAAAAAGGGGCATTATAGCATCAGTCTTCCCTTTGATGCCGATTGCAGTTTAGAATTTTATTACATAATGTTAAAGATTATCGTCATCTTCGGTTCTTAGTTAGAAACATTACACTTCAACAACTAAAGGTTTCAGATCATAAAGAATTCGTGGGCGCATATGTGATTTTATTTCGAGGGTTTGGCAAGGTCCTTCCAACAGGCCATCCAACCAAAAAAAAAAAAGGAAAGGCCTACTCTATATATTTCAGGAACTAGGGTTTTTCGCCCTTCTTCAACTCCCCACTCTTATATAGGTTCAGTAAAGTATAAAGTCTTTACGATCCAAGCCAAAAAGTTATGGGTATATAATTTTCAGATCATAATCCAGCGGTCCTGAAAATATAGGTGAAACGAAGCTGATCAAGAAGACAATACACTATTTTATTGGTAAATCTAAAGGAGCTGTTCTTATTAAAATTCAAATTTATTTCCTTTGAATATTATTTCTTTTCCATTTCTACAAATGAATAATTAATTCCAATAATGAAGGATATTATAATTTTCATTATTTCTGAATAAGAATGTTACGGAATTTATCAAGTATCTGTAAAAACTTAAACATATAATAAATTAATATAAAAAAAGGACGATTGGAGTAATGAAAAACTAAATAAAGTAGTTTAAAATCCATTTTGCTTTAAAAATAGCCTTTGTAATGTGAATGTATATTTAGTTTCCAAGCTCGACAACTGCTGAGCTCAAGTCATTGACAAGAAAATCTTAAAATTAATGTCTGCTTCTCCTTTTTCAAATGCCTTTTCTCGAATTTACATCACAATGTGGCGTTTTATAGTATTCTGACTCGTAAAAGCAAATTGCGGAAAATACGTTCTTCAAAAACTAGTAGGTGAAAATGTGAAAAACTTTCACAATTGAAAAATTCCACAGTGAATCGAATTTCGAAGCAGGAAAAAAAAAAAAAGAAATATCTTAACGTTCGCTTTTATTACTTCTTTTATGACTTCCTCAAATACTCTCCAGGACAACATATCGATATCATATAGACCAACCTGTAATGGAAATAGTGAATCCCATATATTAATGTGTTTATTATGATTTCCTTCAATTTTTATTTCATTGGTTTCATTTTTTCTATATCTGTTGTTGATTTCTAAGCCTTATGTTTTTATTTATTTTTAATTAAAATATCTAAACAATCATAGCTCATTAACCGTGTACAGAATATCTTTTTCATATCAATAAGATAAGCCTACCTATCAAATAATGTTAAGGACTTAGTCTAACGTTTGTAACACCTCTTAATCTGCATCACAAAACAAAAATAGGTTAGAACTATAAAATTTTAAAAACTATAGGTCGAATAGAGGCAGAAGCCATTATACATCCAAGCACGTTGATATTTTGATATTAAAAAAAAATACGACAGACATCCAGAAAGTAAAGCTACAAACGCATTAAAATTTACTAACAAAATTGAGTAAAGACCTACAGCTATACTTAAACCACTGTTGTCAAAGGCAAATTTCTGAATTCCGACTTTATAAAACGCTACTGTCTGAGTGCGCAATCTTGTAGTGATTTCGTTTTTCACCTGTTCGACTTCGTTAAATCTTTTCCGGTCAGATGTTTCTTTAAATACGGAAACAAACGGAGCTCGCTGAGAGCGAGGTCTGGACTGTGAGCGGGATGATCATTTATTTTATTTAAACTTAAAAAAAAATATAACTCCTAAAGATGTTCTATAATGTTTGTTCAACCATGCATGATAGAACAAAATTGCTAAAAACTTAATAAAGAAAAGTAAAATTGATTGGTAGACTCATACTAATTTTTGTACAAATTCGACTAATGAGTGAGGAGCCAAGGATCAAACGCACCATTATACGTCAGTCACAATAAGTCAGTAGGGTTTCATTGATAGTTATTAACTTTTTAATTCTTTTTTACTTGTATGAGTATGAAACAGTCTTTTGTTTTTTAATTTTTAATCACTCTCATTTTTTGTTTCGCCATTGTTTCCGAAATTGTGTTTGTTACTCTTTGAACAATTTGAGTACAGAAATTAAAAAGAAAAACTAAAAAAGCTACAGATTTTGGAGCAAAGCCATTTTTATTGTTATTCAAACAACTTAAACGGTAACTTTAAATTATTTTAAATCCAAGTGTTTGTATATAAGTTACAATTCATTGATTACGTACGAAACGGTAATGCAATTGAATCAAAAGTGTGTAAACGATATAATTCTCAAATCTTAATATTTAATAAGTTAATTCCTTCCAGTAAAGTATGATACTTCAATCTTTGAATGTAAATGAATAGTAATATTATTTTTTTTCGATGATGTTACTTTTTTTTGCTCCAACAGTATTTCGCTGCTGTGTAATATTTCAACAAGTGTTTTTCTCTTTCAAATTAAGTTTTCTTAGAATATTATTCGTTCTATTTCTAAGTAAATAGGTCAACCTCTTAATTTTGTTTAAGCTCATATTACGTAGAACAGATAATTCTTAATTTAGAAAATTTCGTCATTTTTGAAGTTCAAGTTCCGCGAATTTAAGATAGATTAGAGCTATTTTTGTAGATTTCCCTAAATAAAAATGGGGAAAGGGGTAATATTTGATCCCGCCAACATTCTTAATTACGCATATAGACACGCTCTCTCCCTCTCTCTCTCTATCTATATATATCTATATATGTATATAAAGAGCGAGAGAGAGAGAGATACACAAATACATATGTATTTGTGTATTTTAAATGGAATAATATTTCTGCAGAAAGCTGTTCTGAAATTTTATCATTTTTTCAAAAAAAAAAAAAAAAGAACATATTAACAATGGAAAAAAAAAAAGTATTTTTTATTTAATTTTAGTATTTTCTAAAAATGCCTATTTAAGATAAAGATTAGATAAAATAGATTTATAAAACAAAAATTTCCTTTCTAGATGTGTTATTTTACATTACGAGTCTATATCTGTCTATCTGTTTACCTTAAATAGACATATAAGGAAAAGAACTCGAACTATTTAAGCACTTTAGATATGAAAATGATGCCAACATTCACAGTTGTGTATAACTGTGATAATCTTATGTCATTATCGAGATTAAACTAAGAGGATTCAATTAGATTCATCACCGTAAAATTGAGTTTTCTGTTTTTCCTTTGTATATAATTCTAGAAAACAATTGAAGGTGAAATGATAGTTTTATTTTCAAAAGCTGATTGATTCAATCAACATTCTCCTTTTAAAGATAATAAAGTTCGGAAGTTTAAATTAATAATATCAGAAAGGAATAAATTCATTCTAAAATATAAAATAACTTTAGATTCAAACTGTGGAAAATAAATTTATTTTCAATAATTTATTAAAGTTTAATATTGCATAATATTGCATATTATGGTCTCATTCCATATTCTTTAAAAAAAAATCTTCCCTCGGGTTCTATAACTATAACATCGCGTGTGGGTTCACAGAGATCATCTGACCCGTTGAATTTTGGACCAGGCAATCTTCCGCCGAAGGCCTGAGTTGTCTCGCGAGAGTTTTGCATTCGGTCGCGGGAAGAGAGTTTCGTTCTTCTCACAGAGAAAAGTCAGTGTTTTCCTTTAAGTTGAAGGAAGGAAAAACTCATCGTTTTCCGTGCGAAAAAAGGATCGCATTTCACGCGTTCTGCCTGATAATTGTCGGCACGGCTATTGCCTGTAATGTTCCCGAACCAGATCCCTAAAATTACAGAAGAGATTTCGCCAGATTTCCACGGAAGAGGAGGTGGTTATTAATTACGATGAACTTGTTCTTTTTCTGTTACTTCCCACAATACGCAAACAATGGACTATAAACACTGAGAAGAAATTATACGCAGTCCGTTGTTCTTGCGAGGGCTTTTTCTTAATTATTTTTCTTTCCCGAAAGATGCAGGAAGAAGATGATAATAATAAGAATGAAAATAAACTGCCTCTCAAGTGCTAAAAACAAGCCTCAATTTATTCAGAATAATAAACAAATTCGCACAAACCTCAACAAATGGTGTGTGTTATGTACACACGGCGTTCTCGGCTTCGCAAAGAAAAGCATATGGTTTCAATTGAGAACAAGATCTGAACAGGAAACAACGATTTGTCATAAGCTGACAAAAGGCCCTACATGCAACGCCAATTTTGGGGTTCAAAGGCTGAACACTTCAAAAGAATAGACCTCGCCTTACGTTACAGAACAACTAAATATAAATGCTGCCCTTCTATATTTAACTTCTTAAAGTCCTTTTCCTTGAATTTTTCTGTAGTTTTATTTTTATAAACTTGGCAGTTGTTGTTTTTTTTTAAAAAATTAAATAAAAAAAGGCGAGGAATATTTACGAAGGCCAATTACATTCATGGTTTAATCTTTGATTAAAGAAGTAAACTGAGATTTAAATACAGTGAAATGAAAATGTAAATACGCAGAAGCTCATTTTTAATGTATTGATAATTTAAAATAAAATTTATTGATTTACGCTCGTAATTAATGACATCTGTAAAGCAACTAATGCATTACAGTAGCTGAGTCTATTTCAAGTAGTTAATTATAAAGTCATTCTTATATTATGGCACCAATTGGCTGATTCTGTAATTATAACAAAAAGAAAAGAATGAAAACAAAAAGATCTATTTAATAGTCAATGACATTCAATAAAAACTTCCAATTAGAATTTTAATTACGTCTTTTTAACAATGACTTTACAATAATTTTGATGCACTAACTTTTAGGTCATTTACTTTTTTATTTATTTCCTTCCTTTTATTAAACACTTATATTTAATTTAATAGGTATTACGTGTTGAAAATCATCAAACCGCAAGAAAAAAGAAACACATTTCATTAGTAATTAATATTTGGATTTTATATATAAAAAAAGAAGAAGCTTAAGTTGTTTTATAATTCATCATCCATATCAAATTCATAAAAGAAATATCCTCGATCTATTTCCTTTTTTCGGATTTGCGTCTGGATTCTGGATTTTTTGGACAATCTAAAGAACCAGCGAACAACGATTTGTTCTTAATGCAATAAAACAGTGCACTCAAACTCGCGGTCTGAGAAAAATTTTATACTCGCCACATATAGTATAATTACTGGTTTCTGGTTTATCATTTAGTTCATTTTTTTAAAAATGGATGGTCTGTTTTTTTACTTAATCTAGAAAGTGTTGTCAAATGTAAAAGAATTTAAAAAAAAAGAAAAAAGAAAACTTAAACTTAAACTATACTTCAGAAAATTATCTTTTGAATGATATTTTTTAATAAATTTCTTATTTTTTTTTTTTAAATAATACTTATTATTGTATTTTTTTATTAATCATGTGGTTTGTTAATTTTGTTAATTTTGCTTTGTCTTTTTACAGTCTAATAATTTTTTTTAGTCATCAATAATTTCTATTGAAAATAATTCAAATAGCAAATATTCTTATCATTCTCGGTTTTCTATGTAAGTAGATAGATACGTTAAGATAAACATTAAATTAGACAGCAATAGTTTAACGTATTCGACGCATCGAGGGGGAAGGGAGGGCTGGTAGGGGTTAGAACTCCACCCCACCACCTCATTGCATCCGACAGTAGAAGTAATCTAAGATTTTGTATCTGTTTTTTTTCTTTTTTGGTTGGAAAGTTACGCCTATTTATCCGGCTATCGTTAAATATATATAAATATTTTTCCTATTCTATTAAATTTGGGATTTTACTATTTACATTATTTCACATAACAAATATGAACTTCACTAAATATTATAGTCGAAGTTTTGTTAAAACTGGTTAACAAAACTGTAATGATTTACTTATTCCAAAATCAGAATTGGGGGCGTTATAATTGTAGATAGCCTACTAACTAATTGGTTATTATGAGGTTTATCTTTCTGCGTTCACAATTAACAATTTCCATGTTTTAATTGGAGCAAATGCATTTATTGAAAACTGAAAAAAGCGTCAGCAATTAAATGAAGGTACTGTAAGGCGATATTTATATGTCGTATTTAAGATTAATCAACTAGGTCATGTGGCAATCCATCTCGGCCATTACAATTAATGTCAGGTGTTAAAATCCCTTTAGTCTAATGGAAGTAATAATCCCAGCCTATTATCTTAACGGGATAAATGTTTGATGAATCTTTTTGTTCATTATTATTGGCAATAGGCTATAAAGCACAGTTAAATAGAGATAAATCATCTAAAACCACAACAAAAACATATAATGCAAAGAAAAAGCTATATACATATCTAAATTACCGTAATTCCAAGGCCTCTGTTCACGTCGTAAAATTTCTACAAGAAAAGATTGACTAAACAGCATCTAACTTATTGATAACAGATAATAAAACTGAAATAATAATGTTAATTACTGAGAACAAAGACTTTGAGGTAATGGACTTATTAAGTAACGATTAATGAAACAATTAATTATTCAGTTAAGATTAATCTAACTTCTTCAGATGTCAATTATTAAGGATCTAATTCTGTTTTACTGCTTACATTTGTCTCTTTTGCCTAGACAAGTTAAGGAATATAAAATATTATTATTATTATTATTATTATTATTTCTATGCGAAACAACGAGCAACCTAAATCAAACTTAAATTGACTTTTAAAACATAAGTCAATGATGTTTTGTATTACACAGTTCTACAATCTGGAAGCTACGAAAATATGTTAAAAGATTAAGCTTTTGGAGATCAATAATTGATCCATTGGAGAACCTGAAGGGGTAGGCTCCCGTCACACTCGGCCAATAGGATGACCTAGAGATTATCATTCCTTTTTCATATTTTATTAACTAGTTGTTTATGTAGTCTTTACAAAATTCTGTCTGCCTTACTATCCATTTCATTTTTACTAAAGGATGAATAACAAAGACATTTTTTTATTGCTTAACTGTTTTATTTCAGAAAAGGATTTTGTTATTCTTATAAATCCAAGAGTCAGTTGTTTTCAATAGATCTAGTTAGAGTCTCTAAGATACATTACATTTCCTGATTCAATCAATCAATTTATTGTTATGAAGCTTATAAGCTTCAAAAACCCAGGAAAAAAGATAAAGTTGTAACTTCGTAGAACTTTATTTTAGTTTAATTATTAAACTAACAAAAAATATGTAATCAGACAAAGAAGAATTGAAAAAGAAAGTAAAATAAAAAATTTAAAAATTTAAAAATCATGAAATATTTCGGAGTTGCAAACGCTTAGTAAAAAATCTAATGAAAAATCTTAATCATAATCAAATATATGAAGCAAAAATTAACTTTTGAAAGCACAATCTATACTGAAAAGAAATTTACTTTTTCTGACTGGGCAGGAATCTCACTACTAACCAAAATTATGACAAGTGCAATTTATCCAATTTTATCCTCTTAATCAAATTCAATTGGATTGTTAGTGAAATAATAAATTCAAATATTTCAGTGATTTCTATTTTAGTGATTAATAATGACGAAAATGTGGACATAGCTTTCTTATGGAGAGATTGGCAAAGAGACACTAAACCCCGAAAGGAGACCTTACCCCGAGATCAATTTCAGGCTTAAGGCTTACCAATTCGACACAACACGATAAGCAGTTTGTAATGTTTAATAATGTTGATTTTAATTTAATCTGTGCTGCATTTGTTTTCTTACTTTTTTGCAAATTGTGGTTATTGGATTTGTTTGAAGTAAATTGTCCAAATTTCGATAGACTATGTTTGCATGCAATTTTATGAAACTTTAACCCTGTTAAACATATTTCTTTGAATGCAGCTCTCAAAATGTCAACTCAAGATTATTTTGTTTCATCTACGACAATTTTATTTATTGACGATGTATAGAAAATAATTATTACTGAGCTAATGTAGTTAATTTACGAACATTAAAAATAAAATTTGTACTGTTTCGTCTTTATAACAATTAATGTGTGAACTCTCTTAGAATTTAAAATCTTCCTTTTTTTTTATTTCCAATTGCTTCTATTTAATTTTATTTTTCATTCAAAAAGAGCAGCACTAACAACACAATTTTAGATAGCTTTTTTCAAATAAACCTTATTGTAGATTTCAAATATTTTTAATTAAAAATAAGAGGCATTTGTCAATTTCGAAATTGCTAACCAACTAAAATGCTAAATAAAAGTTCGTTTGACTTTTCAATGTAATCTGTTCGGTAGTAAATTTAAAAAACACATTTTTTTGTGTATATTTACATTTGGAATCTCAAAATGTGTTGGCATTTCATCTTAGTAGCATGAATAAAATAGATCTTAGTATAGAACATTATTAGAAATCCTATTTAGTCAAAACTTATTTATCAACCTAGGTGACTTAAATAATACTCGTCAACGATTTCACGTATGCGCTATTTATAAATGAAAAGAAAAGGATTAAAAAAGAAAAGATAAAAAGAAGTCGAAATGTCTACAAAGATAGGAAATCATTGTATTTTACAATGTCAAAAATGTGTGAGGTTTGTTATTCGAAAAGGGAATACCTTTCCATTTTGAGAAGTACCCTTGACATGTGGGTGATGTATCTACTCATAATGACAATGTGCCTATTTAAAGGAGAATGGAACAGTTTGCAAACACCTACGACAAAAAAGCATAACTAATGGCCACGTGAGAAGTTGAAGCCCACGAGGAATGTTGGGAACCCGTGTTAGTTCCCCACGTGTTACCTTCCGACCCAGAGGTGGGTCATCTCTCACCATTAGGTAGCAGATGGCGTTCTTGTGTCACGCCTCCCCAGTCCACCCAACAGCCACCTCTGGGGACTGAGTAGCGCATTGCTTATCGGATCGGTGGAAAATTTCAGCCATCTGCATCTGGTCAGTCAAAAAAGAAGAAAATATGTATATTAACTCTTTTCCTATTACTTTTGTAATTTATACTAAAAGCTAATTTACAAACAGAGTTCATCATGCTTTTTGCTTTATTTAATCTACTCAATATTTATATGCTAAACATCTTCATGTGAATCATTATTTTAAACTACAATCAATGGTTAACTTTTTTTTTTAACTTATTTATCTTCAGATTATTTTTTATTATCTTGATGATAAAATCGGTGTATTTAACTGTACAAATGTTTGTCAATTTCTTATTAATTGCTTGATGGTTAATGATGTGTATTGGGTAAATTTGTCTTACGGAAGTATAAATAAAATATTTTTACATAAAATTATCAGTTAAGTACCTTAATGCCTGTAAACTTAGCCGTTTGGTTTTTTACTATCTAGCGGAACTCACAATTCAATACAAACTTGGCCTTATACACATCATCAACTCTCATGTTAGCTCATGTTATCATTATTACATATACAACATCAATTACTGAAAGTTTCTTTAAACCAATCATGTTTCTTTTCTTTTTTATTTCTGTTAATTGTAAAAAAAAAATCAGTGATTATTTTTATTACCTGATTTGATATTCCGTTATATCTGTTAAGGAATATTATTGCAGTGATTTCGAATTTAAGATTAGCAAACAAAAAGTGCCACTGATGCTGGGAAGATACAGGAAAATGATTTTTAGATAATCAACAAATAAAAGTAAAAATGAATTAGAAATTTTCATTCTCCATTTAATCTTACTCAATAATTCGGTTCACTACCCTTGATCTTTCTTTGCAAGAAATTCAAAACATAAATTTTGTTAGGGCCATCTCAGTACATTTTTGGAATGGACGCGTACAACTATCCTCATCGGAAAGTTGGGGAAGGTCGCCAGAGCACTTCCTCAATAAAGTTACGAACTTATTAATATAATTTTGAATTTCTCCTAAAGCAGGCTCATGACATCGAGCCGAAAGAACAAAGAACACTAACTGAAGTAGGAAAATTCCTAATTCACTCTTATTAGTTCTCTAGTAACTTCTAGTAACTTCAATACCGTACATCATTTCTACATTTAATATTACTTCCAACTTATATATATATATATATTAATTCATTTATATTTTATGTTAATCAAAATGGCATACTCCTACTTCACATCTAAGTCATGCTTTTAAAAAAGATGAGTAATTGAAAAACAAAAATATTTTCACATTTTATGGATATTAGGCTCATATAGTTTGCAAAATAGTTTGGCTATCTATTCAACCTATATTTGGAAACCGCTATTTGGAAATCGCTTAATGCAGCGTAACCAAATCTGACAGGATATTTTCTGAATTGAAAATGTCTAATTCTGGATATTTTCCAACTTCAAAAATATTAAATGTAGAAATGCTTTGATAGACGATATTGAAGTTACGAGAGGACTAATAACTTTCGCTTGTATAAAATTAGATAGAATGCAATTCGTAATTTGAAAATTTCGTAATTCCCCAGACAATGCCATAGATATTACTTACATCTCACTTATCTCTACCAAACTGTATTAATCATTACAGTATATACAGTAAACTTATGTAAAGTATATACATACTGTTGGTTTTGAACAGTTTTTTAAACAAAAATTAAAAAATAAAATATTAAAATTAAAGTATTAATTGAAGTGGCATAAAAGAAAGTGGTTACCAGAATAGCACTAACTGCCTGGCGCTTGATATAATGCATTATATTAAGTTGAGAAGCCAAAGCGACCTCCGTAATTGTAGGTGCTTCGTTTACATTTCAACACTCTCCACAGCTCCGAGTCTGGTTAGAGGATAATAAATAAAGTCCCGATACCTTGTAAAAAAACAAAATAAAAGCATTAATGCAGGATGAAAGGAAGAACAAAAAATCGAACGAAGAAATATGAAAGTAATAAATAATGGATCTTGCATTTTTTAACAATGGGAAGGTTGTTATTTTTTTAACTTAAGAGAAGACGGCCATTTTCTTAAAAAAATTTCCGCGTCGAAGATTCCTTTTGAAAGTAAAGGATACGGAAAAATTGTCGCAACATAATGAAACAGATATAAAATTGTATATAAAGATTTTATTCTACTTATGTCAATAGAACTCAACCAAAAATACGTTCTTTGCTTCAGCGAATAGCGTTCATCAATAAAACTGGAAATTGTGAGTTTTATTATTATATTCCCTACATAACCAGCTGTTTATTGACAATTTGAAGAAAAAAATAATATCTTTTTTTTTTTTTTCGTCCGATTGTAAAAAAAGAAAAATGCAGATAGTATCAACAATTAAAGTGCATCTATAAACCCTAAGGAATGCCAGGATTATTATGGCATCTGTATCTAAATACTGTATCTAAATCTGTACTTTAAGCTTCATTTTTGACACAAAATGGGATCCAAGAAGAGAGAAAACAGCAAAATAGAAATTCCTAAGTAAATTGACGGTAAATTTTTCTCATATTTCAGTAAATAAGAATTCAAAATAAAAACTTCTTTTTTTATAAATATTTTAAAACAAGAATTATTAATGTTTTTGATATTCATCATCCTAAGGGCAGCGTACACCAACCAAAACGGTTGTCAGTTGATGAGCCGCTACTCGTAACCGGTCTTCAAATAAAAATGGTGTGCACCAAACACAATTAAACAAAACTTCACTCATGAATCGTGTGTGTTTCTAAAAGTAGCTGCAATTGGTTAATAATATTTAACGGCATTTCCGGATCATTTTTCGCATGCACAAATACTTTTCAAAATGGCAGATTCCATGAAGAGAGAAAATAAAAAATAAAAAAAAACCCTTGAAGACAAGTTGTCAACGAAAGAACCGTCAAAGGAATTAGCTTGCATCTAACATTATTTTAAGAACTTTGAGTAGAATTAATTGTCAAAATCACAGGAGTCGATTTTAATCGGATGTCGGACATCTTGATGACGGTGAACTACCCGGAGGGCTGATAGGAGTTTTCTAATTGAGAAATGATTTAGTAGAAGAAAGTTGGACTGATAAATTTTGATGATTCGATAGCGATTTAGCGACCGATGAATATAAAATGTAGATTATGGAGAGATTTTGAACAACTTTCACTGTTAGCATAAGATTGGTGCATACCGCCCTGAATATTAAAAAACATTAAATTCTGGCTATCCCATATTCCATTGTAAATGCCTTTCATCCGCCTAATCATGAAAGTTCTCTGGTTATTCTCAAAAATTAATATGTAAGCTAATGTTGAAATTTCGTTATTTTTGAATTAGTCCTCAACCAATGATTTCTTATCATTTTTTTAGTCTAATAATAGATCTTGAGATTTTTACATGCGTAATTATAGGCATGTTAAAGGAAAGATTTGTCAAATTTAGAATGCCAGTATCAACTTTCACAAATTTCTAACTCAAAATCTTAATTCAATGAAAATCGATATTTTTTAGAAAATATTTCGAATTTCCGGTTAATTTTTAAAAGTTCCAAATTTGAAGCCGCGAACTCAATGGATTTTTTTTATTTTAATCCAGTTTTGTTAAACTTTTTTTTTTTTTCAACTTCAAATAAAATCGCATAGTAATATCCGATCGATTTTTATTTTTAAAACAAAATTAACGGAAAGTTTCTAATTTCACTGAAATTTAAAGATTTGTATTACAACAGCCAATCAGTAAAGAAAGTGGAGCTTCTTTATTTTCCAATGGCACTTGCATCAGTTTTCCATTCTACGCTTTGTTATGTTTACAAGGATATAAGCATATATATGTTTGTACATTTTTTTCTTTCTTTTATATGAAGTTTCTTACGGCTGTGGAGCTGTGATTCAAAATACACTACAAATGTAAAGAATGTCAATCAATTTCTTTGTCTATTTGGTTTTTATTGGCTCAAAAGCATCTTTTACTAAACACGCTATCATTCTATCAGCTTAGTTTGTGTGCAGTCTTTATATATCTTCGTCAGTATAGTCTTTGTTGCCGTAATTCGAAATTTATAGCCTTAATTTTTCTTTTATATATACAGTACATAGGCTAACAAAAGACTTTTAGACAAAATAAAAATACTTTTATAGACATTTAAAGCAAATCAAACAATATTGATTTATACTACGTTACCTTCAGTATAGAGACATTACGTGTCTGATGTTAAAGATTAGCTTTATGTCAATAACAATTCTGCAAGTTATCTTATTCTTTATTTTTCATTGTAAGAAATATGTCGATAAGTTAAATTTTTATAATTCATAATGGCAAAATTTAACGTGCATGATGCATACACTCACTTCCAAAAGTTACGCACGGAGCGGTAAAATGCGAAAAAAATGGACGAGTACTGCTTTGATTGACATGAAATGCTGCAAGTAAGTAGCTCTATGTTTATTCATGAAACAAAACAAAGAATTACATACAGAGATAAACAAAATATTGAATTTTCATAAATTATAAGATGACCTCCTATTTGCGTCATTAACCAAATGATGTTTAAATTCAAAACCAACAATAAAAACCGAAATTAATAGGTTATGTGAGCACCCCTCACTGCATACAAAGTTTACAGCGTGTGATCATGCTCGTTACGAGGTGATCAACCATCGCAGAGTCCAGTAATCGCCATTCCTCCTGTAGGGCAGTTTCTAAAGCTCTGAGAGTGGCTAGAGGTGGGAAATGTCGACATACAGCACGGCCGAGGGCATCCCAAAGATTTTCAATTGGATTAAGGTCCGGCGAGTAAGCCGGTCACTCCATACGCGCAATCCCCTCACTCTCCAGAGAGTCGTCAACGATGGCAGCTCTATGGGGACACGCATTAGCGTTCATTAAAACGAAAGAAGGACCAACAGTTTCACAATGGGGTTTAGGACTTCATCTCGATACCGTACAGCCGTCACAGAACCTCGCCTGTAAGTGCAGGTCGGTGCGATATCCCAATGAAATCCCTGCCCAGACCATGATGCTTCCACCGCGGAATGCGTGATGTTCGGTGATGTTCTGGGGCCGATTGCGTGTGCCTTGTTCCCTCCAGACCCTTACACGCGTATCATGTGGAGGTCGATCTTCGAATCCGCCTGGCTACAACAGCAATATATCGATCTTCTGCGGGAGTCGTAACCCTTGGACGATCGGCTACAGGTCTTCAGGACAACTGTTGGAATTGTTTCCATAATCGTGAAATGACGGAATGATGAACGCCGAAGAAACGAGCAACATCTGTAATAGACTGTCCTGCTTCAATGCGTCCGACAGCCCGACAGCGCTCAGAATCTTCCATTCGTCTTCTGGAAGCCATAGAAACACGTCTAGCTTGAAAACAAATCGTACGAATGTTCTAACACCTTTCATCAGCACTTCACAATGCCGGCTTCTTATACGACTGCCTGTTTTGCATATTTCTCACGCGAAATCGTGATTGGCTGTTACCTATATAATTTGCATATTCCCTTCTACCTTTGCGCAAATTTCAGCTTCTTTAATTGAGATCTCTTACGGAAATTAACATTTTTCCTCTCTGTGCTTAACTTTTGGAAGTGAGTGTATGTAACAATAAAAATAAGCATAACGATGCACACATTTAAAGATTCACTGGGCTATTTTTGGAAATTTCGTACTCGGAACATAAAAGAGACTGCTTCGATGTTCCTATATCTCGTTCGTTGTATTCACCCAGTACTCGTGGCTCAGTGGAATCAAAGAAAGATAAACAAAAGACAACATTAAACAAAACAATGGCCCTTGATTTAAAAAAAAATAAAAAAAAACATTTAAAAATAAATTAAGAATAAAAAGGGCACTAAATTAATCACCCCTTGCAGAACGCTTAGCTTATAAAGGATTAATTTGTAAAGTAAACATGTACATAATGGCAAAATTTAACGAGGTACAAAATTTTATGTGGGAACCCGAGTCAGGCGTGTTCGAGGTTCCTACCTCTCATCAGTTAGTTTCGCCCAGTACTCAGAGCTCAGTTGAATCAAAAGAAACATAGTCATTATGTAAATTTGTCATTTGTATATGTTTGCTTTACAAATTAATACTTTATAAGCTAAGCGTTCTGCTAATCGGGATTAATTTATTGCCCTTTTTATTCTTAATTTCCTTTCTGATTTTTTTTTAAACTCAAGGGCCATTGTTTTGTTTAATTTTGTCCTTTGTTTATGTTTGTTTTGATTCCACTGAGCTATGAATATCGGGCGAATCCAACTGACGAGGTGTAGGAAGACGAAACAGTATGTCTTCGGTTCCCAGTACGAAATTTCCAAAAATAGCTCAGTGAATCTTCGAATGTGTTATGCTTATTTTTATTGTTATATATATATGTACAGATCAGTTTAAAATTTCTTTTAGGTTCTCATTTAACTTGTGATTATTAGCTATAGTATAAAATAATGTCACTTTAGTAACATTATTTGTGGCATCTCTCCCATAAACGCCACAGACGTTCAATTTTTCTCAATGATAGTTTTATTTATAATTGCTTTGAAGTAGAAAAGTCAAAGGAATGTAAGATGCATTTAACTTTTCGTAATCTTTTATTTAAAAAAAAAAAAAAAAATAGGTCGGTTCTGCAAAAAGTGTGGCTCCTCTTCCCAAATTCCCTTAAATGTTTTCATGAACCAATTAAAATAATTATATAAATAAGAATTTTACTTTAATTACGAATAACTACTTGCCGCAGTCCCACGTACATTGCGAAAAGTGAAGATTTGAATTTCTAAATACTTACCTGTCCTTGGAAGACTCTTCATCCCATTAATCTCAATTCATTCTTTAATATTTTTGTTAAAGAATCAATTTCTAATGAGCATCCATGTTGTTTCTATTTACGGATACGAAAAACGAAATACGCTATTGTTTATTTCAAGTTCTTATTCCAAGGTCTTTAGGAAAACAATTCTATTGTTCCTGTAAGCATTTTAAGCTATTGGGGAGAAATATTCTTTTTCCAATACTTTTTTTTTTAAGCAATCATTGTTTTAAATATCTCTTAACTTCGCCATAATCATATATTCACTACATATTTATATCTTTCATT
Source organism: Thereuonema tuberculata (assembly GCA_023159025.1). NCBI lineage: Eukaryota > Metazoa > Arthropoda > Chilopoda > Scutigeromorpha > Scutigeridae > Thereuonema > Thereuonema tuberculata. Next base: position 163,125,020 of record JAFIDM010012231.1, read on the forward strand.
ATTCATTAATAGCACATTTTACACTTATTTCTTTTATAATTTAAAACAATCAGGTCAACTTTGAAGTTTTAATATCTTTTCAGTACATTTGCAAACTTATATTGTCTGCTGACATCAGTATTACAATATTTATTAATATAGATATACAATTATTTGGAATTTGATGTTTCAACATTATTTATTTAAGCATGTGTTCACTTCAAAGGAAACCATGAACTTCAATTAATTTTCTTGTATTCCTAAATTCCGAAGAATCTTATGTTTCCAAAATTCTACTCATAATATCCTTAAATTCCACTAACATTCCATGTGTTTTGTTTCTACATTAAACTTTAAGAGCACACATAAAAATTCAGTTGCTTAACTTAAAAACTAATGAAAGAATTGTTTTCATCTTAAAAGAAATATCATTATTTTGCAGAAAGATTTTTCTCTCTTTGCTTCATAAAAACCAATTCACTTGAAGGCCTAATTTCCAATGTTAACCAAACGAAAGTTTCTCCCAGAACAAACACTTCCTAATTACCTCCAACCAAATTCTTTTTACATTAAGTCATTAAGAGTGTCGATCCACTGGGCGGAATATACAAAAGACTCCACTCTATGTACTACAAGTAAACTTGAGGTTCCATCAAATTAAAGAAAAACACTGAATTAATTTTCTGTCTCCTAAATGAAGAAGAACACATTTTCTGAAGGCGATATTAAATTAGAATTCCAAACAACCAGTGCCATCTTCTACAACTTCTTATTCCTATGATGTAAAAAAAATTGAAGCTTCTCTTGTTTATTTATGACCACTAACTCAAAAGATAATACGTGTACAACTAATTCTTCCAAGTGGATTAAAATGCAAATAAATTTCTGGAAAAGGGACTGTTTTTTGAGTAACAGAAGGGTGGTGTTTTAACTTTGAAATTGTCTTATAAACTACTCTTTTGTTTTAATAACTGTAGTTCATATATAGAAGGAGAATTAAAAATAAAAAATTAACATAAAGAACTTCATTGCTATGATACAAAAGAATCTTCTAAAAATACTCTGCTAAGAAAAAGAAATAATGGAAATTTTACATTAAACAAAAAGTTCCTTACAGAAGTTATTCTTTCCTTAAATTAATGCTTTTATTTTTACTAAAATATTATTTTTCTTAGTTTTAATTAGTTAGTGAAAAATACTGAAATAATACAAAGGAAAGTCTCAGTCTCAGTATTTATAAAATAAATTATCTACCGAAAAGAAAATTGAAATTTTACATTAACAAGATTAACCAATGAGGAGGAAGATCTACATGAGATAATTTTAATAACATAGATGATATTAAAAAAATTAAGACCAGATTAAGAAATAGCAAAATGGTAGTAAATTTATATTTTCCAAAAATTTTAGAAATTAAATTAAGTTGAATATTTTTTTTTTTATCGCATATAGCGAAAGTGATAAGGGAATTATCGATTATTTACAATCTGAAAAGTCGAAAACAAAAAAAAACAATTAAAAAAATACTTATTTTTTGCAATTTTGTTATCAGATGCCACAGGAGAGACTGAAATTATACAATCACACCTTTGTAGAAATCTTTAAAATCTGCTGCAGAGGATGGAAGAATGGTTTAGAATAATAAGCTTTAGTGGAAGAGAATCGTTCTTCTTGGGACACTTTTCTTTGTTTAAAATTCATTTTCGGTTCATCTTAAAATTAGTTTAACCATTTTTGACTTAAAGATAATGAAATATAGTAAAAATGTTTTTTTCCTCCTAAGAAACAAGGCAAACAAAGCATGGGTTTACATTGTACACGAAACCTTAGCGACCTCGTATCTGTTTACTTCGGTCACTTCCTTTTATGACAGGAAGTGATTGCAGACTGGAGCTCATATTTTCCTCCACCTTCCAAGTCATAAGCTTTCTAATAAGGTATTCGGCCTCTTCACTTCCTGTGCAAGAGGAAGTGACCACAGACCGGAACTGTATTTTTCTCATCTCTGCAAGTCATAAGCTTTCCAATAAGGTATTCGGCCTCTTCCACTTCCTGTGCAAGAGAACGTGACCACAGATCGGAACTGTATTTTTCTCATCTCTGCAAGTCATAAGCTTTCCAATAAGATATTACTCATGTCTGTCCGACTTATTGTTTGTATTGTAGAGGTGGTGACGGACAGAACCTTCTTAAGACCCCCCCCCCTCCCCCGTTACACTAAATTTTTGTACTAAAAAAGGCATGGAAGGCCAAGAAACTTTTATTTCACCACAAAGCCTACATTAAATTACAGACTTAATTGGCACCGGAGAGAAAAGAAGATTCACGCACACACGTTCAGAACAAAAAACAAAACAACTAAAGAATCCAGTTGACCAAAGTCCTCCACAGTACATTGCGTTGAAGTTCTATAAAATCTAACAGTGTTTATTTATGACAAACTGAAACTTAGACCATCAACTGCGATGTAATTATTAATACCGATATAAATTAAATTTATATCTGCAAAGCAATTAAATTACTTTTAAATTTTTATTATTTTAAGAATTACGGTTTCTCACAAATTACTTATCTTTGGAAGCTGATAGTTTAACGTCTAATGGATGATTTTTAATGTTAACTACCTTTAATTTTAGAACAAACTGGACCGACATGTAAAGATAATTAGGACCTAAATTCCATCATTATACGACTTTAGTTAAAGCGCTACTATTATCTATAAAAGTTCAAAGTTTCCTTTCCTTTCTTACTGGCTCGGTTTTATACATATGTATTCTGGATCTCGCGCGGTGAAGATAGTTTTTATTTTTGGTTGGATGGTGTAAAGTCAAAGTCGAATTAGTTACGTAAATGGGACCTGCAATTCCAGCTTGCATAAGGTCTCGCACAACCCAAAACCGTCTCTAGTTTTATTAATGCGTTTATTCGAAAAATTATCATTACAGCTGTAAGTTTCTTGTCTTGTCTTCTCAGCTGTAATTTTAATTATTAAATTAATAATTAAACTATTAATTTAATAATTACTATTTCTTGTTCTTGTTACTTATGAAATTAACAGAGATTGTAAAAAAAAAAAAACTAACCTTCTAAAGAAAGAACTTCTATAGTTGCATCAATTTAAATTCAATGGAAAGAAATAGTTAAAAACCAAATGCAGTTTTGAGCTGTCATTTTAAATTGCTATCCCAATAGATTATGAATAATATTTATTTACAGTAGAACCCCTCTAATCCGTCACCTTTGGGACTGGGGGTATGGTCGGAACGCAAAAAAGATCGGATTATCAGAAAATACAAAAAAATACGGATTTACAGTAAAATATACGGATTTACTGCGTTGTCAAGCAGTTCAAGTTTAGGCTTTTTCAATGTTTCGCGATTCTTAAGGGCGTTTTCACCATCTACCGTCACTATATATGCAAGTAAACAACACAATGGCGCGACGGGTGGTGAGTCACCGACGAGTCAGGGACAAGTTCGGCCGGCTCGAGCAGCACCTCCAGGGGGTGCAGCTCGAGGACGGTCGGATCAACCGGAGTGGCGGACTAGTCAAGGGCGGACGAGAGGGGTTCTACTGTATATTAAAGAGCAAATATTGTTACAGTGCTGTAATTAAATAGAGTGTGTATTTTTCAAATAAGCGTGGTTACATGTTCATTAATGTTTCATTTTATTAGTATTTCAAAAGAATTCTAATTGCTTTGAGTGATTTTCCTCTAAGGCATGCCAATTTACATAAAACCATCATTATCTTATGCTCACATATCTTAGGAATCTACCGCCGGAGGTGACGAAGAAACTCACGGAAAGACATCAGGTGAATCCTTTGATTTGGAATAACAATATACAGTGAAGCAGAGAACTAAAAATCCGTATGTTATTTTGAACTCAAATTAACAATTCCTTCAAACCTAGGCATTTGCTAGATCATCGACTGCTGTTCGATGATCTGAAAAAAGCTTTAAATTATAGCAAAGTTAAACGAACTTACCTTCATAAACATCACAACTAAACATCTAAAACAGTGGAATCTCAAACTATTTCATCCAATTTATTTCCGAAAGTAACTTACTCTGAAAGATTAAAGATATGATCCCATATGATCAATGTTTCTATTTATTCTTAATGCAGTTAATTAGTAGAGTGTTTCCATTTTTCGTTCTTGTTCAAGTGAAAAATTGCAATAACATCTGTAGTTTGCAGATGTGTAACTACTTAATAAGTTTTCCTGGAAGAAATGAATTTCGGAAAATTTATTTTTATTCACAACATACACTCTTCCATGTTTTAGAGCAACTCTTTATATTTTGTAACCCAGTATTTTATAAGAAGCTGGTAGACAACAACCGAATACTTAATAGCTTCTTCCACTTCTCTACTTCATGAAAATGGAAATTTATCTACATAAGTAACTGTTTCTGCAAATCTGCTATCCAGAATGCAAACGATGCAATTAGAGTAAGAAGGTAAAACTTTTCGTAGGTTGTTGGTTTTCTAAAGATTTCAATAAAAATAATGATTGTTCCAAAGCTGTTTTGTGAATAATTAGGATGTCTTCAAGAGAAATCTTCTCCGACGAAAATATTCTCCGACTTAGAGAAAAAGGCTTATTGTAGAAGATAAAATAATACAACAAATTTTGTTTGAAAACTACCAAATAAAAAATAAGATATATAGTTTTAAATTAAAAATTTACGAAACTATTAACAAAAGATAATAATCCTATTTTCGTCAATTTGGAATTTACTTTGGAATAGAAAATAATATATTAAATAAATAAGGTTTTAAAAAACCTTTTTCTCCCTTTTTTTAAAAAAAAAAAATAATAATAAATATTTGCTTACTTAGTTCTTTTAGTTTTCGAAACACATCTAATGCAAACTTATGTTGTTAATATCAAAATCATTTTATACAATAGGATTAAAGATACGGTAATTCATAAAGGCATATTTATTGGACTGTTTGGGACTGGTCATGTAATCTCGGACGTTGATCGAAACCTGGCTGCTACCTTAGTTAGGCTTCCGATGACTAAATGGTTCTTCCTTCTTCTCAGGTGAATTGGCAAATCCATTTAACAGTTCTTCCGTAAAAATGTACAAAACTCCCATTTATCAGGATATAGACATCATTTAAAACCAGAGCACAAGCTTAAAATTGTTTAGAAGGCATGAAATGTCTGCTAATTCTTAGGCAGACTTCATTGAATTCGCGTTAAATAAACCAATCGTACATTCTTTAAGGTCCATTTAAGATTTTTCATGTTTTTCTCAAATCGTTTCAAATCCTTTTTTTTTTTTAATCCTCGAGTGAATCGCCGCAGAGATTAGATTTGCTTGATTTAATAAAGAGATTAAGTTTTTTCGAATGTGTAATTGAAGCTAATCCAAGTAGTTGTTAAGATTAGTATCTGAGTTGTAGGTAGTGATAATAATCTTTTATCATAGTTTTAAAGCAATTGAATTAATTCAAAAAACACACATGAAAAAAGTCAAGCTAACAGTCAAAGATCGAGACAGCTAAGATCGAGACTTATTTCATCTCAGAAGACCTGAAGGTGTTTTTTTTCCCATTAATCCATTGGCTAATGATACTGATGAGATACTGATTATTCATTGAAGTGCTAGATGGGTCCATTCAAAGATTGCCACAAATACCAAATCAATCTCCTAAATCAACTTCTTCTTAGTTATTATCTGTTTAAAATCATTTTTTTTTTCTAATTGATAATAGTTACATTCAGTGTACAGTAATGATTCTAACCTGAGGCGTATATGCTGTTTCTCTTTTTTTCTTCAAGATGCAGATGTGCTAGGATTTAGTATGAAGATGAATTATCAAAAACACAATTAAGCTGAAAATGACAATTACTTAGCTTTATCATACCAATGCACTATCAGTATTATGCAAGTTTTTTTTAACGATTTTGTTTAATGATATCATTGTAAATCTAAGAAAAGCGGGGATTCTCAGGAAAACGAGCTATTTCTTTTCTGTCCTTCTATAGTTATTTTTTACAGAACTGATCAATTCAGCAGTTTTTTAGGAGTGCGAGAACATAGCCTTTATTATTGATAATAATTAAAAATTAATAAATTAAGATCATTATAGTGAAACATCAATTTATAATATCAGCACTTTTTTTTTCTCCGGCGAAGTTTACAGTGCTATTATTTTGCTGATCACAGTTAATGAAGGCTTTTTGTAAACAAATCTTGAAAAAGTGAAGATCGTTTTTAAGTCCATCACTAGACTTATTCTTCTTGGTTTTTCTCTATATGTCTGTTCACAGGAAATAGATTAAATCCTATTAGTTAGATGTTAATAAATTTTCAATTTAAATCTTCTACAAAAATTCTTCTGAAACCTCCAAGTCTCCATAAAATGGGACAACTAAATGTTCAAAAAATTGGATAAATGGAATTCGTAGGAAAAGGCATAAAAGTACGAATGCCTTTTGTTCAAGATTCATCTCATTAGATTTTCACATTACGATCAGTCGCAGAATTTTGTGGACAATTATTGGCTGACTAACAATTATATATTATCTTATTCTTATGCTACCGTAATTACAAGCACAATTAGGTTTAAGCTAATTGCTTATTATTTGAGAAGAGTTCGTTACATGTTATTTGAAGGTATTTTATAATTAGTGTTGCATATGCATGCTAACAACCTTTGAAATTATTACTTTTATTTTGGTCAATATATATGCATTGTTGTGCCATAGCATCGAATGAACTAGACCCCGTTTAGCCAAATGATCATTTTCAGCATATATTTTCTAGTCTAAAACATGTCTAGAAATGAAATTCTTTGGCTTTTCAAAACGAGAGTCATTTACGATAAAATACAAATAACCAATATTAAAAAAATAAGTAAATCATCAAATATCAAAATACTTTTTTTATTATTATAAAGAAAGTAACATTGGTTTCTTTCCATATAATGGACATATATCATTTACCTTTTTTCAAAGAAGAAGAAAACAACGGAAAATACTTTTGTTTTTGATTAAAAAATAATTTATTAAAACCTTTGACATAATAAATAATAAACAGAAATATTTTGATTTATTTTCTTTTAGGAACTTTATTCTTTCTAGTTAAATCGATGTTGATAGTTTTAAACACAAACAAAAATATTGTAAGAAAAAAACACAAAATTTTTAAACTTTCTAAAAAAAAAATAAAAAAATTGAAGATAAAATTGAAGATATTTATTTTATTCTTATTAGTGATTTTTTTTTTTTTTTTTTTTTTTACTTCTTTTATGTATATTTCTAAACAAGTTCTTATTACTTTTTATATCTTAGAATATTATTAAGGCGATAGAACTATACGTAAGCAAGAAGAATGAATTAAGTGAGATTTCAGAAACAAACTTTTTAAGTCATAAATTATACAATTACGTGAAAAAAAGGCTATTAATTCCATCAATTATTGAAAGTGGTACCTTTCTAAATTTCATAGATGCTTAAATAAAAGAAATAAGGCAGAATATCCAGCTTCTGAAATTGTTATTGAAGAATATTAATTCTGGAAACTAAAGAGGGCTGATGATGTTTTTTAAGTCAAACCCTTCAAATACAAACAGTAGAAGATATTATTTATTTGAAATGTCTGATATTCTGTTCTTTTCAAAAGTTAATACTGAAAAGGCAAAATAACTTATTCTCCATAGAAGGCACTTCCCTACGCTGTAAATAATATCGAGAAAAAATAAAACACTTATGGTTTTGTATAATTTGTACTTTGAAAATATTTTGCAAAGTGTAAGTTTAGTCTTAAAAGATAAGGAGTTTATAAATGAGTTAATCTAGGAGGTTCCTCATGTAACGGAACATCTTCTTGGTTCATTTTCAAATCGTAGTGATTCCAAGATTGAAATTCATTGTTCATGAGGTGTGGATTGCTATTGGAGGCAACACCATAGGGCACCATAGCTGAAATGTATGGACGTGGGTTATTAGGGAACTGAGCCGTTTGATTTGGTTGTCTTGGGGAGATCATATGCGGTTGGCTCATCCTACAGGAGTAACTTGGTTGTTGCATAGTCAGATATTCGTTTCGGGGATACAACGGATAAGAGTTTGTGATATTGGATCCGACTGGAGTCAGGTCCACTGGCTCCAAGGATTGAAACCTGGAAGTGGGCCTGGGCTGGGCTCCTCTGGGAACAGATTGGGGCCAGGGCTGAACCGCAGAATGGTGAACTTGGGGATCAGGTGGCGCGCATGGAATTCCGGTTGCTTCATCCAATCGGTTGTCGCAAGGCATCGTGGGAGTCGTTTCGCAGGGAAATGGGGAGCTCGGTATCCTGCAACTCGCGAAATGGAACCCCTGGGACACGATCGGAGGTCCACCTGCGTCGTTGCTCCATAGACCGCAAGCGGAGTGCTGAGGCGGCACTGCCGTCGTCGCTTGCCCCGAATACGACTCGATGAAGTCGGGAGAAGGGGTCTGCTGCTGCGGCGCCACATCCGACTGATATCCGGAGGCATTCGGCGAAGACAAGCAGCCGTCCGCACTTCCTGAACGGGAGACGGACGACGAGGAAACGGAGTTCGGAGACGAGGCGGTGGGAGGTTCAGTCGGTGACTTGGACTTCTGCTCTTTTTTGAACTTCATCCGACGGTTCTGAAACCATATCTTGATTTGTCGCTCGGTTAGATTGAGCAAAGCGGCCATTTCTATCCGTCGTGGCCGACACAAATACCGATTGTAGTGAAACTCTTTCTCCAGTTCCACCAACTGAGCTGTTGTATAGGCAGTGCGAGGACGTTTGTTGGGCTGGGAGATATCTAAAAAAATAAAACAAAAATAAAGCTTTTAAAAACCTTTTTTATACAGAAATTCCCTAAATAAATATAACAAAATTTTATAGAATTTCTAAATTGAATTATATGTAGTTCAATTACATATATATGTATAATACTGGGATATAATCAAAATTACGCATTTAAATTAACGCTTATTTAATTTCAGATTATTATTTTAGTGATGAAATATAAATACCCATTAACTTCATTTACAAACTAAAGATCATCTACAATAACGATGAACCTACAAGAACATTTAACCCTTTACGAGCCGTATACGGATGTGTCCGCCAGTGACACGTTCAATGTAAAGTTACTTGATTTCAAACTTAAAAAAAAAAATCATCCCGTAAAAAGTTAAATATTTACAAAAAACTTTAAAAAAAATTACAATTTCGAAAGAACATTGGTCTTCCTTCATCAGATAATAATGAAAAAATGAAATTAAATAATAAAAATTATCTGCTTGAATCATTTTACTGAACTTCCATAAATGGTTCTACTTCATTTATCATTATGTATTTCTTAAAAAAAAAAAAAACAAACAAATATGGGATGAATATCAACTATTCTACAACTGGAGTGAATTGAACTGTTAAATCATTATTGTTAATCTTTACTTTTTCCGAAATAGAAGTCATTTAATGTTACATCAAGTTACTTGTGCTTTTTTTTACTTTTGTGTTTTTTCCAAGTGAATCACTATTTTACTCTGTAATTTCTTTAGCAAAGTTGAAAGCAAATAAATACTTTTTCTTACTGTTAGAAAATAAACTTCTTGTTGTATTTAAAAATTTAATTTACGATTGTGATGATCAAATGACATCTTAAAGTCAAAAAGGGAGAATCCAAGAAAAAAATTAATAGAAAATCTATCAGGGCAGTAATATTATTTATCCTATTATTAATAACTAATAACTATAAAACTCCACAATTTCCAAACGGCAATATTTCGTAAGACTAATGGTCTTACTTTTTCAAGCCTACTTACTAACACCATGGGAAGAGAGAACCATTTCCCTCCTTCCCAAACCAAAATTAAAATAAAACAAAATCAATCATAAGGTTAAATAATCAAATAAATTTTTATTTTTTATTTTCTTAATTAACTTGCTTTTTTTTTTACTCTTATTTGATTTGAGGTTGATTGAAAGGAATCAGAAGCAAGAATATAAAGCTTGTCTTTGTTTTTGAACTATTTAGACATAGAAAGTTGTTCACTAATTAGTTACCTTGTCTATTTGTTTTATTTTTTTATTTTCGTATACTATATCAATCGTAAAACTGAACGAATGAGGAACTTTAAAAGGAATTTTGTTTGTGGTAACGATAATGATAAGGTTTCTGGACATTAGATTATCCAAACGAAATAAAAAGTGTTACTTGTTATGTTCAGATCCTTCAGGAAGCCAGAATTGAAATTAAGTTTATCGTGAAACTTATAATTGAAGACTAATAGTAATGCTGTCGTTAATGTTTTGCATTCTCCTGCAATTTAATTCAATGCACAAATCTATTAATAATCTCAATTCTTAATTAAAAGTAAAAAATATGAATACCATTTTATCTGTCACTTTCTTTCCTATACTTCAGAAAACTTCTTACTTTAGTTTTTAAGCAATTTATTCTTTCTGTTCTTCTACACGCCATTAATTCTTATTTTCATTTGAAAACCAATCGTTTCGATGTTCCGAGCAGTAAAGTTGGAAGTTTAGGGAACTCCCAATAGAAATTTAATAAATTATCTTCTATTTCATGTGTCGCTAAATCTCTTAAAACCCCTCTGTTGCGGTTAACAAACACGTGCTGCCATCTGATAAATAAACAAGCACATTAGCGCCATCCGTGACATAAAATGGAACTCGGAAAAAAAAAAAAAAAGAAAAGCAAACTAAAGAAACCCATATCATTAACAGGCGTGAGCAATTATAAAAGATAAGTGCAAAATTTGTACTTTTCACGTACAGAAAAAAATTTACTTAAAATTAGTAACTTTTTTTTTTTATATTTTTCCTCCTAGTCTTTTTTAAGTTTAGTTGACAGACAAACTATCGAAATCTTCCAGCGGTTTCCTTGAATGTGGTATATTTATAAGCTATAAAGTAATTAGAATGATAAATGAATATAGAAAAACTTAGCAAATACTGAAATATTTATTTTTAAATATATATTTAAAAATAAAGGAAGTTAACATCCTTCTAATGATGTTCTTTTAATTAAATGATAACGACAAAATGGTGACAATCCGTTAAATCAGGGGTCGGCAACCCCCGGCCCCGGGCCGCATGCGGCCCGCGAAGCGTTTTGGTGCGACCCGCGGGGCGTCTTAAGATTTTCCTTTTTTTTTTTTTTTTGGTTGTTAAAATAAGATTTCCTTTTTTTTTTGGTTAAAATAAGATTTTGGCCCAAGTGCGGCCCGCAGTAATCCCCATATAAAATATTTGGCCCTCTTACAACAAAAGGTTGCCGACCCCTGCGTTAAATAATCGTTGAAATTTAAGCTAAAAAAGAAGGTATTATAACGACAAAACGAAATTTACTGCTACTTCGGCCACTCTTACTAATATGTAGCTATTGTGTTATACGATCAGAAAGATAGGAGAGGAAAAATATCTAGATTAATACTAATTTCTCGTAATTTATTCAATGCTAAAAGTTCTTTGTTAGTTGTGTAAATATGCTTCGTTTATCTGCAACTTAATGAAATACATAACCAGTTGTATAATGTCAGATAAAAAGCATAGTTTTTTGAAATTTGGTTGAAAAAATGACTTGTTAAAAAAAAAAAAAATCCTAGTATTTAGCAATTATTATGTATAAAAGAATGCCATGTTTTTGATACCCACAAATAATTGGCTAAGTTATAATTGAATTTCAATATCTGTTAGGAATTCTTCTCAATGTCTACCATCAAAAATGCAATCACAGAAGTTTTAAAAGTCGATATAATACATATCATGGCAATTACATGACCTCACAGTAAAACTGGTTATCTTTCTAAGCTCCTACATAGGTTTCCTCAGCAAGGTTCGACAGTTCTTGTAATTTAAATGTGTTGTACATTTAATTTAATCAAGCTATAATAATAGAAAATTTCCCTTAGATGTAATCTAAAACAATTAAAAGAAAAAGTCTAGAATGTAATTTATTGAATGTTCCGATAATCTTCATTACATATTCAATTGGAAAATAAAATATTCATTGAGTGTTATCGTAATTTTCTTTGAAATTGGACTACAAGGGGCGGAGAGCAGAAGAGGTTTTAAATTGTTCACGGCCTTAAGCAAGCATGGACTTTTGAGGGCGAAGGCTGTTTTTGTAAGTTTATTTAAAAATGTGAGGATTTGTATAATGGCTGAGGTTGCCATTCCTTGAACCGTCTCTGACGAGAGGTATAAAACCGTTAAGTCACTGAATGTGTTCCTTGAGGATATGTAGAAGTTGGTGTATTAAGATCTACGTTTTTGAGGTTTTTTATTTTTTTATCAGCTTTAATTTCTATCGAGAATCATTGGTAACAGTTACTTTGGCGATTTGTTAATTTTTTAAACAAATATAATGAGTTTAATTCAATAAAAATGGTGAGTGCAATTATTCAAAACCTGATAATCTTTTTTTGATAGGGGGTTTGATAAGCAATTGCCCATTTTAAATATATCTTTATTAAATCTTTATTAATTTGGATAATTAATGAATAATTGTTTTTTACGAAAATATTGAACGCATACCAGTGGAAATCCGAATTGCTTTCTGTTGTTCTCTTTTTGTCTTAAGATAGACATCAAACAATCTATCTAAAAGGAAGCTATTTCAGTTGTGGCTGGCGGCGTGGCGTCTTTACAACCCTTTCAACTCTAGCGATGGTCTTTCCTCCCTCAAGAGGTCACCAGTTCGTAATCTGCCAAAACATCATTCTATTCCGTATCGATGTCAGTGAAATGCCCACGTGTCCCATCGGAAACCCGTTTGAACCCCCTCACTCTATTCTGTGCGTGTGAACCCCGGGCGGAGCGGGGGACAGTCGCCGAACACTTGGGAGGGTGGAGAAAACCCACGGTTGAACGGTCCTCCAAGAATGGATTCCCGAGATATCTGTGTCGGATCCTGAAGCAAAGCAGCGGCTTCTTATGAGCGGATTAAGCAATCTGAAAACAAAAGAAGACATGGCCATCCTTTTAAGCCGATTTTGCCATTTCGCCTCAACCGGGAGGCCTTTGACCAGTGATGGAGGAGGAACTGAAGGTCAGTGGCTTGGCGGGGGCCAATGAAGACATCCACCTTGCACGAGAAATTTACGACCCTGTCATTACACGGAAACAAACATGCAATTAGAGCAACTGCTCACATGATCAGCGATTATTTAGCTAACTATTAAGACAAGTTTCCCAGTTAATACAAGCAATAAATTGCTGGATGAATTCATTTCTGTGAAGTCTTCCATGAATAAAGTGTTTGCAATTTGATTTGTCTTTTTATCAGTTCATTTGCTACTTATTCTTAATTTTAAAGATTTTGTTTTAACTTAACATTTTTATATTAGTTTTTGGTTTTATTAAAGTATAATATTATAATAAATTTTGAACGTATTCTCAATATTTTTTTCCGTTTCCAATCTAAGAGAAAAGTGATTGTTGTCTTCTAGATAAATTTTAGTGTTTAATACGATTATTTTTTATTCTAAATCTAATTACTTTTTTTTTAGCAGTAAATAAACAAACGCACAAAAAAAAAAACCTTTAAGTCTGAAAAATAGAATTCAAAAATGATTTGCTCATGCAACCTAAAAAATACAATTTTTAAAAGCTAAAAAGCTTTATTATGGTTAAGTTCCAATAAGCGTTATTTTATGTTTTATAAAAAAGAATTATATCTTAGATGTTTTTCGCAAAAATATAAATAGTTCATTTGTTTGAAGATAATAAATACTAAGTGCACACCTAAAGTTTCATAAAAGGAATTTTGTATTAAAAGTTTAAAAAATTATATACAATACATACAAAACGTCCCTGGACAGTTTCAGAGAAACAAGTTCTCCATCATCAACAAGATCTTGCTGATGATATATTATATATAATTTTTTAAAACTTTTAATATAAAATTCCTTTTATGAAACTTTAGGTGTGCACTTAGTATTTATCATCTTCAAACAAATAATTTTTAAACCACACGCTAAAAATATTTATTAAAATATTTCATTTAATATTTTACAAATATGATTACTTCTAAAGAAGTTCAACTTGCTTCGAAAGCTTGAAACCTTTGTTAGTGAAAATTTTTGACTTATTGTTCTAAATAGCTGACGATATTATATAATAGATTATTGATAATATTAAAATGCCGTCCTCAGTCTTAAAGATCTAAGGCAATGTGACCTCAATAAAAGCTTTCTTAGAAATTATAGAGATACTAAACACTTTTATCATTGGCCCATTTTGTGTAAGCTGGGAATTTACATTTTGTCCCAAATGTAATTAATCACCTTAATGTGAAAAAGTAAATACATATAATACATGTATTAATACATGTTAATGCAATAATATGAAAAATAGTAATTTTCCTATATTATAAATTGTAATTATGAACAAGTAACTATTGCATTGCATATTTTCAGATGGTATATGAAGTAGTTTATATTTATTTGCGAAAAGAAAATAGCTGGTAGAATTAGCATTGCTATAATTACTGATGAGCAACTGTTTTCAATAGGTCATTTGGATGTAATTAAATTTTCTTAAAAATTTAATATTCATTTAAAAATTTAACATTATTCATAGGAATCTGAAAGTTATCTATATAAAGAAATATTTGATCGAATAGATGAAAATTCAAATTTATAAGATTTTCATCAGTGAATCTGAGAATCTCTTGCAATCAAAAGAAGAAAAAAAATATTGCTTCATTTTGTTTTTTTCACATATGTATCTATCGAAATGAATTACATCTCTCTAAATATATTTTTATTTTTATAAAAGATTTGTAAATGAAAACATATCTTTTGGTCTTACTTTAGCTTAGCATTTTTATAACATCGTCTGTGGCACTCGCGACAGACATTTTAGTATCTTAATGTAAGTTACATTTACTAAATTTCCTTAGTGCATACTTTTTAAATAAGATTTAAGGAAACTTTTTGTTAATTTAGATTCTGCAGTTTCCTTGCATCGTGTTGTAATTTAGTTATATATACATTTCTTCATTTTTGGTTTAAAAGGCTTATTTTCTTTAGTATAACTTTCTTTACTTCCATTTTCCTTTTATGACAATCATATCTAGATAAAATTTTGCAAAATAAAAAGATCCCATAAAACTGGTATGAGATTGGAGGGGGAAGGGGTGTGCTATATTCAATTTTCTCCTCCCCCTGTATATTTAATGTGTCCGCACGAGTGCCTCTCTTGCCCCAGTGACGTTGGTGGGCCTCCATTTCCCAACCGTATGTCCACGGAAATTGCAGCGGGAGAGAGAGAAAAACCATCAGCTAAGATCTATTAGGTGTGATCCCAGTGAAGCGGCTTGGCGGGAAGACGACCACATTAAAATTTAACACGATCGACTAAAGTCGCGATTTACACATATGTCCGAGCTTTTAGAGCGAGAAGAAAAATGAGCTCCCCGGGCGGTCAGAGCACTTGCCCAAATAGGAAATGGATCGGTCCTATAAAGAGTCCCTGCGCTTCCCCAAGAAAAATACACTTGTCAGCAATAGACAATGGTACACCCTCGCAATTGGAAGCTGCCTTGAGCTTTTAAATTTTCAGTGCAAGGAAACAGAATTTATATAGAAATCATTTATTTTATCCTTAAAAGCTCGTTTAAAACAAAACTACATCAAAATATAAACATTTATTAGTTTTTCATTAAAATAAATAAGTTCCATTACATTGTCATCTTAATTAACTGATTTAACACAACCCATTTATTAATCAATAGCAACATTTGTAAAGTTTTTCATCTCTTTCTTCAGAAATAACATTTTAAGAAATTTTGCATGAGCAATAAAGGTAAATTCGGTTAATAACGGTAAACATTTCCGTAAACTTTAAAATTACAGTTTGGGAAGAAGCATTCGTCTTCCTTCATCAGATAACAACGAGAAATTAGACCCAAAGGAAAGAAAAACAATTAGCATAAAAACTTGGAAGATCATTCAGTGGGGGATAATCTCTTGGACAGATCCATTCGTAGAGGGTGGGGGATCATGGCATGTTAGTGATCAACAAAACAGGTTTCGTTCCTCAGTTATTGAACCACAACAAATTTCCAAACTATTAAACTAAGATTATTTCATGCAATGATCAACTCTTGATGATAAGCCATCGTTTATCTTGATCTGTTAATTGATACTTCACATTAGGTGAAAAAAGTAATTTTTTTTTTCCCCTTCTACAATTCACGTGGCGACCAGTGCTTGTGTAACACTCCAAGAGATTGATTTTATTCTCCTTCGCTTCACGAAATGTGAAATCAACTAAAATGAACGAAACAAATTTAGGTCCTGATGAAATCCTTTTACGTTAATTCTTAATTTTCCGCTGGTATTTTTACTCTTCGTAATAAATAACTAATTCTGTTATTCAGTTTTTATTAACAGCACTTGAAAAATATTTCAGTAATATTAAGTAATATATTTAAATATTAAAGTAGCATTTTGAAGTAAAGTATTACTTAAATATTTCGAAAGCATTGCAGTATTTCAAAGATAACTGTATTTTTGTTTGTGTTATGTCCTTTTCGTTTAATTAATCTTTAAACAGAAGTAAAAAAAAAAAAAAAACGAGCAAACGAGACTCGCAGACTGGTTCCAAACTCCATTAGAAAAGATACAAGAAAAATAAGGATAAAACGCACACATTTAAACAATTCACTGAGCTATTTTTGGAAATTTCATACCGGGAACCCAAAACAGACTGTTTCGAGGTTCATACCTCTCGTCAGTTGGATTCGCCCAGTACTCATAGCTCAATGGAATCAAAAGAAACATAAACAAAAGACAAAATTAAAACAAAACATGAGTTATGGGTACTGGGCGAATCCAATTGACGAGATATAGGGACATCGAAACAGTCTGTCTTGGGTTCCCTGTACGAAATTACCAAAAGTAGTTCAGTGAATCCTTTTAAATGTACAAGTTTTTATCCTTATTTTTCTTGTTATATATGTATTATGCAAGTAAAATTTTGCTACTAGAAAAGAAAAAATATAATTATTTTAATGAGAATGGAATCCCAGGTTCTCAATATTTCATAATAGCTATTTTGTGTCCTACCGTTATATTTTCAAATAAATTGTAATAAACTAAGAAAATTTTAATAAAACTCAGTAACTGTTAGAGTGAAATATTTCATATCTTTTCTTTAAATACTAAAATAAGATTTGACACGAAACGACACGTTTCTGGAAGGAAGAGAGACACCGTCTCTTCGATTTGTTGAAACTTATTTAAGGCAATCAAATAGTTGTAAAGTTTTGACTTTAATCTCTTATCTTTCTTTCTTCTTTAAACAATATTGGCACATAACAAAACAGAATTGAAAGCAGTGAATATCAGCTGAAGATGATAATGAAGATGGTTATCCAATTCTGCATTTTCATCACTATCCCTTATCTTCCCTTTGAACGTTATGAATACAGTTCCGAGAAAGCGATCGACAAAAAAAAAGAAGAAAAGGTCCGCAGAAGCTCGAGATAAAGTTGAAGCACCAACAGTGGAAGCCAACGCTTCTTCTTTTTCAGCAGAATTTGGCAGAGTTCAGTGGCAAAGCAAAAGACAAACCATTGACGGTACACGCAATTTTTGACGTCGGAAGAAAATGTATCAAATCTCCTTTACGACACTAACTCGTCTTGTCTGAGCGGGATTTTACGGTCAATAAAAAGGGAGAAAGAACTGTAAATTTTCTCGTAGCCGCACAAAACCTAACGTTGGTTTTTATTTTCGCTATTGCGGTCGTTCGGCGGCACAAAACCATTTTTGCGACAAGTGTGTAAACAGTAAGTGAGATGCTTTAAACCACGGCAGAAATGCCCAAGTGATAACCCTATTATATTCTAGGACGGAAATGCGAGAAATTGCCTACGTGTACTGGCTCAATTCCATCATCAAATTCTGCCAAAAGAATGAATTGCATTTCGATATGCCTTGGTTTCTTTCTTTGCAGAAGAACGACAGCCGCAGCTTTTTTTTTTATTATTATTTTGCGTTCTTTTAAAAATGAAAGAAAAAAGAGAAATAGCATTAAAATGAAGAAAATGGCAACGGAAGCAATATTAAATTTAGCAAATCGTTATTTGGGAACAGATCGACAAACAAATTTTACTTAGAATATTGATTAATAGAAAATAGCATTGTGTCTTATTTTCATCCTTTTTTTTTTTTTTTCTTCTTTCTTTAAGAAACTGTTGTTGGATATGACACTGTCTTCCACATTCGAATAAGCTAATTAAAGAAACTCATATCTAATTAATAGTAGAAAAGAAAAGTATATTTGCAGTATATTTAGAGTTTTAGAATAACGTTTCATCCATAATTCTTAATCAATAATTTTTGTTTTTTTTAATGGCAATAAATATTTTTGATATACAATTCTCCTAACTGAAAGAGAAAATTAAATTACAAATTGGGTTAAACAAAAATAACTAATTTTATATTATCGTTATTATTATTATTTTTATTATTATTATTATTAGAGCTTTATATTTTATAATTATATCAACCTTATATGTATTAAATAAATAGCGAATAGAAACACAGTTGAAAAAAACTCTTATCAATATTAAAACAGTATCATTTTAATGCGTCGGATTACACAATACGAACACGTTGCGGGTATTAAGCTTCATCAGTTCAGAATGACTTAGAATTTGCATTGGTTCACTAAGTAATGATTCACATGGTGATATTATAGGTATTATTTATTTATTTATTTTTTTATTTACTTATTATTATTATTTATTTATTAATGTAAGACTGTCATCTTTAAGGTTTGCTTTTATTCCTTTTGGTATTTTAGAATATTTTGTATAATTGTTACATTAAATTATCTTCATTATATATTACGATTATTTTAAATATACATTTATAAATTGGTAATATTAAATTGACCCTCCTCAATATTTTCCAGTCCTTTGTATATTCTTCAAATACAACCCTTTGTCAATCTGAAATAGAAGGTCTTTTAATGCAAAAAAAAAAAATATGACTTTCTAGTTCGGTTAATAGGTAACTTTAGGTGCTTATATATTTATAGCTTTGTTGTAATATACATCATGTATTAACTATATAATTAATAAATTTAAATTTGTTTTAATATCAGTTTCTTTTCTTTTTAAATTTCTTCGGATATTTTCTCTTTTATTTATTTACACCACTAAGAATTTCTTTAACTAATAAAATATTTTACTGTTTCTATGAATCATTATTTGAAATATTCTCCAGCAAAAAAAAAAAAAAAAACAGAGTCTCTTCTTCGCTAGACTAAGTTGTTGTTTCCATTGAATAAATGATCAGTTTCGTATCAATAACAGGCATCATTAGTGAGCTTAGTACAGACTCTATATTTGAGCGACTGTAAATATAGTGGATAGTTTCTTCAAGGTCTTTGTTATTATTATTATTATTACATAAAATTTTGCTTTCTACCAGGAACCCATTTAAATCACAAATTGCAGTTAACAACTACAGGTTACTTCTTTTTAAAATATTTTAAAAGGTTAACCTTAAAATGTAAAAAAACATGTTAAAAAAAAATACGCTATAATAAGTTCAAAAGCTCTAAAATATAATATGATATTTTAGATAGAATAAAATTAAAAAATGTAATTTTTATCAAGATCGAACGACAAGATTAAGAAATTCAAGGAAATCATTCATTTTAATTAAGAATAACTTTAATGTACTGGATTCGACTTCTAAAGATCTTAAATATCTTTTTAGTTTTTTTTGTTTTTTTTTCCACATTTTATTCAAATCTCTGTTTGCGATTTTCTTGTTCTCTTATTTTAAGAACATCTGTTTTAAAAATATTGCTGCAAAAAAATTGAATTTTGGAAAAATTAATATCTTTATTTATTGGTTTCTTTGGTTTTTTTTCTTTTTTTAACCTAAATAAAGGAATCACTTAATCAACTGGTTTTCTTTAATATTACAGAAACGAAATATGTAAATATATAAATAAAGTTCGAAATTCCTTAAAAATCTTCACTGTTGTCGAATGGACAGAAAAAGTGATAAACCTTTGTAGCTCACTTATAGATTCTCTTCCCAATTCCGGTATTTAAAGTATTCAACTAAGGAAATTCTAAGGTTTTTAAGAATTCTAAAATTCTGGACTCCAGAATGGAAGGTAGAAGCAGAGCAAGGCTTTTCTTTGCAGCCAGTCATCATTCACGTGTGGTCATCATCGTTGGTGTGTTGGACCCAGGGATGCCCAGGCCAAAGTGATCAGAGCCCACGTGCATAAATCACAGCAGCCATTAGCTGAGTGAATCGTTCTTGAAACCAATCTATCATTGAGGCTCGTGCCACTGGTCCTATGAACTTAACCCTTTAACTCTCATTCATTCCAATGATGCCGTTTGCTCAACGCCAGTTAGCAGACGAATATCCAAGTTACCAGAAGGATGCAATGCTTTGTAAATATTCCGCTACAACTTGTAATGTACGTAGATTCAAACGCAGTTCTCTTATAAAATAAGCAGAAAAACAATTGATAGCTAACATGTTTCTTAACCAAACCTTCACAATGCAATTGAGAATTTGTGTTTCAAGAAAATAAAATTTGTTTTTATTTTCAATGCATAAAAAAATATTTTAATGCCTCGCCACATTTCATTATTCTTTTTGTCTTTGATCTTTTTGTTTTTGATAAAACTAATTAAAACTATCAATGGGAGAAGAAGATACTACTTTAAATAATTATCTCTCCGGAGAAGTGACAAATTTCTTGTTATTTTATTATTTTATTTTGCTTATTTGTAGTTCAATGGGATGACTTTCATCTTTTTGACTGTTTAGTTTTAATTTGTTTATATACTATTCTTTTGATGCAATAAAACTTTTTACTATAGAAATTATTAGTCCAATTACGACAAAACAAATTTTAAAAGCCTATTTCAATAATAATTTGAGTATTTTTATCATACGAAGCAAATTAGTCTCGCAAATTACAATAACTTTCTAGTTATATAAAAAAAGAAGCAATTCCTGTCAATATTCATTTTTTAAATAAAATTAATTCAGTTAAAGTGAATCGATCAAACTTCATGAATTATTTAATTTTGTGATAACTTTTTTAAAATAAAATAAAATAAATTTATTGAATTTGAAGAAAAAAAAAACTTTCATATAAAGGAAAAACTGAAGATAGCTTTATTGTAATTTAATAACACTAAACATATGTCTAAAATTATGTCTAAAAACAGCTGTTTTGTTACATTTCATTTTAAATTCTTAATTCGTATTTCTTAAATTTACTTTTTAATTCATTCCTCATATAAAGTTTAATCGTGTGAAGATTTTCAATTGAGATTTTAATATTTTCAAATTAGCTTCTTTGTTTTTTTAAAATAATAAAGAAATGATCAACCAACAAAAAGATTCTCTTTCATAAAAATTATAGAGAAATTTACGTTCTAAACATTTTTTGACAAGTTTATTTCTTATCAAATACTGTGTAATTATTAAAGAAATATTTAACGTTGATCTAACGTTTTCAGGATTAAAAGAAATCCTTAGTATTACTTTAAGCAGAGACTAATTTATGAGAGACATTCATACAACCCTGAAAGCTTTGCTTAACCTGAGCCCTTGATTTTAATCAATGCAACAACCAATTGAATTAAAATGTCAACGAGACAACGATAATTTATTAACCACTTGTAAACAAACTGTGACTTTCTCAGTCGAAAAGATTGACTGTGTCGGATTGCAGGTAACTCCTACAGGTGGCCAATTTACCATTTGGAGTTTGTTTTGAGGTGATCTGTACGTGCGAGCACGTGCCATTTACTACCGAAGATGTATCGACGATGGTAGGGGAGAGGAGTACTTTTGAAAAATGTATCCTCCCGCTGCGAGACAACTGGTGTGGCGATCCACTCGAGTTTCGGCGAGTGTGTACGGTTGGACGGTGGCAATTGGCCGTTCTCTCTCCCACACACATGGGGCAATGCCTGTGTGACTAATGGGCCCAGGCCGTTGATCTACATTCGCAGGTCTTACGCACGCCGTATATTACATCGCAGAGCATTAGGCAGTGGTTTACGCGGTGGTAAGTCCCCACAAATGTGCAGAAAATTGCCGAGTCATTTGTAAATGGGATCGCGCCAATGACAAATGTTCTCCCCAACCGCATCTCTACCCCCGTGTCGAAAGGCCATCGATGAAACAGTTTTTAATTTTTTGACAGATGCCTTTACACCCGTGTCCTCCATCATCCTGACACGGCCACGGCCTCCCGCTCCCGTGAAGAACTCTTGTTTCTTTGAGAGGCCAACAGATAATCTCTTTATCTTTAATACTCCATCAGCGGAGTCTTGAGGGAGAGGGCGAGTAGAGGAGGGGGTGGATGGATTGCGGTATTGGACTCGCGTCTTAACAAATGGTGTATCATAACCCTGGGCGTCATTAACGGTCCGGAATGGGATGTATTTATGGCCCTTGACGACCACCGCCGTCGCGTTGCGCCATTTATCAGAAGTAAAGAGAGAGATTTCACTCACCTGCTGCTACCTGTGTTGCGTGAGACATCGACACCTTTGGCGGCTGTTGCTGGAACTTTGAATTTTGGCGGGCGTCTATCATCCAAGGAAATATCTCCGTAGCATCGGGTCCCAATTGACTACAGGGAACGTAAAGACCCATCTGCGGTGAAGCGCTTTGACCCATACTATTATTGTTGTAAATGGTACCGTCGGCGTTGAGGCACGAATCTTGAGGTTTGCCCGGTTGATGATGAGGGTACGGTCCGGGATGGGCGCACATTTGAAGCGGAGATTCACAAAGCTGTGTAAATTGGCCGGACTGATGGTTGTCATAATCGTAGCCGTTAGTCATGGTGGGGCTGGGGTAGGCTTCTTCAACAACCTGTTGATGAGGATCGTTATAATGATCGTAAAAGATTTGCTGCATGACGGGTCTTTCCTCAAAATTTATTTCTTTCTGACAGATGCTGACATGCCGAAGTCGCATCTGGGCCGCGAAGGGGTCACGTGATAAGTGGCAGTCCAATCGGGGGAGGTCGCAATGTGAAAAAGCCTTGAGACAGAGGCGTTCGATGTGCCTTCTTCTCTCCACAGGCACTGCCGTCGCGGCCAATGCATCAATTACTAGCCGGAGACACCAGTGGCAATTACACTGCCTTACCCCAGGCCAAACGACCGTCCCTAGAGTGCTGTAACGGGAGGACTGTTCACTGCCCTCAACCCTTCTGTTTCTGTGCCGACGGATTTTCTTCCCTCCCCTGTGTTAAATCCCTTCTCCCCAGACGGATCACACCAGTGCGGCTCCGAAATTCTGACTCCCACAACTTCCCCTTTTAAGACCTTTCTTCAGAAAGTACTGATACCGCTAATATCGCATCATTCGCTATGATTGAATTTCATCGACCAAAATGAACACCTGAAACACACAATTACCAAACATTAACAAAAAAAAAAGGGACAGGAAGCCAACATGAGTTTACGAGAAATAAGCTTTTTGGATTGAATTTTCAAACTTTGTTATGTAAATAAAAATCCATAAAGACTAACAATTACACAGAAATGACTTGGGAACTAAAGAAAGACAATAAACCATAAAAAAAAGGTAATGCTACGGTACAACCACAAAATAGGATGCAAAATTTAATCGAACAAAATCCTCAAGTTACATTCTCTCCATTAAAATTACCACCTCTTTAAAAAAATAATAATTATGAAGAAAAAATAAATTATAGATCTACAAAAACTGATTGAAATGTTTTTGTTTTTTATTTCGTTATCGGCATTATTAGGCAGGGAAAAAAAAATCCCAAACATTAGTTACATAATCAACAAAATTTAAACATAGCTTATTTCAAATTATTATTATTACTTTTTTATCATATATTAGTCTCTCCTTGTAAATTTTTCATAAATCTCTTATAAATTTAATAAAAAGATGACACACAGATAGTTAGTTTAAAATCTAGTTAATATAGTTTAAAAATGTTAATGTGTTTTTAAAATTTTTAAACTATTAGCTCTGTGTGTTATCTTTTCATTAAGCTTAGTTCATATACGCACACGTTAAACCAAATCTACATCTTATAAATTTATTAAACTTTAACTTTAAAACTTTAAAATTAGATAAAAAAATAAAATAAAAAAATAACTAAATAGTAATTAAATAAAAGCATAGGGCACATTAGATAAAGAACAGTGGTTAAAAAAAAAACTAAATTTAACATATTAGACTTTAAGCAATATGGTATTTTAATAATAATAATAATAATAATAATAATAATAATAATAATAATCGAATCGATAAAATAAAAATTTGAAATCTTTGGTCTAAAATTTAAAAATCTACATATTACTCAGATTGGAATTCTTAATAATAAGATTTCAAATTTAGAATTTTTAATTACGGGTACTGCTTATTTAAATATAAGAAATTTCCACTTAAGATTTTATTTTTTTTATTTTAGGTTTGAATTTTTAAAGGATTCTTAAAGGATTTTAAAAACAAAAATATCAGATTCCAAAAACATCAAAAGTACAAAAAAACACAAATGCATTGCAGTTTCTTTTAAAACTAAAAGTTAATTAATACGTTTCTTGGTTTAAAAAAAAAAAAAAAAAAGCACTGTAGTTAATTCTATAACTCCAATAGCGTACGTCCATAGATTATGCCGAAATCAATATTCTTAAACACTGCAAAATATGCCGGTACTGTAACAGAAAATAGAAACCACATTTGAATGTGACCATTATTTCTAATTTCTTTATTTTATGTTTCATTACCGTATTTTTACTTATTTTCTTTCACTAAATTTTGAAAGAGTAAATATAAACACAACACCGTCTTTCAGCCATTTAAAATCTCTATAGTCTATTATAGATTAATAAAATAAGTATTAAAATACTAATTACTAACAACACTTTTTGTAAAAAGAAAACCAACAGATGGTAATAAAAGAGAATTTCACTTAAAAGCAATATAAAATTCTAACTACTCCAGCATTACAAATAATAAAAACACTCACTGTCGCCGAACACTCGATGCATCGTAGAGGGGATTAGAAACTAGAAGACTTCCATTATGATAGGCCTATTTCATCCTACCAGTCTTAAGTACGGCTAACTTTGGTCACGAAGCTTCGTCTTTCAATGTAACATCTCTCTCCCGTTCGTTGCAGAATGAAAGTTTTCTAAACAATGGCTGGACACTGGCAATTACCGTTTGCTGAGTGCACGTCAATACTTTTGCAATATTTTTTTTTTTCTTTTTTGTTATTTGTTTCCTACGTTGACCCCACTCTCATCATCAAAGCTCTACCGGAAGCTCGTCCTGTATCGAAGAGCGTTTAAGAGATAATAAAAACGACAGCAGAGCCCAAGGCCAATTGCGGGCGTGGATTGCCCGTGTCTTTAGGGGATACTTAGTATTCACTCAACCACACGATATTACAGCTCTTTATTGCCTGATTGTGCTGCTGTTTTGTGGGAAGCAAATAGTCTCACAAAACACACTAATTGATTATGCAGAGACGCTCGGGTCAAATGTCCAATTGAACGAAAACGATTTCTCTGGTCGAAGAAAAGAAATACCACTAATAAGCGAAAATGCTGGCGGAAATGACTCTAAACGGTTTTAGATAAAAATAGACTAAACAGTAAGTAATAAAAACACAGAAATAAAAACAAGTTTTCCGTGCCAAAAATAATATTAAAGATACATTAAAGATATCAAAAAAAAAAACCATAAAATTTTTTTTTTGATTTTTAATGATATTAAAAAATTTTAAACTATTTTTTTTTTTGTTATTGTTTAGAAGAATATTATTTATAGAATCACTATTGTATGATTACTTAAGGTAAACTCCATTATTTCAGATATTTTCCTCTTTGTATTTGGAAGCCTTTCAAGAAATCATTATTTTTATGATTTTGTGGAGATACAGATAATTTTTATGTTTTGAGTTGCTGTAAATGTATGTATGGAAACACTCCCATGGAAGGGTCCATGGAAATACTGAGGGGTTTTCCGTTACCTTTCCCGGGAAACCATCGTGGAATGGCTTTCGATCTGAAGAGAAAGTGAAGAAGAAACAGACCAACACAGGAAGGGAAGTAAATATCCATGCCGGCGCCAGGATTCGAACCCAGATGGTTCAGACACATGAGTCTCATGGCAGGCCTGAACGGTGTTGTAAATGTAAATATATTCAAATAAGTGAAGCGAAATAGAATAAATGATTTTTTATTAAATTCTGTACGATACCCTTTTGAAAAGAAAGCTATGCAATGTTAAGCAGCAAATTATGATGAACATTTGAAACCAAAACGTTTTTGGAGATAAATTTTTAGAAGATTTTCAAAATTGCTTAAAAACGTTTATTGTTTGTAAAACATGTTTGTTTGTTTTTTCAGCTGTATTATTAAAAACTAGCCGGGTATCGTCGCTTCGCTCCGGAACCCTTGCATATATAGCATTAAAAAAAACAACTTATATGATTTAGCAAATTAATATTGAGATCGGAGAATATACGACTTCCTAGTCCATTGTGAAATTTTTCACATTTTTGCATGTATCTTGCAAACGCAAGAAACATTAGTGAATGACTGGTATCTCGTTCGATAGAACTTTCAAATACCAACATTTTCTCAATATAATGTTCTCTTCCAACTTTTACACTTTTCGTTTAAAATGAGAAAAAGTCAAAATTTGACCCTCTAAAAGGCGCCATTTTGGAAACCAAAAAATTTTTGTAGCATTTTGTTTGTCTTAAAAAGATCTACATTTTATCCATTTGCACGACCAATCTATCTCTTACAGTTTGGTCACAAAATTTGAAAAACTTAGTCTTATGACAGATAGAATAACGTTTTTATAATACAAGATTTTAACAGATCAGGCAAATAAGTATCCAGATTACGGCAATGATAGAGAAAATCAAAAAGTGAAATGAAATAAATAATTAATAAATCAGTAACAATACTAATCAAAAAAATGTGAATGTTTATCAGCGAAATGTATTCGATCTGATTACTACAAAATAATTACTGAATTGATCAGTTTTCTTTGTATTCTGAAACAAAAAAAGAAAATCAGCGGTTCCTGGTAAGAGGCACACTGTATTCATATTTTATTAAATATATGTTTTTAATTGTAGATTATATAAATATGAAGCAAATAAACAAATAACAAATCAATTTCCTATCGGAGAACACTACGTTGTAGCACATTAAGATGATTCTACTAAATTAAGGGGAGACCCGTTATTCTGTGATTATTGTGTATTTTTTTTTCTATTATCCTTGAATAGAAAGAATCGAAAACGAAGATTTTTTGGACTTCTATGCAAATAGATCTTAATTTATTTCAATTTTTTAAAGCAGTCTCTGCTTTTTAAGTTCCATTGAAATATATGATTTATTCAATTACTTCATCTTCTATTAACTACAAAAGTTAAAATTCAGTCGAAAAGAAATCTACCTCATTTATCTTTTAAACTTAAATCTTTTAAACTTAAATCTTTTAACAGCTTAAAACGACAGTTACCACTTTCTTATTATTAGATACAGATTTACAATAATGTCTTCTTGTAACTTCAATTCATTGCCTTGATTTACTGTCGTCTTTTAGAGCAATTAATTGCAGCTGAAGAATCTAAAGCCAATTGTAATCTAGAAGATCGGTCGTTTCTTAAAAGCGATGCCAACTCTTAACTTCCCCATTCTTGAGCTATGTACTATTGTCCGATTCCCTGCTGAGAGAACTAAGATGACCAGAGCGATACACAGGCGCCTGACATCCGATTCTGTCGCCAACTCAAGACACCAGCCAACCAATTTGATGAATAACAAACCGACTGAACTAAATAGCCAGGATTTTCTTCTTTTTTTTTTCCTTTCTTTTTTGGTTTGTTGTAGTAATTTACGATACTGAAAAGCAACTGTAGGTATCTATAAATGATTAAATGAAGTTATTTGAACAACCTTAAATAGGTTTTCTGTTTTTAATAAGTCAATTTGTTTTGATTTAGTTAATTACAATTTTAATTTTAAACTTCCCAACTATTATACATATTTAATAAGTAGAGACAATCATTCACTGGTATCTTAATGATTTTTTTTTTTTTTTTTTTACTAGAGTTATACTCTAGTACATAAAAATTCTACATATTTTTTGTTTTGTTTTTGTTTTTTGAATCTATATCTAAAATTTTTCATTTTATTTTTAAAAAATCCGGGATAATGAATCCCAGATGTCTCACTTAAATACTTTTACAGCAACTACACTGAACAAACCGTTAGAAATAAGCAGTAATAAAATTATTTCTTCAGAAAAATAAAATTTGACACTCTAACACACATTACACAAAAAAAGAAAGAAAAAATAGAAAGAAAAAAAATGAATAATTATTACATTTCTTAAATTCTCGAAGTCGTTCAACTGTATCAAAGTTAACTACTTTCGTAATTTCAAAAAAAAAGTAATGCAATGAACGCATTAATTTATATAATGAAAGCCGCTGAAATTACAATGAAAATTGGTATTCTATGAAATATTGGACAGAAATAAAAAAATCTTCACAGCCTATATTTGTAAGCTAAATGTTAAGAATAATATT
>JAFIDM010012231.1:163153642-163233170 GCA_023159025.1 Thereuonema tuberculata
GGGGTTCCCCTTATGAAGTACGTGTTCAATAAGAAAGGATTTTTAAAAATACCACCCCCAAGGGGTGTAAACGGGGAGT
The DNA here is from genome assembly GCA_023159025.1 of Thereuonema tuberculata. Lineage (NCBI taxonomy): Eukaryota > Metazoa > Arthropoda > Chilopoda > Scutigeromorpha > Scutigeridae > Thereuonema > Thereuonema tuberculata. Next base: position 163,153,722 of record JAFIDM010012231.1, read on the forward strand.
GGGTGTAGTAGTTTCTTGAAAGGTATGCATATCTCGGAAACGGTTTGAGCTAGAAACACGAAATTTGACATGAGTGTTCTTTTTAAAATCTAAAAGACCCGTATTCGACGAATTTTTGATATTTCCTAACGGGTAAAAGGGGGGGAGGGTAACTTTCTTGAAAGCGCCACATAAGCACCTGAAGGCGACAATTGGAACTACAGAAATATTGTTGTTCAACAATTGGAAGTAAAACATTGTTGTGCATAAATAGCGCCACGGATTAACCTGGTGGAGACAGTAGCAAATCAAATATTGTTGTCCATAACAACGCCATATGTTAACCTGGAGGCAAAAACTAGAACTTTGGGGTGTAAACGGGAGGGCGGTGAGGGGATGACCAAGCATTGTTGAAGGATACTTCTACGTGGTTTTTCGGGATAGATATGGATTTGTAATGATCACATAATTGTTTTACGAACTAGGAAAGATTTGAAGTGATAGGGGTGTGGGAAGGGGAGAAAGGGAAGAAAAATTTAATATGCTCCGATCTCGATGTTAATTTCTTATCTAAGGTTCTCGAATTATAAAATTCAAATTTAACATTGCTTTGTACCTACCATGTGATTTTTGTACCAACTGGAAAAGTTTCGAAGTGATCTCACAATTTCAATTTTTTTCTCATCCACATCATTGTAACCCGTACAAATAGCAGGCATTTTACTAGTAACTCAATAAAAGATCATTTAAAGTGAAAAAATTCGTTAGATGCATTGGTTGAACCCAAAACATTTCTTAATTAAGGATGGTGAAATAGCAAATTGCTAATCTTAGTTTAGGCCTAATTCTTTTCTTTGGGCTACGGTACTTCGATTGATTGCAATCTGCTCTAATACTTGACAAGAAGATCGTGAAGTGACCAGATAAAAATATTTACAGAATTAAGCCAATCCGAATTAGATCATTTTTATGGTTATAAGCATTCAACATCCTCTGACCACAAATTGTTTGGCTAAAATCATAAATATGAACCAACGCTAAACTTTATAGAAAAGATGATATTAGCATGTAGTTTTCGATATAAAGTGCTCACGTGTAGGTTCTTAGATGTTAGTCGTCCCTCGCATTTGCCTTCCATACCTTCCTTTTCAAAAGTATTAACACCACTTTTAGCATTTATGGAATAACAAAGGAAATATACCGAGTGATTCATAAAGTACTGGAAAGTACTGCTGGTTTTCACTGCCCTATATCTTTTAAACTACTGCTCATAAAATTCTGAAACTTTTTATATAAAATCGTCAAACATATAAGAGTTATATTTTCATTATTATTCATTATTATTGAAATTCATTTTATTTGCGTTCAAACACCCCCAATATATCGAAATTATTTTCCAAAAAAAGGCATTTGTCAGAATGCATTTTCAAAAAAATACAGTTGTTTTTTTGTTTTTTTTTGTTTTGTTTTTTAAAATTAAACAAAGGAATTAATGACAAAAGTGTTTAGATTAAATTTTCCCAATTAGGTTTCTGTATCGTATGAATATTGGATCCAGACTTTAAACAACATCACAACAGTTATTTAAATATACGATATATTGGGGGTGTTTGAAAGCAAATAAAATGAATTTCAATAATAATGAATAAATAATAACATGAAAATATAACTCTTATATGTTTGACGATTTTATATAAAAAGTTTCAGATTTTTATGAGCAGTAGTTTAAAAGATACGGGGCGGTGAAAACCATCACTACTTTCCAGTGCTTTATGAATCACCTGGTATAATGTTACCTTAATTAATTTCTTTTTTAATGTTCATTTAATGTATTACCTTATTTCCTTGCTCAAAAATTGAACAAATTAAGAAATTCCTCAAAGAATTGGAAAATCCATAACAACTAGTGCAATCCCTACAATAATGGATTGAGTCACGTTAAGAAGTCGAATCATGCTATCTATACGATGTTCCTGTCTCATATTCAGTCTAACTTAGTATTTATAATGAACGTGCCCATTTATTCATCTAAATCTTTGAACAGCATCTTTCTATTACTTCTGGATTTAGTAATCACCAGCATGTCCAGTTACTTAGAATAGAGAGGACTTTTGAAAATAAAATGATCGCTGTCCTACCAAAATAATCCTAATTTCTTCTTTTTTCCGTATCCAAGATTACAAATGGCACATCAGTATTAGTAATAGTAAAGTCTGAAGAGTATCTTCTTAGGATAGTAACTAATAGCAATCCTATCACTGGTGAAGTAAAGGTTAGTTTTGGTAAGAATTCGAATACTTTCACAGTGTACGATGTCATATATGAATGGTTGTTGGTGATGTTATTCTATTTAATTTGTAACTTAATTAAGCAGTACTGTTTATTTATTATTATTATTATTATGTTTGTATGTTTAAACCTTGGGTTTCCCCAGCAAAAACAATATGGCGGGTCAAGGACCAAAGCACATACTGCCAAATGTAAAGATGTGTGCAAGAATGATTAGGGATGTGTGCTTGTGTCCAAAAATTTCCTAACTATGCGTGTAGTGTTGAGTACCACAGCCTTCTGCAGTTGTGCATAAGTGATTTTGTGAAGTCCTAGTGTGCTGAGACTGTGGTGCAATGTGTGAGGCACCAGACCAGTGGCAGACAGAACGATGGGTACAACACGTACTCGATCCTGCTTCCACTGCTTCTGGAGCTCGTGTGCTAGATCAGTGTATTTACTGATCTTGTCTGCGTGAGTTTTCTGCATGTTCTTGCTGATAGGCACTGCAACATCAATTAGATAGGTCTGTTTGTTGACCTTATCAACAAGTGTGATGTCTGGTCTGTTGTGATGTATGGTTTTGTCTGTGTGAATGGGGCGGTCCCAGTATAGTTTATATGAGGGTGACTCTAATATGCTTTGTGGTATGTACTTGTAGTACGGGACCGTGCTCTTAATAAGTGAATGTTTGTGTGCTAGTTGTTGATGAACGATCGACGCTACCTGATTGTGTCGGTGGAGGTAGTCTGTTTGAGAGAGAAGGGGACAGCCTGATATTACGTGGTCGATCGTCTCATGCGTAGTGTGACATTTCCTGCATTTGTCGTCATGTGTGTTTGCATCGTGTAGAATGTGTTTCTTGTAGTTGCGTGTGGAGATGACTTGGTCCTGTATTGCGATCATGAACCCTTCGGTCTCCCCAAACAGCTCACCACTCGTCAGCCATCTGTTCGACGCTTCCATGTCTACATGAGGCTGGCTGAGTTCGTGATGATGTCTGCCATGGAGTTCCTTACGAGCCCATGATTCACGCAGCTGCTGAGTGTGGGTGTCAGGGGTGGTGAGTGTTGGAGAAGAGTTTTCGAGGTTCAGGGGTGTGAGGTGTGTGTCAGCCTTGACAATGGCTGAGTGAAGTGAGGAGTCTTCTGCTCTTTGGTGGAAACGTTCCCTAAGTGTATGTACTTGTTTTTCGTGTAGGGTGATGAGTCCTCGGCCTCCCTCCTTATTATTATTATTATTATTGTTGTTGTTGTCTTAGGCGTTTTATTTAATCTTATACTTCACGAAAATACTTTTCAACCTCGATCAATTCTAAATAATAAATTTAACGTGCTGTGAATAGTATAAACAAAGCAATAAAAATCAAAAACAGCACAAGACTAAACAATTGCCATTCTGAATCAATTATCGGGGGGAATTGGGGACGGCCCGTTTCGTCCTTCCTGGGACTCCTCAGCCCAATCCGCCCACCCCGATAAAAGACCCAGAACGGCAAAAACCTAAGTGAAAGCCACCGTCACTCCTGACAGTGGCCCCCGACAACAGAAGAAAGAAGAAAATAATTTGGTGTGTTGTGAAACACCACCAAAAGCCTTAACCCTCAATTCGTGGGTGTAAAAGGCTTTTAATAAGCGAACTAAAGGTTCAAAAATATTCTAAATAATAAATTTAACGTGCTGTGAATACTATAAAGAAAGCAATAAAAATCAAAAACAGCACAAGACTAAACAATTGCCATTCTGAATCAATTATCGGGGGGAATTGGGGACGGCCAATTCTTGTTAGGTAATTTTCAATTTAATATTGCTACGCATAGGGACTATTTTCTATTATTCAGTTTTGGTAGATATCCGGAATGCTACCTGAACGTTGGAGCGATGTCATAGTTAGAAAAGTACAGCGAAGAATTCGCGATAGATTCCAACCTCGTATAGATCATATTTGTATTGATAAAGTTGTTACCATCAGAAATTTTACTTGGAAACATTCATCACAAATTTTCCAATTTTTGACGTTCGTGATCAAATTTTTGTGAATCTGTTCTAAATGTTATATTTCAGTATAGAAGCTACAATTATTTAAGGAATTTTTTAAAAAAATAAACGGTCCTAATAATATTTTTTAAATTTAAATTATGAATTAATATTTTTAAATAAAGCAGCAACAGTTAAAAAACATATTGACATTTATGTAATTTAAACTCTTAACAGTCAATGTTGTGAGAATTCGTCTTCTTTCTAATTAATTACTATCAGATATTTAATTACTATCTGAAAAGTGATTGTTACTCTTCATCACTTTGTTCTTCGTAAAGACACATTAACCACAATTACTATTCTATAAAATATCACTATTGTACATTCCAGTTTTAGAAAAAAATTACAAAAAAATCAAAACTTTGCCCCAGCAAAATTAACATTTACTATAAAGTTTAAACTTACCTCTCACCCACAACAATTTATAATAAAACTTGATAGGGTAAAATAAATTAGAATCAAATGAATGCTTTTAATGTTAATTTTTGAAACTGTTAATTATTTAAAAATCAAAATTTTTAATTCCTGCTTAAACAAAATGCAAAACGTACTCTCCGAAACCCATTTCACATTAAATATTAACATTTATTAGAATAAAATACATATTTTATTCTTTAACTTTTTTAAATGAGAATTGCTTTACGAGACTTATTGTATCAAAGAAATCCAAATAACTCATTACTCATTTTAAAAATAATTGTAATTATTTGAGTAATTACTTAATAATTATATTTCGGAAGCATATGTTATTTTGTAATTGTTTTTCTAAAACTGGAATGTACAATAGTTATAATATTAAAACAGCATCTGTGATTAAGAACCTTTTTTGATTATGTTGTGCGTTTAAATTTTATAAATAAAGATTCTTTAGACTGCAAAACTATTCTTAGTCGCTGTCTTTATTAAAATGCATTCAATTTCTTCCTTTATAAATGCAAAATTTTCTGGCCTTTTTTATTTTTAAAATCCTTCTCAATATTATCTTTAAGAATGAAAAATGAATCGAAATAAGCAACAAAACGCTTTTCAGGAAGTTTCATTTCGTTCAAGAAAATCTCATTGGTTTCTTTTACGCATTAGAAAATAATGTTTTAGGAAGAAAAAAAAAAGTAAAGAGAGAAGAAATGAAAATAAAAAAGAATTAGGTGAAACTGTGGAAAAAAGAAAAAAGAAGGCCTAGTGCTGATTTTTAATCCACTTTTTTTTTTTCCTGTTGATCACTACTTTGAGACTCAGTCCTTTTTAACTATATGTAGTCTTGAACAAAGGGCTAAAAGCTCATAAGATCCGCTGATGCAATAAACTGAATAAGACACCACCATTAGAGGTGTTAAAAGCGTAGCTGCGCTGACTGCTTTTTTGTTCTTTCCAATTACAGACGTTTCATTACCGTAAACACCCTCGTTAAGCCAAAGTTACCTGCAACACCCTCAGCACTTCGACGCGAGATTTGTGGCAAATCACACACTTTTACTTCGAATGGAATTCGATACAGAAAGATTCGCTAATGGCATTAGTAGTCGGAATCTGCATACCGCAAATTGTGCAACTTGATTAAGGTTTTGGTTAATTAGTGTAATTAAGGTAACAACAAAGACGTTTCAGTCCTTATAAGACCTTCTTCGAGAAAATTCACTTCAGGAAATTACCTTTAAATAATTCTTACAACTGATAAAAAAATGAACTATTTATATCATTAAGATTTAAAAACTGCTATCACTTCATAACATAAACAAAAAGTTTTTAGAGGAAAAATAAAGATTATATGGTGCTTTTACAGTTGCCTAATTATGATAAGTTTAAATTGATAGCATTAAAGCTATTCACATCCTAATTCTAAAATAACTTAATTAAATAAACTACAATTGTATGTAAAACTCCTGAAAAGCGAAAATATTGCGATTTTTGAAAGGTATTAAAAAAAAATCATAGCTTAATAAACTTTGTTATAGGATAATTTTATAAGTAAAAAAACATTTTGGACAAAACTATTTTCACAAACAGGAAAAAGACAAAACAAAAACAAAGAATAGTTGTTTTCAATCAATAACAACAATTTTTTCCTAAGGGAAAAAAAAAGTTTTTATCTAAATTTAAAGCAACGTTTAGAATTGAATTACTATTACTACTATTATTTCTAAGCTACAGATAGATATAGTTCCCCCGACGCAACACTTCTTTGTGCCTAATGGTAAATTATTTACATAAAACTTTCTAAAGTGTTATTTTAGAAAAACATATTTAGCATCATGCTGCTCATTCTATAAAAACATTTGATTCTAATATAGACCTACTAAATTAAATCCCACTATTACTTTATTTTTATTGTTTTTTTTTGGAGGGGAGGGGTATTTTTTTAATATCAATTATATTTGTAACCACCTTCATTTTTTTATGTCATTAATTTTAAATAATCTTCTAAAAGATTTGATTTACAAGTATATTATGTAATGCATTAAAAAAATAAGTAATGTTAAGGATTAGTTTTATTTTAAAAATATTTTCAAATAAAAATAATCAATATTCTTAATTAATATTCATATTTCTTTTTTAAATTGAAATACAGCTTATCTGCCTTCCTTCTTTTGATTTCAAGACAATTCAACTATTAACTCACTATTGATTTTGGTTTTTATCAGATCGATACTAAAAAGCTATTTTTATTAACAACTGATAATTTAACAATTATTTATTTTAAAGACTAAAATCTTGAAACCCTAGCAAAGAGTGATAAAATGCTTTTCTCGTAATGAGTCATCATAACCGTGACTAATGCTATTAATTATTTTATTTTATTGGAAAAGAAAGACCCAATCTGCCTGTCTTATTAATTACACTAGGCAACAAAATTAAACTTTTTGTCTGTATCTTTGATGAAAATAGTTGATCTTTATGTTCTCGAGTGTGCTAAACACGAAAATGGCCATTAAAATGCATGTTTAGCTCAGTTTTTTAGATATCTCAACTTATCATAATTATCCTTAAAAGCATAATGCATGTATTTACTTCAATGTTTCCCCTCGGAGGAATGTCTCTGAAGGCGCAATCGCTTTGCCTGCCGTTTGTATTCTGTTGCGGGTGATTCTCTGATGAGTGTCCAGCAGTAATCTACCAACACAAGATATGCAACATATATGAGGGGCCCAGGGCTTATCTTGGTCACCGATTTCGCAACCAAAGTAGAGATGGTAATCCTTTTTAATAGTTGATGTTATTGTTCGCTTCTGTGATTTTAAAGTTACCTGTCCACAAATATAACAAAAATTGACATTTAGACATTGCGAGGCATATTGAATCGCATGTCACTTAGTTCGCTATACACAAATTAAACTAACCTGAAGCAAAGCAATATGAAATGATGATGTGAAGCAAGAGGGTTAGAAACGCTAAGCTGTTTAACATTATGTGGGATTTCCACGGCAATTCAGGACAAGCAAAATGAATTCTTAGCACTAACTGATTCTGACCCCCCCCCCCCCATATCTATGAAACTAGAGCTAATCTTGAATTTTAATGGTCATTTTCGTGATAAGCATGGTCGATTTAGTAGAGATCAAATGGTTTTGTTCAAGATACATTTTCACTGATGCCTAGTGTTATGTAACAACTGTCTTAAGATATATAGCTACACCGAAGAGCCATTACATTATGACCACTTGCCTAATACGATATATGACCTCCTTTAGAGCGCAAAACAGTGGCTCTTCTGCGAAGAATCGATTTGAAGGTGGCGATAGGTATCCTAGAATATCTGGCACCAAAATCTCAACAGCAGGTCATCCAGTTCCCGTAAATTTCGGGAAGATGGTGATGTAGCATGAACTCCATTATCCAATTCGAAACACAAATGTTCGATTGGGTTCATGTCCGGTGAATTTGGAGGCCATACCATGCAATGAAATTCACCATCATGTTCCTCGAACCACCCCTGGCAGTATAGCATGGTGCTTTGTAGTTGGTAATGACCATCACCAGCAGGGAACAAAGTTGACATGAATGGGTGAACTTGGTTCGCAACGATGTTGAGATACCCGACAGCTGTCAGGGATTATTCTACTGGAATAATGAGCTTTAAAGTTTTCCATGAAAACATTGCCCACAGTATCACACTTCTTCTCCCGGTCTCTTTCCTGCAGTAGTGCATCCATGTGACATAGCCTGCGATGGCAATCAGCGTATGTGCGCTCGGCCGTCGAAGTGATGCACCAGGAATCTGGATTCATCCGAACAGGCGACTTTTTTTTCAATCATCCAAGGTCCAATGTCGATTATCTTTCGCTCAATTAATGCGGTGTTGTCGATGGAGTGCAGTTAGCATTGGGACCCGATGGAGTCTACGACTAAGCAGCTCATACGCAGAACGGTTCGATGATTCGAATAAACATTGCCTTGTTCACCACTGTTACAGCTGAGGGTGATTTGTCGACCTAGCGGTCGTTATGAACAGTCTCAGCTGACCTCTGGTATCAATGAGCTGCGGTCGACACTCAGCTGGATGACTGTTTGCCTATCCTTGCACTACTTTTGATACGTACTCACGACAGTGGCACATCAGCAGCCCACAAGTCACGCCGTTTCAGAGATACTGGTTCTTGGGCTCCGTGCCATCACAATTTGTCTTTTATCAAACTCTGATAAATCGGCAGCTTTTTCCATTCACATTACTGATAGAAAGCCGGTTCTGCGGTCGTACATATATGTATATATTACTGTGTGCCCATTAACACGTATAACTGTTCGTTTTACAGGCATGCTCATATATCTATGGGTGGTGTTCGTAATGTAATGGCTCTTCGGTGTATATCTAATCATTAATAAAACTTAAACTCTACTAGGTGACACTGCTTAGTGGCATAAAGGACTGCGGATCACATTCAACTTTATTTTCTTTTCTGGGAAGCACGAAGCTTTAATGATGAAGATTTAGATTAAAGTTAAAAGTTAAGGTATCCCACTACAGGATATAGGGATCACTGGAGGTAGGATTCCTGGCGTTTCCTACACAACGGGACTAAATTGAGGTCCGATGGATAGCACAACGCTCTCGGCCTTTAACTCTCAGAGAAATAAGCCCGGTATCAAAGGACTGGGTGGACCCTAGGATCCGTCTGGAGAAAAATTTAGCCTGAAAAAGCCCTAAAACTACGCTGGGGTGTAAACCCTGCTCAGACCCAGCCTCCAGTCAAGCGCCTTATCACTTCGCAACGGCTCCACGATAATTTAGATTATTATTATTTTTTCATTGTCAACATAGGTTTATTGCCACACAAAATAAGCTGTAATCTAATTTTTAAAACATTAGTTTTTTATACTTCTTTTCAGCTTAATCCTTCCCGAACTCAATATTTCACTAAAGCAGCTAAACATTAATTGAGTGCCTCAGGCCACTCAATTAATTTTATCACAAATTTAAGATACTTAGAAAAAGTATCCTTCTAAAGTAACCCAAGTATGCCCAACTGTTATGGAGTCAACTTATCAGCAAATTCTTTTGATTAGGATTTCTTTTTAATTGGCATTCTTTGGTTTTACGAAGGATTCTGTTATGCTAGGCGAACACGTAGCAATTTCAGGCAATATTGTGGGACAATATTGCCCCTTTTTATTGCTGACAACCGTTTGCAGCAATAAAAATGCACAATATTGCCCATTGGCGATTGTCGGTACAAAAGGAACAATTTCGTTGGGACAATATTGTCGAGAAATATTGCTTGTTCGCGAGCGAATCATATGAACGGATGAAATCACGTGACAATGCTGACGTAAAAGGAAGGCGGGACTTGGCAAATCGGAAACTAACTCGCTCGCCGACCATGTTTTTTGTGAGAGAGAAGGCTTAAAATCAGCAGCATAGGACGGGCCCAAAAAAGATAATTCAAACAACAACATTTTGTCAATTGATAATGAAAGGATCGTAATTGATTTCTACCGCGGTAAGGCGTTTAATACTAGATCGATTCTGTCCATTCGTAACACGTTAGGCTTAACCGCCGGTACGCTTATACTCGATCGCTCCCATTTTATTCGCAAATAAATGGAATAAATAAAACCGATTTCGTACAATTGCTGGGAATATTGTTCCCAGTGCATTTATGCTCTGCTCGTGTGGTGTGTTTATAAGGCGTTCTCACTGAGTGTGTAATGACTAGGGCTCCCTAGTGAAACACGAAGCGGCAATATTCGTTCAGGGAAAACTCTGTGTTCGCGCTTGATCCCGGTTGTCAGCAATAAAAAGGGGCAATATTGTCCCACAATATTGCCTGAAATTGCTACGTGTTCGCCTAGCATTAAACAATCTTGAGTTAAAAAGCATTCCGATTGTTTCGCAGCAGTATAATGCAAACATGTTCCAGGCCATTAAATAAATGACACCTACATAAACAAATACATCTTGCAAAATAATTATTTTAGAACAATAACAAGAAATTGCTTTGGTGCAAAAATGCTTAGTAGAATGTTTTGTCAGAAACTTTGGCATCGATTGGTTCCGAGAGTAAAATATCTGCGTTAATCGATAAAAATCAATGTTCCTTATAAGAAAAAGAAAAAAGTTTCGAAGTTTCAATTGATCCAAAACGAACTAATTGATTCTCTCAAAATTAAACAGAAAAAAGAAAAGGAACTTAAAAAAATGCACTCAGTTTTATTCCTAATTTGGTCAGAAATCTTTACTTAAACATTTTAAAGAAGTTATTTATGTGTATAACACAAGGGATATGAAAACAATAGCCACAAATACTGCGACTTTATCTTCGTTATGGTATCAAATTGGCAAAAATATTATTGTAAAATGTTTCAATGGCGTCAGCTTATTTATAATATCTCTTAAATTCGACAAGTTCAAAGAAATAAACTCGCTTCATCAAAACGTAGGAAGTCTAATCAGAGTAAGAATGAAAATCAAATTAGGGAAAGCAACTAATCCAACGTTACTTTTACTTCGCTGTTTAAAATAAGCCAATTTGACCAATTGCCATTAATTTAAATAATTTTACAATATGAGAATCAATTACAGCTAATTTATTGTTGTTCAATCTTTGTTAGCAAAATTTCGTTTGCTATAAGAACTACTATGAAAATATTCCCCTTACAGCAGTACATTGACTCTTATAATACACTTTCACACTCTTAAAATTGCCTGAAATCGCTACAGTTTTCATTATTTGGATTATTTACTTTTCTCAGCTTTGTTCGCGACATTTATAAGAATAGAAATATAAATTCGGATTACTAACTTATATATTCTACTTAAAAGGGTGTTCGCAATTACAGAACATATTTGTCTTGTCCTACTGTCTGTCCATATGGACATGTTTTTGATTCAAATTGATCGAATGACTAGCGCAGCAAAAAAATTGCATCTTGCTCACTAAATTCAGGATTGGAGATGAATATTGTGAGAATTTTGATCATGCTTTTACCTCATGTAAAGTCAAGTATACTTTGCGGGCATCTTCATCTGTTTAACAACAAATGAATGAGTTTGGGAAGGACCGCGTAGATGTTTTCTGATGCTGATTGAAGATGCCAAAATATTACATTTAAATTATCTATGATGAAGTAATCGGCCGAAATAACGATCATCACTAAAAAATCGTTGAATATTTCAACAAGCCCAAGCACCTCCTACATCTTTACTTATACATCTTTAGAGATATGGCACCCTTTGTAGATAAGTTGAATCATCGTATGCGATTTTTGGTAAGCTGAAGCTTACCATTCCAGTTAATTCATCCATTTTCCGTAGCATTTATGTGGATTTAATACGGCACGAAAAAGCATGCAACCTCTTCTCCAACATTTACCAAGGTTAACGAAGAGTTCTGCTTAGTGATGAATGTGCTGTCTATCGAAGTTCGAAAAATCGGAACGTTTATTTTTGGTTAAAGGAAAAATCCACATTTCTTTCAAGAACTCGAACAAAATTCCACCGCATTTTATGATTTGGTGGAGGTAACAGAAGAACATCTGCTAGGATCGTATTTTTCAATGGACTAATGAATTCAGACGACTTATCGGAACTCCAGTTGAACTCCAGCCTGAACTCCAGTTGAATAGCATAGGTGATACAGTGTGGTTTCAACAAGACGGAGGACCAGCTCATTTCGCCTTGAGAGTGCGATTGCGCCTTGATGAGATTTTCCCAAACAGGTGGATTGACCGGGGATCCAAGTATTTTCCTTCTCCTTTGCCATGGCTACCATGCAGTCCAGATCTTACCACGCCAGACAATTCTCTGTGGTGAATCATTAAAAGGAAGTCCACAGATAGCGTAAGTTTACAACGAGATGCAGATTGATGTGCGCAATGCCTTCACGACTGTGACGCCATAAATGGTACGGAAAATGAGCATAAGGATCTGTAGACGCATCCGTTTATGCAGAGATCATGGAGGAGTGCATACAGATGTTTTGGATCCATACTAGGCATATCAATTCATTTCAAATCCAGTTTACTGGACACGGGTGTACGGGTATTTCGCCCCTCTCTATATATTTATATTCGTATCTATCACATTTTACACAAGTTTGGGTGTCAAGTCTTTCTGGTAAATTTTCTGGCACAGAACATTTCCTGAACCTCTGATATTGCCAGATTCTCTATTCCTGTGAATTTCCAAACATTTCAACCATAAGCGTCAACGGAATACATTAACGCCAATAATTTTGTAGTCCCTGAAATCCTTTAACGTATATCTCAATTGTATTTAAGCATCCACACTAAATAAATAACCTTAAAAAATACAAGTGTACAAAAAATGAGCGGGTCAATAATAATAGATCTCTCTTTCAATACATCTTCAGTTACATTTGAAAAGAAGTCTCAAAATACTATGATTTACATTTCATTTGGTTTTATTTATAAAATTAGTTTCTAGTTTAAGAAATTTTTAAGATTGAATTTTGCAGTTCTTTAGTATATCGGATTATAGAAGGCATTTAGGAATCACTGCAAATTCTTGACAATTAAACTATCTTTAAAAAATAGACTAATATGATTAACTTAAATATCTTAATTTTCTGATTATTTCGAAATTCAAGCAAAAATATTATTTTATCGATTAAATTATATTTTTTCACCAGCATCAGCTAAGCAACATGAATCATACGGAATTGGACATCTTTGGTTCTATGCGCATACACTTAACTGTTTGTGTAATATAAAGAGGGCGAGCATTTTTAAAGTTTAAAACCAACTAAGGTTTCGGCTGAAAATTGAATAACTTATTACATTCAATAGTTTATATTCACATATCCCTAATTCTAAACCAAGTATCAATCAGAATGACAACTAGCTGTTTTGTGAAAGACAATAAAAAGTGTTAGGCATTATGATTAAACATAAGCCTAAGATTTGTTTAATCTCCTTATTAAATTAATGACAGATTTTTATTAAATAAGAAATTTAAAATTCAAGATATCAAAATTAATGAAATGGATGCATTTTTTTAATAGAAGTAGACAATGATTAAATGATAAATTTATAAAACAATTAAATCTTAAATCTAAAACTCGAAAATATCGGACAACATGACAATATTGCTTTGATTATATCAATTTTTATAGAAGTAATGAGATAAATTATGTAACTTCCTTTTTTTTTTTAACTAACAAGAGAAAATTTCAAGTTGATCTCTAATTACGAAACATGATACAGGAAAGATTAACGACTTTAACTGACAACATACGAAACTATTTTGTAGTTAGTTGTATATATTGAATAAACTATTATAGAAATTTTGAATAAAACACATTCAACCGATCAACTTTAATGTATTTAAAAGTTATGCTAATGTTATTGAATAGGAAATAATAATGAAATCTATCTTATTTACATGAATAAGTAATATCAAGCAATACAAAATATTTTTTTCTGAAAAGTTTCTTATCGATGAAGTTAAACTAGTCTTCGCCTGGGCCTTTGTTTTGGAATGTTTTATCCTAACAAGGCATTTGAGGACTGATAAGAAATTACTGGTCTATCGGATTTCTTTCATTCCCTCACATGCAACCATTAGTTCTGCTTCACACGCTGATAATGTCACTAATTCTTGTTTGTAATTTTTGAAGTAATAAAGGAATCTACTAATTCCACTGTTAATCCATTACATTGTTTTTCCTTATCTTTTAGATTTCAATTTGCATTTATTGTTTTAGTAAAATAAACTGATTTCGTTATTGCGTTGGTAAATTTCACATTTTGCCAAAGAGAAATGTATCGAAATCATCGTTTATTTATCATTAACTGTTTTCATGACATTCATGCTTTCATGGAAATTAAAGACAAATTCTCTTAATACAAGCATTTATAGTATTCTGAAAAAAAACAATGAATAACATAACAAAATCAAAGTTCATTGAATAAACCAAATACGAGTCACGAAAATAATCATAGTAAATCACAAGTATAAAGCAAACAAACCTAACCTTAAAAAGGATAGAAAACTACACTAGTCACCAAGAATTACTCAATAGAAATAAATCAATAAAAATACAGTTAAAAACATGAAAGACTAAAGTAACTATGCAGCCATTGCAAACTTTCTCCGTACTTGTGCAATGTAAGCAGTTTCGGAGTGAAAAAAAATGTTTAGTTAATCAGCCAAAATACTAAACTTCTATCTTTCGATAAAGTAGCCCTTAGGCTAAGAACGCACTTGCATATATTCTTCAACGAAGTCATAAACGAAGTCTCCCCTCCGCAGAGAAGGGTTCATTAGAGAACCCTCAATTCGCCCGAGGTCTGAAACCAACGCGTACATATAGAGCGAAATCTGTATTTTTTCCACTTCAAGAAGGGGTCATCACAATAGGAACAATTATTACATTGCTTAAGGCAGCAATAAAAGGGAGAGAAGAGGGGAAGAAGAGGGGAAGATTTTACGACTTCGTGGATAAATATACGCAAGTGCGTAGGGGGCCTTAATGTATATATATATATACATATATATCTTAAAATTTAATTTCATTCCTGTACCTTAAATTTTAAATAGGGTATTTAATTTTAATCAATATTTGTTTGAGATGATAATATGATAATATTAAGATCAATTAATACAAATACAAATAATACAATTGTTGAGCCTGTAAGCTTTAAAGTACATGTAGAGCATCGAAATCTTATCAGAGCTAGACTTTATGACTACACTCTTATTAAGAAGGTTTATGTTTATCATTGCACCATTTCTTGAGTTATCCATATTGTACTGTTCTGGCCAATAATTGAAACTGATCCATGCTAGTATTAAAATGTAATCAGATATTGACTATAATGATAAATTCTTCAATTCAAAATCAAAATGTATTAAGATGTAGACAATAAGTCCATTACTTATGAAGAATGATATGGATATTAGTAGATTAGTTTTTGAGTTACCGTATTCTAAATACACATAGAAGACTAGCACAACGATCCGTTCTTCGCACGGATTACAAAAAACAAATGTCCTAATGTAGATGATAAAGAAATTGCAATTACGAGATCACTTGGAACTTTCCCGGTTGGTCCAAAAACAACAACGCAAAAGTTCTGATCTCATTACAAATCTATATCTATCCCGAAAACCTCGTAGAAATATCTTTGAACCATGTTTGCCCATCCACTCACCGTTCTCTCAGTGTACACCAATTGTTCCAGGTTATTCGAATTTTGTAATATCGTAACCCTATCATTTCAAACCTTTCCTAGTTCGTAAAACATCATCTGATCATTACAAATCTATATCTAATCCGAAAATCCCGTTGCTATTATGCACAACTATAGTTTAGTTCCAATTGTTGCACAACACTTTCTGTATAGTTCCCATTGTCGCCACCGGATGCATATGTAGCGCTATTGTGCAGAACGATATTTTACCTCCAATTGTTGCATAGCAATATTTGTGTAGTTCTAATTGTCACGATAACAAATCCTAAAACCTAACAATTATAATGGAAGCAAACTTTCAGCTTTATGATGTAAAGCAAGGGTTTGTATCCTATCCCTTGGGAATTTCGAAATATCCTGCAAAAGGGATTTAGTGATTATAATTACTTACTTACATGCCAAATTTGAAGTATCTACTAATTATAGTTACGGAACTAATTACGGAAATAAGAAAACTTTCAAGTGAAAATAAACCATCGTTATTCCCGAACCCATGGGAATTTCGAAAAATTCTGAAAATAGGTTTCAGTGATTATAATTACCTACTTACATGCCAAATTTGAAGTCTCTACTAATTATAGTTATGGAAATAAGAAAACCTTAAAGCGCCAATTATTCCCGAACCCGTGGGAATTTTGAAAATTACGGCCTTATTCCTTGTCTACATCATAAAGGGAACCTCTGTGCAAAATTGCAGCTTTCTAGGTCCAACGGTTTGGGCTAGGCGTTGATCAGTCAGTCAGTGAATAAGTCAGGGTCTTGTTTTTTTATAGGTATAGATTATACAGCGATCATTCGAAAATCCGTGATAATGATTTTTTTTAAATAAAAAATCGTGAAATACATTTTTTAAGATTGTTGTACTTTATTACAAATCTTATTGATCTTCATTTTACTCATTCCTTGCAAAGGAATCTAATCGAAATTATCTGGTTCACAATATTCTTCTATTTTTAATAACTTTTATTTTTACCATACGATAGTAATAGGAAAATATAGTTATTGTGTAAACGTTTTTTTTATTATTATTATTTCTTTCTAATAATTTCATATTCTAACTTGCTTTATAATAAAGTACAACAATCATTTAAAAAATATATTTCAAGATTTTTTATAAAAAAAAAATCATTATCACGTATTTGAAGGATTTTCGGATGATCTCTGTATATCTTCTGTGTGTATGTGTTTCGGTTATTTAGAATACGGTAACTCAAAAACTAATGCATCAATATCATTCTTCGTAAGTAATAGACTTATTATATTTTCTTCACTATATCATATGCCTGCACGTTAAAGTCATTTATTTATTCTAAAATAGATTAATTTACATTTTTTCTTGATTCCAAGTAATAAAATTGAATAACTTTAACTTGCAAACAAATAATACGCTTCACCTTCTTTGTTTTGTTCTTGACGCAAATGTTGTGTCCTACGAAATCACGCGAGAAAAAGCGAGATATAATTAAGACACAAGTTCAGAGATGCAAAGACAATGTTGATGAATGTGTCAAGACTGAGGTACAAAGAAATGCACTTACCATACCCGTTTTATCAAGTACCATTTTTAGAAGAACCCCAGATTAATCTCCCTCATAACGCTGGATGCGATCAACATGTTTACATTAATCTCGCAGCGATCTTTTCTCTGCTCCTCCCCTCTTTACCTGCTATATTGTGTTTCTCTCTCTACGAAATGCTTTGAAAGGAAGCCTTCCCTGAGGGGTCGTTTTTACAGAAAGGACTATGTTGCTGCTTTACCCAATAAATCGCCGCATCGAACAAATAACGATCACAATTTATGAAGCTTAAATAAAAATATTACAATCTAAACTATAATATATGCCAAGTACTATATTAATTTGCAAGGTAGCTCTCTACCTTTTAGAAGGCGAACTGTAGGCTATTCTATTCTGAAGAATCACAAAGCTCATAGGAGCATATAGGGGGAGATCGTCCCCTGACCCTTCCTGAAATCTCGAAAATGTTTAAAATAAACATAGTTTATTTGGTTTTTTTGGTTGGATGGCCGCTAACCTCCATCCCGGACATTTTCAAACCGAAGTTTTTTTGTTTTATTTTTTCGGTTGTTGAAAATCGGTTCTCTAACTTCTCCACCTCGAAATAAATGTACGCCCTTGGATAAAATTCAGAGAAAACTTGTAATAAATGGTACATCTTTATCTAACATTATCTTCGAATGTATTTGACATAAAATTATACAAAATATATAACAATTGAGCTTTTCATATAACAAATGCTAAATGTTATAATGTTTTCAATTTCCATCTACTGTAATTCATTGCTCTAACTATCTACATTTTATTCTAGACTCGATCTGAGATTGAAAAGTACTTTGTCCTTCGTTTAACGATATAAGTAAGAGCTATTTTTTTTATTCTTCCTAAACTCTTTTCTACCGAATTTCTGGGCAGAATAATTTAAACATCTATTCTTAACTGCAAAAAGTTTACTAATGATTGCATTGTTGTTGGTTTTTAATTCACTTATAATTTTTTTATTTAACTATTTTCAAATATAAAATTTGATTTCATAAATGCAGTATTTAAGAATATAATGTCCACTTAGGATATTAGGATTTTTTCTAATAGTTATTAATCTCACTTCTGCTGCGTAACAAGAACCCTTTAAGATTTTTAAACTTGTTCATCTGCATGTGTCCAGAATTAACAAATCTAACGCCGAATATTTCGATACATAAATAATTTGATCTACATAATTTGAGGTTTACTTTCTAGGATCTAAAATTCTGAGAGTTATCTGTAATTATGTCTTTATTTCGTTCTTTTGGATACGGTCACATGTGCCACACAACTTTCTAACGAGCTTCCAATGAATTTCGTGAAAAATATTTTTATACCCCTCTGCTTGCTGTCTGATTCTGCTACATCTTGTATCGGGTGTGAGTCTATTAGCTTTTCGTCTAACGTACCGCTTACCATTCATTCTGGAAACAAGATTCATTCTAAAAGGCAACTATTTAAAATCTCCAAAGACCATCTCTCAGATGCAAGTTTTGTATGAACCCGCCAATTATTAGGCATAAATTTAAATATATAAACTAGGAATTTATATTTACAGGCCCATTTGGATTCTTTGGATCACAGCCGACTGTAAAGTATGCGTAAACAGACACCCCAGATTCACATACTCATCAATAAAATATGGGAGTCATTTCATGATTTGGTGACAACTACTTTATCACTTTGGAGCATCTAAAGTTACTACAGTGCTGTCGCCTACAGCACTTGCAGTTACTTCAATACTAACACCCTACTATTATTCCATATGCCATGTCCGTCAAAAATCATGTCTTTCCTACCTAATTGTCAACATTTTCGATTGAACAGGATGTAACCGTGTAGTTTAATATCAGTATTTGGATACATATACTGGCTTTCACCTTGATTAGTTCTACATGGAAAGAAGGACTAGAAATTTCTACCTCCTCGATTTTTGTACACCAATTCCAGAAAGGATCCGTTTACATCAATCTTAAATTTCGAGCTTTTTAAAAAGTTATGTATGTTAGCAACAACGCTTGAATGGATCCATATTCCGTTTGTCTTTAATTTTTACAGATGTTTCAAAAACTACAGATTTGTACTGCAGCATCTCCTGTAAGAATTCTTGTACAGCAATTTTATGAAATGGCCTTTAAGTATTATCGATTTTAATCAAAATCTACTAAAATCAGCACATTACCTTTAAATTGTATTATTTCTGTATTTTTATTCTTAGCAAATTATCATTCTCTTAAACAACATCATTTCATCCTTCTCTTCCAAATTATCCCAACTGTTTTACAATAAATACCTTGAAAGAAGGCTTGGGTTTCCAAAATCTGTTCATTTTGAAGGGGTTGAACTGTTATTATGGTTTCAAAAAAATGCAAGTACTGTAAAAACCTAACTGCAGTAGCAAGATTGTTATTGTTACGAGTGTCAGTCCTCTTACTTTTCGTTGAAACATGTATTAGTATCTATATAAAACAAGAGAAAAGCTTAAGTCTTACTTTGCTGTTGACACGAGCTAAGAGACACTTAAGAAATGGCTGGACTAAGTGGAAGCGACTGTTTGGTGCTCGTCTTAGCGAGGTTCAGCTCTATGAGCTCGAGGACTCCATTTATGGACACTATAAAACGCAAACACTCTCCCTATCGCTGTCTGAACTCCTGTAAACAAGGATGTTAAGCTGGCTATTAGTAATTAAAGAGAATTAATTAGTCTGGCCTGAAGGCTCGCTTGGTCTCCGTCGATGGCTTGCCGACCTGTTTATGGCGCCCAAGGTCAGGGTGGGGTCGCCATATCGGAGGTCCTCCTAAGATTTAGGATGGGATTCGTTAGAGCGTAGGTGAGTGTAGTACTCGTGTACTCCTTTCGGCAGAACTGCTCTGCTATCCGTTTAGGCATGCATGAAGCTTAATGCGCGCCTTTCAACCTTCATCTCGTATGCGAGCACTTTCACCTTTGCGCAACGGTCTCCTGCGATATATTTCCAATGTCAATTGAGTCGTCAAAGGAGTTCAGCGGTGTTCAAGCTGAAACTACATTATTCATATTAAATAGCACATTCAAAAATTACAGGGGTTAGAGACCGAACGCACGTTTTCATGCAAATGAAGGCTTTAACTAAAGAACGTTAGATTGATTCTACATAACAGCTGTTATTTATGTAAATAGACTTATCGCTGTTGTTCTTTAAAATCTTAACGACTTTATAAAATAAAGTTAAATTAAGAAATAATATGAATTAAATAAATTGTACACACGAATACAATGAAGACGAAGAAATGGATACAATTTTTTAATTCTGAAATTTAGGCTTTCTGTGCTTGCCGAAGACTACTAGAAATCATAATAATTATTTTGATATTGTATTTTTACAGTGATGGACAGTTGAGTTTTTGTTTTGTTTTATTAAGTCATTGAAAGATGACTTAAAATTTTTTTTAAGAGAAAAGTACATTGCCTTTCTACATGTTGCCTTAAACCAAGAAGAAATTCTTGTAAAAAAATATAAAAGAAAGTTCAAGAAAAAGAAAAGGCCATAAGAAAATCAATAATACCTTATATCAGTTATTTATCACATTATTGCGGAAATCATATCAAATTTCCATATTCCTAAAAAAGGCCTTTAAAAGTTATTCGGGTGAAAAAGCTATGAATTTGCTTTGAAGATTTATATTCTTTTCATTTCTTTTAGTATGGTTTTAGTGCGACTTTTTTTTTTCGCAAGAAAATAGCTCGACTGTTTGCGCTATTTTTAGTCGAATGATAACATTATCAGCGCCTCAATTGCAGATATTTTTTGCATAATTTTTCTGTCCTCATTTGTAAACTAGTTTCATAATTTACATAATAAGATTAATATTTTAAAATATTAGAAGTAAACATAAATAATCATTTAATATCAATTTATTATTTATCTGCAGTTACCCCTAAACCCCATTGGAAACAATGCATCAATGAAGACTATCTCCTGACCTCAATCAATCAGCCTTGCTTGTATTTCCTGTAATAATGAAGAGGAGATAACATCTTTTATATAGAATTCAGAAATGTTGGAAATTTCTTTTAACTTTTTGAATGTAGATTATTTGAGATCGAGCACAAAGATAACGCATACTCTAGTTAAAAAAATTTTGCAATTACTTTGTTTTTAATATTTATTTTATTTATTTCTTAGAGATTCCAACATTTTCTACGAAAAAAGGTACTGTTATGACTTCTGCGCTATGTGCCAATAATAATCTCTTCTTTTTTTTTTTATCATCCCAACAATTACCAAGAAAATTGAGAAGTCCAAATCTAGAAATAGTGATTATAGTTTGACATCATGTTTCCCCTGTTAAAAATCAGGACAATAAGCTTTGGTTAGGGCATCATTTGTTGTCAAAGTTGTGCACGCGTGGATCTTATTTTCAAAAGACAAAGATATCTGTACAGAACATTCTGATTAGGAACAAGCCTGTAATGTAATGATCTTCTCACATGAAAATTGAACTCTGAAGAAGTTAAAACCCTTAAATTTTAAATCTGAAAAAATAAAAACTTTTGAAGAATATAAATTTATCTGTAAAATAAATCTAAATTCAGACAATTATTCGGACAATTGATCGATATATTTTAAGATATAACTATTTGGATAGCTTGAGATAGTGAACAATAAGAAAGATTGAGTAGGAATCACTTAATACGGTATTAAAACAAGTCATGCAATTTTTTTTTTTCACAAACTAATATGTTTTATTACTTTGTCTATTTAATTTGTGAAATTCTTAAAATTCAGTACTTTACTAAATCGTACTCAAGATATTATTTCTATGTTCAATCTCTGATGTACTTATTTCAATTACTTTTTTTTAGATTCAATGTGAACCTACAAAGACAAATTGAGCAAAATTTCGGTTTTTGACTTTTTAGCCAATAGAAAAAAAACTGGCAGCTTCTTGAAATGGCTTTCAGATCGACTTTTATTAAAACTTTGATTTTAAGATTTGTGTTTTCCTAGTAAATTATCTAGTGTTTTAACATATTTGAGTTCTTGAATTTCCTTAGTTGAAGATTTTAAATGGTAAGAATAGCTTTGAAAAGCTTCATTTTATATTTATTATAAGTTTTGAATTGAGTTTATAATATTAAATTAAAATTTAAAGATAATTAATATCGTAATGATAGAAAAAAATTACAACTTCAAATTAAAAACGATTGCCATGTTTGTACTTTATTTTAAACAAATATCAAAAACTGAGTGAATGTTTTAGTCAGAAAATTTTAAATTGAAAATTAGCTTGAAAATAAAAATAAGTTGATTTGATAATCCGAGTTCTCTTAAAGATACTTTGTAGAATAATTCATTGAGGTTTTGTTTTAGCTTTTAAATTTCCTTCCTGTTTCATATTCTCTTGCTTTTTCTCAAGAAAGAAGCGATCGCTCAACTTAAGAAAATAAAACCAATTCGTTGGCTTTACCATTTGATTAATATAAAGATTTAGTTCAATAGTGTTTCTTAACAGGCTTTGGAAATACTAGATTTACTTGTATAAGAGGAGAGACACATTAATTTTATATAAACGAAATCTTTAAAATTAAAAGGAGAAGAGATTTAATTTTATTTTTCACAAACCTATATATTATTAACATCTTATTAGATTTTATGAAATATACTTCTTATCACATATAATTGGGAAAAAAAAAACTATAACAATAGACGGAATAAGTCATACAGTCTTAAATTTATGGCAAATAATCCTGTGTCTGACTTTCCAGTTACAATATAATTATCTTAGCTACAAGGCTGATGCATTAAAGTTTTCTGATCATAGGGACAATAATTTAAGAACTATTGAATTCAAACAGCAGTAAAAAGTTTATGAACCAGTAAACCAGTTTATAAACCAGGTTTAGAATGTAAAAAAGAAACGAATTTATAATTGTTAACCATTATGAAAAGACTTGATCTTAACCATACAATGGTAATATTTATATCATAATATCTTTTTTTTTCTTTAAAATACTTATTTATTTATTAAATACAATTACAGTTAGATAGTTATCTATTTTTAATCTGAAACGAGAATCTTTTCAATATGCAGCACAAAGAAATCTAAAAAAGAATCTGAAAGTGAAATCAATTCCTTTATAAATCGGAGAATCTCTCCAAAGTTTTCCAACAGAAAATGGCGATCCAATTATCAAGTGTTGTTGTCTTTTCGTTAATTACGTCTTTTGCCGTGAGTATTTCGTTTGCTGTAATAAAGCCCGGTCTATAATTGAATCTTTCCATTTGCTGTGCTCACTCCCGGGGGAGAACTTCAGGTTTATGAAGCCTCTTGCTCACGGACTGTTGCCTTTAATAGAGTTTGGGTTTGGTCAAACACATGCTTCTCGTCACAATGGCGACGGTAATCGATTGCAGCGCCATGGTGGATCATTGGCAACAACAAATGTGCGGCCATATTGATTCCAAAGACATTATCGATGATTTTTAACTGCACTTTAATGATGTTATTTTTACACGTAAAATTAACGAAGTCTTTAAGAACAGTTAAAATGATGTTAGCTTAGATTTGCAGTTTGTTTGGTTTTTTTTTTCATTTTTTTCTTCTTTTTCGAAAAAACGGCAAGACAGAAAATTAGTCACAGTCAAGTAAAATATATATATATATAGCCTATATATATATATATATATATTGTTTATGACATTTAAAGCTTTCTATTTGTTATTCTCTTTTCTTATTGCAGTTCTCGTAACCACAGTCATAATACCTAACATACTTCAGAAATAAAACTTAAAAGGAAAGAAAAGGATAACAAAAATAAAAAAAAAAAGTAAACGGTATTTTCATTGAAAGTCATTTATGCAAAAAAAAAAAAAAAAGAATAGATCTTTAAAGAACTGGGAGTAACTAACTATCTCTTGTTATTCCAGTTATTTTCCACTTACGCAATTTCCAAAAGAGATTATTTATTATTAACGCTAAAATTTATTCTTTCACTTTAATAAAAACAATAATAAATGATTAAAAATATGAAATATTTTTAAAAATTTATCGTAGTTTTTTTTCATTATCTCGTAAAAAAAAAAAAAAAAAAAAAAAAAAGTTTATGTTTTTACCATTGTGCAAATTCTTTAAAACTTAAAAACTTGTTTTAATAGCTAGTACTTTATTTATTTATTGTTAATTTCAAACCCCAGGAGTAAATCACTTAGGTATATTTACGGGAAGACAATCAGCAAAAGAAATTCTTTATAAAATGTTAATCCGATGTGAGTATTTATATTTACCTCAATTTCATTGAATATATTTCATACTAATTTTAACGAATCTCTAAATAATCTCTAAAAACTTTAGAGATTACTTTATAGTGACAATAATCAAAATTTAATTAATGCATTTATTTATTTTTCTTTTAAGCTAATAGTTTATTTTTTATGACAATTTAAAAAAAAAAAAATAGTATTCATAAGTAAAATTAAAATTTACAGAGCAATGTTGCATAAACTATTTTTTTTTTTTTGATTTTTTTAAAAGATAACTTTCCTCTTTTTCTGAACAATGATTCGTAATTATAACGATGTACTTTAATAAGAAGAATTCTTGGAAGAAATTTCGTGAGTGTCAATAGCAGTTGTTGGCAATAAGGTCAAACGGAAGGGAAAATAAAGCCTGTTTTCTTGGAAATGAAGCTTTGGACCCACAGTGCTATCTATTAGTATCAAAGATGATGATTTATGGTAATGGCTTTCAATGCCTCCTACTCATGTGTGGGTCAACCTACGATTCTATCTTGACACAGTAGCAATGGAGCTCTATTATCATTAGAACAAGACCCAATAGAATACTGCAGATGATCATTAGACCAAACTGCATTTCACTATTAGAAAAAATAATATGACTCCCTTTTAAACACCCTTCTTCTAAAGAAGAAAAACTTAAATTGGCTCGACTGCTACGAAGACACAAGTCTCAGAAACAAGTCGATCAATCCAATAAAATCTAGAAAAATCTGGAAAATATTCCATAAAATTTATGTAATCATTTGATATAACAGGATCGGTTAACAGACAGAAGATTCAGGTGTCCTTTGTAATTTTTCAAATGATTTTAAATCTTCATCGAAGTTCATTGTGTGATTCTCAGTCATAAAAGATTTTGTGATTAAATGTGATTGTATTTTTTTGCATTAACGTTTTTGTTTTTGTTATGAAAAATTTGAAAAGTAATATTAACTGCTTCAGGTTTGTTTTTTTTTTTTTTTGATACCGACGATCCTTAGTGTCGTCAATATTTTTGATAAGAAGTCATTTTCATAAAATTGTAACAAAATTCGAATTACTAGCGCCCGCAGACATCCAACAGCCAATCAAAAAAAAACAACCCTTCGAATATCATTCAACCAACTAACCAAAAAGATATCAGAAGCCTCAAAGATCTGTGTTTGAAACATGTTCTATAAAGATTCGTCTCCCAAAAGGATCCTGTACTGATCGGTCTATCTCAAAAACGCTTCGCAGTAACTTCTAAATCACTTAATTCAGAAGAGTTCCTATTTAAAGAGCTTCTAGTTTAAAATTGAATCTGATAAAGAAAACGTTTTCTCAATAAAAGTAAATTGGAAGATCCATTTAAAAAGCACTGGAATATAATGAAAGTATTTACTAATTTTGTTTTTTTAATGCTGTCTTAAGGGTACTGTTGGTGGCGTTTCCAATGTACAATGAAACATTCTGTCTGTTAGCTGCCCGATGCTTCCCCGCAGTGCAAAGTACATGTACAAAGGATTCCAGATTATAATAATTTCCTTAATTTTGTTTTTTAGAAATTTTCGTTAAACACAAATGAAATGTTTTTCAAATAGATATAAAATGTTTGATAAAAATACTAAAAAAAATTATCTGCCTTCGGAAGATGAACTTAATATACGATATATTTGAAAAGGCGAGAATCGGTTAAATAGAACAACAGATAATACTTGGGTCTGTAAATACATATTTTTTTCTTTATGTTCAGGAATGAGAATTAGAAATGCAAGTTTTAAACAAATGGACATAAGATTTTTTTTCCTAAAGACGAAGGCCCGAAACTGTATAGTTATGATGATCGTTATTCGAATTCCAAATTTCAATTCTAACCAAACGTATTCGGTTGTGATACGTATTCAGTTTTAATTTTATTTTAGCATCGAAGATGCACTGATTAAGATGACAGCTAATGTTTAATTGATTGGTCATTGAAATGTCGGCGCCTAAAGAGCCACGAAGGACCTATCACTGTTTAATGAATATTGTTTAATTCTCATAAATTTAAGCAAGTTTTGAAATTTAGGAAACTTAAATAAAATCTAAGCTGATCTTAAATAATAATCTAAATAATTATTATAAAGATCCATATTAAACTAAATTGCTTTTGAGTCATTCGATATTACATAAGAACTGTTTTACATCTTTACATTTATTTATACATTTCTATTTATTCAGCTTAGAGAATATTTCGTAATTAAATTTGATTCTGAAATTGCAAATTGCGTATTAATAAAGTTTATTGCTGTTATATTCTGTTTAAGGAAGATTATGTTTTAAAGGCTAACTTAGAAAAAAGCTCAAACATCGGGAAAAAAATCGAGGTTCCGCTTTTGGCCACTGAGGGCGCCTCTGTTCTTTTTTTTATTTTGGCACATCCATCTTTGTATGGAGGCCAAAATTGTCATTTTTTAGATTAACATTGAAACATTGTTTCAGTTTTTTTCAAGGAAAAAATATAAACATGAGAATTTCAAAAGAAATTTAAATTTTTGAAAAATTGGAAATTATAATATTCTTATTATTAGGAATTTTTTTCAAGTACTAAAACTATAATTGTGAACTTGTAAAAACAATTGATTTTAGACGTTACTCCTTAATTCAATGGCTATTCTGTATAAAATATTGGGATTTGCGACAATTCTTAGCTCCAATATTGATTACTTCGGTATTTAACTAAACAATTAAAACATATTAATTTACTAATCCATATTCGGAATCATAATGCTGCATTATCAAGCCCAAGAAAAATTGATCATACCTGGACTTTTGATTTACTTATTCGCATTGATTTCTGTATCAAGCTACATATCTCTTCGGTCCAGACAAGTTGCAAACATGCTTTACATACATTATTCCTTTTCTTCAATTCAAGTTTAAGTTTCAAACAAATCAAGCTGATACATTGTGTTATTGACATTCTATTGATCAAGAATTTCAAGATGTATCTTTCTTTGTTTTAAAATCTATTGCAGAAGAACAAGCAGATAAACTTATTGAATTATTAGAGAAATGTATAAAAATAGTTAATGATGTATTTTATATAATTTTGTATATTTCTTTTACATTTCGTTGCACATTGTTTTGTTTTAATATTCAGAAGGTTTACACTATTTCAATTGTAGATTTTAGTTTTCTGTGATATCATCAAGCATCAAAGAACACGAAAACTCATCCCTTGGCCTTTTGATTTTCATTCCATTCCAATGAATGTTGGGATCGATCAGTCAATTGTATCAAGTTTATAAAAATAAAAAAAATCAAGTCTTGTGTAAATTATTAATGAACATGCACAGATAGATGGACAAGACATTCATTTAACTTACATAATTCTAATATTTATTGGATGTACTTTAGATATTAACTGAACGATTATCAGCTGGTAAGATTAGGAATGACCATAGCCTTACTCCAGCAACTTTTGAGTCAAAAATGTTTCGGCATTAGAAGAGAGAGAGAGAGAAAAAAAAAAAGAAATAGTTAATTATAACCAGTGCCTGTATTTTTTTTATCTCAGAAATCTTAGAAACATGTGTGCACTTCCAACCCCATCCCCTAAAGGAAAGAATATTTTATATACATATTGCTGCAACTGTATACAAAAAAAAATCCCCAAACATTTCTTGTTCTCATAAAACCAATGTTAATCTGCACATGATTATCTATATTTCATATTCGAGAACTTCTACTTGTGATCTCCGCATAAAGATGATGAAAATTGATGGATAAAAATATTGGAATTAAAATAATAAACAATGAATTCATCCCGAAGTTCAACAATGCTGCGTAGTTATTTTTATATTTAAATGTGCTCTGATTTGTCAAAAGAATTGGATAACTTAAGTACTAATTAATTTAGATAAGTAATCTGGATTTAATCCGTTTTCAGCGAATGGAAAATGCTTAAACTAGATTGTTTATATTTCGGAATTTTGTAATTTAATCTTATAATTTTGAAACTTATGCACAATAGATAAGTACACATTCCTTTGTTGTACTGTGACTAATAGAAAAATAGAAAACCAAGCTTTTAAGGAAAGCAGGCTTTAAGTCATTTCATGAACTTCTTGTTTGCAGTAAATTATTTGGAGATCATTGTTAAGAAAACACAGATGTCAGAAACTTCAGGGTGTGGTAAAAATTTCGAACAACCATGCAAACAAAAGATAAAGAAGTATCTGAAGTCATCGCTTCACTGAGTGCAGTAATCTTAACATTTTAAGAAAGACTTCCTCTTTCCGAATGATTTTTATTGGTTGAAAAGTGGGAGCATCACTGATAGGATGCAGTGTGACGTGAGTCTCCACAACAAGACGTCTTCCCTAACCATAAAATAGGAATAAAAAAGGGGAAAAAGTGAAGCGACTCAAGTGTTGAGGTAGAGCACGATGAACTCTCTGCTTGTGTATCAACGTCAGGGATTATGATTTCACACGAGGCAGCTAATAGGATGCACACCAAAGCAAGGCACTGTGAATAATGGATGGAGTGGCTCCAAGCGGGAGGCCGGTGACAGCTCTAATGGGTTTCTGAGATCCACCCCCGATTCCATGTTGCAGCCTATCGACCCTTAGTCAATGGATACGCTCGCTGGATACAATATGATGATAACTTACTTCTACAGCAGAAAAGGGTTGCAAAGATAAGCAAATGAAAATCTCTCTCCTCTAGTTTTACAATTTGGCTGATAGAGGTCGCTCCTGTTGACATTTCCCTTTCATTCCAAAAACTAAAATTAGATAATTTTTTTTTCTGTTTTGTTTTTCGAAATCTAATCTTGCTTTCAAAAGCAGTATGTTTTTAATACCAAATCCGAATAAGTTTGATATTCTTTAAATAGTTTTACAAATAGAACATAAAAAAAGAAAGAAATAATGAAACATTTTATCATCGATGAATCAAAATTATCCCTTTTCGATTCAGGAAATCCAAGTTAAAAGAACTACAACACCTATTAAAAATTCATCCTATCCTAAGGAGTTTAGAATAGGACATGTTTTGACATGTTTAGGACAGGAACGGTAAAATAGAAAAGATAGATGACGTAACAGATTAACACTATCTATAGTGATGGCGTTAGTGATTCTGAGACAAATTGTATTTTTTTTTTGTCTCTATATATACAAATGCAAGAAACTACAGCAAAGCAGTAGAGTTGATGATTTTTTTTTTCAGTTCTGGACAGTTTAATTCCATGAAATAAAAAAAATTGAGAGGTATATAATGCGATGCTTACTGGGTTTTTTTCAGTTTACAGCTTACAACTTATTTTTGTATGCGTCTGACAGATGAGTTTTTTTTAAAGAAAAAAAGGTAAAGAACTTAAATGTCGAAGAAAGAGTCCCAAAAAATAAAATCTGCCCGATTATATCTCTTATTTGTTAGCAGTTCCTTCCGAAGTTTTTTCCCCCATCCTTTATTTTTGATACAATTCATGTTCATTCTCAATTACATCCAAACTTGAAAATATAGGGAAAAAATGCAATAATAGTCTTATTAGATAATTGTTGTTTCTTATTTTTTTTGTGTATGTGTATGTTATAATGATTCTTTCATTTGGATCAATAGTTTAAGATCAAATAATCCCACGATGAAATATCCTATGTTCGTTCGAGTTCTTTTCCTCGTAAAGTTATTTGCCTTGTTATGTTCATAATAATTAGAGATTTCTCATTTAATAACAGATTGGGATCATTCAGTAAATGAGCCATTTTTTTTTTTTTTGGATAAAGAGTCTTACACAAGACTCCCTGTACATCAGGGAAGCTTGTGTAATATCATTCTTTTAAATTTGACATGGTTTGCCTTTGAAATGGCATCAGAGAGAGATGATCAATTTTAAAATTGATTTTATTTTAAAATTTTAAATTTAACAAGTTTTAAAGAACGCCGTTTGATATTAAGGAAAGATATATCTTATCATCTTATCACTTGGTCCCATCCTTGACTTCTCACCAGTTTCTGAAATTGATGTCTAATCTTGAATCTTTCTATAAATTTACAATTAGGTTCAAATATTGAATATTAGGTTCAAAGTTAATATACAACTCTCTTTCGATTGCTTTGCTTCGGTCTTGTTGTTTCATACTCGTCGTGTACATTAAATAAATATGAATGGTTTTTCCTTCAAATGAATACATGTTGTACTTATTGTACAACAACAAGTTTGATAAGAAACAAATAACTTCAACACATTCACTTCATTTCATTAAGTAAAAGCTTTCTCAAATTTAAGTAAAATATTAAATACTGAATACAATTCAGTATAAGAAAGCTAAAAAACAAAAACAAAATCTAAGTAAAGAAACTCACTATAATACATACTAATCTTTAGATGCATAAAAATGATCCGAAGATTTATCAAAATTCCTCAAAACAAAATAAAAATTCTTATTAATTTTTTTCTTATTTAATTTTTATCTCTTATTTTTGATGCAACCATATTCATTTATTAAGTTTTTATAATAACATTAAAATAATTAACATATAATGAAAATAATGTCCGAACTGCTATCTTTTCTCATTTTGCAATAAGGTGAGTTCAATTTTTTTCAGTATAATACTTTCTAGTTGATATCATTTACACAATTTCCTACATTTAATAAGTAAACTACTATTTTACTGTTATTAACTTTGTAATAGTCTTGAAAATAAGTGCATATAAAATAAAAGTGAATAAAGACATTTTTAGAAATAAGTTAATAAAAAAACAAATTGCGTAGAAAATAGAGCCCCATGGGAGGGATTTTAAGACTAAACACTGGCTTGTATCTAAGGTCTTACATTTCTATATAAATCTACACAAATGAGATTGAAATTTTGCATTTGCATTAGAATCTCAAACAATCTAAATCTATTTTTAGTGACACGAAATGAAACAGTCCAAGCTAAATTTTTTTGCGTAATTTTATACATTTAGAGTTTATAAATAATGCTTTGTTATAAATTAAACATTACTTTTCAAATACTTACTACTCTGATAAATCAAAAAAATATAATCGGAATAAATACTTTATGTACTTCCTAATATTGTATTGTCGTACTAATGTGTTAAGGGTATTATCCTAATGCAATACCTTATATAATATGCTTTCTAAACTTTATTAATATGTATAAAAAAAATAGAAAGAAATAAAATATTCTAATAGTTACCTCTTTCTTCTTGCAAATTTGTCGTTAATTGGGCCTGCATTGGAAGATATCGTTTAGAAATGCTTGTCGACCAATAGACTGAAGCTGCTATCAGCTCGTATTAATGTGATAATTATCTTCCAAATAAAAGGCACCTCTTGCTCATCTTTGGAAGAAGAAATGCTTACTTTTTTCATGATAAGAGTCATTTAAAATTATTATCTAAATGTCTTCAGGGCAAGTGCTAATTAATTGCAACCGCAAGATATCATCAGCCGTCGGAGTACGATTACACAGAGATAATGAACAGAAAACATCACGAAATTAGAAGAAGCAAATATTGACAGGTGGTCCATCTGTAAAGAAAAGGACTCTGGCGCTGCGAGATAGAACTGCGAAGGCTCCCAGCTGTGGGAAGAATAATTTGAACACTTCACTTGACTTCTTCAAATTACAAGAGACGGTTCCAGAAATAAAAAACGCACGAGGAGAGGAGGTAAGTTGAAAAGAAGAGGTAAGATCTTCCCAAAAATAAAAATTAACTTTGGACAAAATTAACTATAAATCTCAGGAATCAAAATTTAGCAATGAGAAAAATCAAATTTCAACTGCTTTCATTGCAATTAAGAACTGTGGCAGTAGATGGATCCTCCACTTTTATAATTCGAATTGACGAGTATTTAGGGAAGAAACATCATGAAACTATGAAATGAAAGGTCTCAAAAAGAGCTACTATATACTTAAAGGATAGTTTTAAAATGAAAAAAACAAACAAACAACAAGACATTCAAAGAACTTAAAGCCTACTTTCCTTAATAAGTTACTTCTTGAAATTTCTTGAAAATCATGACAAATGACAAAAACGAAAAGACTACATTTTTATTCAAACTATAATATCATAATAAATTTATAATTATAAGCAGTATAAATTTTCAATTTTTATTAAGAAAAATTAATTAAAATCTCATTACTTAAGGATATGTGGTTTACTTAAGAATTAGATGTGTTAACAGCATTTTAATTATTTTGAGGAATTATCTTCAAAACTTTTAATATTATGTATGTTGTTATTAATTAAATGCTTTTAATCTGCAATTTCTTTAGAGTTAGTTTATTTATTTTTATTAATTTGTTATATGCTATTAAGATAAAATAAAATGTTAAAATAAGAAGATTTTTGTATTAATGTTGTTAGCAGGTGAAAAAAATAAAATTCGTCAAAATAATTATTCGCCAGTTTATCAAAAACGTAGTTTCTTGAGAATAATATGAGAATGTGATCTGCTCGATCAAATTTGAATGGCAGCAGAAATTGTATTGAAATGAAATTACTTCAGAAAAGAATGTGATCCATCAAAACTAAAGATAAGTAAAAAGATGTACATCGGCCGTTTCCTTTTCGAATATTAAGTTGTCTTTTCACATTCTACATCGCTTAAACCAACAGCCTTGGCTGTTAAGATTGAGACGGCTGTCTTAGTGCAAAGGTTTTCTAATTTAAAAACTCACAAAGAAAAAAAATAATAATCTAAATATATAAAGTTAAAATGCCCAATCTACATGACCCTGGATTGCGAGAGGTAAATCTACCGACATTTCCAAATCACCAGAAACTAAGTTGAGGTCGGATGTCCAGTCTGATGCCCGTCCCCTTTCAACCCTGC
This sequence comes from Thereuonema tuberculata, assembly GCA_023159025.1. Lineage (NCBI taxonomy): Eukaryota > Metazoa > Arthropoda > Chilopoda > Scutigeromorpha > Scutigeridae > Thereuonema > Thereuonema tuberculata. The sequence continues at coordinate 163,187,273 of JAFIDM010012231.1, forward strand.
GGGGGGAAAATCCGATACCCATTCCACAGAGAGCTCGGTGGCCCCTAGGATCGAACCCGATTCCCCCAGCCTCAAATAAAGTTCTTGTCTACCGGACCCAAACATGTATGCATGTGTATGCGCTTTCCTTATACTTAAAAACTAAAAAAATAACAGTAATTATCGAAGCATGCATGGTTTAGCACATCTCTTGGTTCCGTTAGCCTGATGATCGGAGGAGCTATATCTCCTATGTTACTCAAGCTTTCTTTTGAGAAGGATATGTCTTTACGTCTTTCAATGTTATAACTTGGAATTGAAATTTGCATCAATTTATACGAAGAATTTTCAAAGCATTATTAAAAAAAAATTAAATTTAAAATAAAAACAAAAGAAAATCATTTGTTATCGTAACTTTTATGGAAAACATTTAACGCTTTATACATTGCTGACGTTAACCAAATTAAGTACAGAGTCAATTGTGACATTTTAAATGAAGTAATTATTATTTACTTATCATTTTTATCATATTAAATACAACGATTTAAGTATCTTAAAGAGCAGTAAGAAATTATTGATTCTTATATTAGCCGAAGCAGCAAATAATTCCCGACTGTCGAAATATAATGAAGAAAAAGGATGGAATGGTGTATCTCGTGATGTGGGAGGATGGATAACAGCCACTGACAGTGAAAGACAGCTGGGGGATATTATATAGGGTCTGCACAGTCATAAGGATTTCGCCTTAGTAAAAGATATAAATAGACAGAGGTCTTAAAATTTGCATTAAAATCATGCGTAGACACTTAATGGAGAAATAAAAAGTCATTAGCAAAAGAGATAATGTTTGAAATTTAAGACTATTGGCTCTTCAATATAGGCATAAATTCATAGATACACTTTATGTTCTTCTACAAATAGTTTTCAATAAAAAGATCAAAGAAAGTCTCCTTCTAAACTGAACATTCTTTTCTTATAGTCATCACAGGACCGATCAGACGCTCGGCTTAAAATTCTACTCAATTGACAGAGCGCTGAATGAATATAAATAAATAAATAATAATAATAAAAAATAAAAAAACCCATAACTTTCTGCCGTGAATTGAGCCAGGTTCCTTCAGTCCACAGATAAGCACATATGGGGCACAAGCCATTATAAGTTGATTTTTACTGTTGTAAAGAATTAACTTTTTATGATTGATAATTATCAGATTACGTTTCATCTACAAAAAATATCTAAGCCAGGTGTACTTTGAATATCACTCTTCCATTTGCTGAACGATATTAGATTATATTAATTGAAAATGGGTGGCAGGACTGCCGAGCACGTCGACCTGAAAAATTTTGTATCCCACGGAAAGAAGACGGAGAGAAAGGATGGTGGGAGAAATGCAGGGGAAACGGGAGAACCCCGGGAAAACCTGTCCAGCGCGGATCGCCACCATCAACGAAACCTACATGAGAACCTAACCCGGGACTCAGAAGTGAGAGGCCAGTGTCAAAGATATTAAGTAGAAATGATAGGAATAAAAAATAAAAAAGGGCGCCTTTTTCACTATTAACTTAAGTAATTGTGGATTCATTGCGGTTTATGTTTCTACTGTTATTATGAGGAAGATAATTCCTAAGATAGTCAGAAATTGCAAATACCCCCCCCCCCTTTTCTGTGAGGGGTTCTGTCACATGATAGGTCTATCGGCAAGTTAGGAATGCCGCAATATGCTGTATTGTTTTTGCCATATTTCTTGGAACAGATACTGGGGGTGGTTTTCCTTTGCTTTCCTCAAGAAACCATTATGGTATGGCTTAACCTGAAGAGAAAAAGACGCAGACAAATGCTGGAAAGAAAGGAAATATGCATGGATTCGAACCCAGGTTCAGACACATCAGCCTCGCGGCAGGCCACCGTTTTGACCACAAGGCTGTGCAAAGGCTGTGTTATTCTTTAAATGACACTTTCTTTCTGTTCAGTTGTTGCTATGAAATCAATCAATAATGGAACAACTATCGTTTCATAGATTAACAAACACAATGTTGAGTGAGGAAAAACTTTCACGAAGTTCCTTGAAAGGCTACTTTTCTTAGATATAAAGACACTAAAATATTCTGAGAGGTTATTTTTCTGCAGCCGTTCAACTATTTCCTTAATTCATACATCATCCTGTTTCTTTACTGATCAATGTTTATTCTTTATAGACTGACATTGTAAGTTTGTCGTTGCTATCAACATTTTCACCCATTTAACGACTGCATCACAACATCATCATTTATAGTTTTTCGTCACATTCAATTGAAGGAGAATGTCTTGTTCTTAAATACATATGTCAAGTTCCAAGAGGATTCGTTCATACTGATTCAAAGATTATTAAAGGGAAAAAATATAAAAGTGGACTAGCACCAGGGTTACCGTACGAATCCCAATGGTCCGATAATTATTGCGGCTGATGGGCCCTATAACCATTTTAGTTGAAAATCATGTAGATTGTTCCAGAAAAAGAATACCGATATACTGTTATAATTAGCCCACCCACCCAGATATATATGTTAGATCTTTTCATCATCAGGTAAGAGATCTACTTCTGTTGATCATCTTAACATCTTCTGATCTCAGGTTTTCTTAAAAAAAAAAAAAAAAAAAAAAAAAAAAAAACTTTTTGCTTTTAATTCTGGTTACGTGAACGTAAGAGTAACGTCAATTATTTAAAGTTAGTTAACAAGTTCAGGAAGTTATGGTTTTAGATCATGGGTAAAGCTCTGTAAATAAAATTTACAGAATTTGGCAGCAATTGAACCAATGGATACTTATGGTGTAATTTTAAATTTAAATATTCGAAACATTCGACGAAATTAAACATACAAAAGTAACAAATAAAAGTTCTGGTTAAAAGATAACACTCATGAATGCAAATCAAACGTCTTAAATTTATTTAGATTATTTTCTTTCTGCTGATAAAACATATGGATATATATGTGAGTTATATATATATATGTAAGTTGGATAGAAATGGAAAATAAAACGTTTAATTTTCTGTTTTGAAAAAGGCATTCAAGAGAATTAAGTTTATCTGTCCTGAAACAAATCAAAAATTCGTCGTAGTCAGAAGATTCCTACAGTTACACTTAGATATTTGCCGTTCCAAATTTATTAAATAAATCTTTGCACAGGTTTTTGCCTAAAACTTTTATCGAATTTCTCTGCATCACATCTTTGATGATTTGTTTCTTTAAAGGCTGGGTCCTGAATGACGAATTTCACTAAGGCTTACACTCTCTTAGAAGCTGGTTACTAATCGTAGATCTTCCAAGATGATTAATAGGTTGGAACGTAGTTATCTGTACACTTACATATTGAAAAAGGCCGACCCCATTTTCTTTTAGTTTCTTCAGGGATATCGAAATGTACATCTACCTAAAATTCTCTCTACATATCTGATGGCTGCCATAAGGATGCATCCATTGAAGTGCCTTGACAAGAAACTAATAATTTAAAAATATATCTGTATGTAATCATCTTTAAACTTTTTATTTACGAATCATAATGCATTTTCAATGTGCATTTTAAAGTAAGTTTATCTTATCAGCTAATTTTTAGAAATACAAATATGGCTAAAACCAATTAAGATAAATAAGCACAATATAAACATTATATGGTTTATCGGAATTGTGGTTTCATGTGGTGTCAACATCAAACCAAAGATCTGTCAGTGGGAAAATATGCAGTCACGGCCATAAATTGTAGATGACGTTTAAGTGTTTCAAATGGTGAATCCACAGAGGAAGGAAATTAAGTAGAAATTATGACATATCTGTGGAATAAAAGATCCTCGCCACCGTAGTTTTATAAAATGAAAGCTTTATCGTTCTCGAGCTATTCACCATTTAACAGAGATTGACAGAAAGAAAATATTTGATACAAAAGCAAATCTTATTTTTAAGATTTTGCATCTTCGTATGAAATTCGTTGTAAAAATAGAAACATTCCAAAGGTTTTGTTCACGTTACAGGAGGAATTTCAGCAGAAAACAAGATAGTTGAAAAGGATTGACATCCACAATCTAATGTAGTTGAAGATGGGACAAAATGACCTCCGGATATCATTTAAAATGGCGGAAATTCCTCTTTAATATCAATTAAGTGGAAAAGTGTTATTTATTATCTTTCAAGGAAATAAATTAATGTTTAATATTTTTCTAAAGATTGTGTATTTTTTTTTGTTTCTTAAAAAAGAAAAATAAATACTAATTAACTTTTATAGTTTTTGAGAAAAGGGAAGAGAGTAAATTAAATACGAAATTAAAATCAGAAGAGATCAGGAATTTTGTTGAATTTTACGTTTAATCTTTCTGAAACAACTTTGAGCACAATGCTTTATATGTCTATCTTTATTATCAGTATTATTATCTTTATTATCAGTATTATTATCTTTATTATCAATATTGATTTCTAAATTATTAAGAGAGAGAGAGAGAAACAGGAGGAACAGTGAGTGAAGATTTATTTTTTTCATTTTGAAGTAAAATTGTATTTACAACGTTTCATTTTTCTTGAATGAATTTGAATCTCTTCCACAACATTTCCCAAAATCTACTGTTTTTTTGTTTTGTTTTGTTTTTTTTTTTAAAAAAAAAAAGAACATTAAAATAGAAATACTTTTAAAAGAGCAAAATTTATAATATCATTAAACTTTTTTTTAAAAAAAAAATGGATTTTCTTACTAACTAATTCTCATGTACATTTTATTTATGAATAAATTACAAACAAAAACTTGCAATGATTCTTTATTATTTGCATTTTATCTACATTCTATCAATAATATAATAAAGATATGAATACAGTATAAATTAACATCAGATCTCGAAACAGACCTAGAAAAAAAAAAAGAGAGAATAAATTTAATTCATTGTAAATTAAGGTTTAACAATTAAGCAATAACACGTAAATAATCAAAGTAACAATGTCAGAAATATAATGCTTAATTTTTTTTATCTACTACCTTGATTTAGACGACTTCAAGGCTTAAAAATGAAAGAACTTAAGAGAACAACTGAAAAATTCTTCACTTCTCACAGAGAATGAGATTTTTCCATAGATTCCAAAAAAAATTATATTTAGGTATTTAATAATAATTTTGAATTTAGAAGATAGTTTAATACAACAGTATTTAACTGGCATGCCAACTTCCATTTTTAGTAAGGTAGTAAGAAACTTCGTTTATCTTAAAATTCGGGGCCTCTGAATCCATATGATGAGGTAGGAGATGTTTTTTCATTTATAATTTACCTGCTTTCCTAACCAGTCTTTATTCTGATTAGTGTTTTTATCATTATATCAAATCTTTAATGAGAATAGTGTATTGGTGTAATCGTGAGAGTACCTAAAGGTCCCATCTAGTACCAAATCACTTTGAATTCACGTAAGCAGCCAGTAAAGTTTCAGCACCTCGGGACAAATAGTTTTTTGTTAATTCAAAGGTTCTTAATATATTACATACTATAGTCGATGTAGATGGACGGATTTTTTTTTTTTCCGCCCTTAAAGTACATATATGTATATTTATAAAAAAAAAAAAGCTGCTCATCTATATAACTCCTTATCCACAAGTCCAAAATGCATTAAAACCAAATGGATTCTTGTATTTTGAGTTTCAATCAGCTTCCTAGTTTTTAGTTTCCTGGATCAGAGACACTTGTTTTAATTTAAAAATGTATTCTATTTTTTTTCAATATTTATTCTTTTCTCTATGATTTATATAATGTTTATGTGAATCATAAGACCAAACTACAGTAGACTTAGAATTTAATCTTAAGAAAATAAAAATACAAAATACTAAGAGGAAAAAAATTAATTTTAAATTATTAATAAAAGACAGTTGTATTTCTACAGATTCGGAAATCGAACTCAAATAACATAAAATTTGTTTCAGACTGTCTGGCCTCCCTCTAGTGAAAAACATAACTGCCGGTAAAAATCATCTTGGCAAGAGGGCTTTTTTATTTTTTTTAACTATATGTATTTTTTTTTTTTAATAAAAATAACTTCCGCAGCTGCCAAGTTTAGAAAAAGCTATTTTTTTATACATTAAATTCAATGAACTCTACTGAAATACAATAAGAACAGTGAACCCTACAGCAAATGGTGGCGCAATAATTTATGGAAAAATAAAAAAGTTTAAAAGACAATCTGTTTGTTCATTTCTAAGTAAGATTTGTTTTTTATTGAAAGAAATTACTGGAAAGAGCATTTTGAAAACTAGAAAGAATTTAGTAATTAAACATAACAAATTTCAATTTGGATGGAGAAGTGAAATAATAAATAAATTTTGTAAATAATGGATACAAATTACATAACCCAAGAGTATCCGAAGTTTAAAAAAAGAACAATGCATCGATGTAAATCGAATAATATTAAAGGAGTAATGTAACAAAAAGCAATTATTGCTTTTCATTCTTCTCAGTGATAGTTATGCCATTTTATACAAAAATCCCATTTTATTGAACAAGAAGAAATGTTAAGCATCAATCGCAGTTTCTTCAGGAATCATATTTGTAAGTGCAATATTTTCAGGAAAACAGGATTGGTCCCCTCTTCCGCCAACTCTTCATTTCTATTTATGAAACTCTTTAATTCGTCGACCGACCGTCTGGTGGAGCTGTGCCCCGTTTCTTTCAGTCTAACCTAATTTCCTCTTTGTTACGGGCTTAGGTCTGCACTAGCAATAACACATACAGGAAAACGCCTTTAACTGGAAGCCGTCTGTGTGCTGGTGACGAATATTGACAAGCGATATCGCCGAACTAGTGGAGCTGTCAGACGGAAGGCATTCACCAACTTCGGACCGACTATGGACTACATGTGAACACGGACGCCATGTCAACTGAAGCCGAGCATAAGTTTGGGCTGGGTACCTGATGTCTCCCCCTCATCAGACAAAGGGACTATTCGGGAGGATGGTGACATAGATGGATGGCCCAAAGGGGGGGGGGGGGGGAAGAGGAAAGGAAACTTCTCTCTCTCTCCAACAGGGGGATGGCGGCAATAGCAGCAGAACGGTTCGGGTTGAAGGAAGTAGGGTGGAATGTTACAACCCTCCAAAGTCTGCAAAAATTCACTGGGAGTTCATCATGTGAAAAGATTGCTTTCTGCAATTCGTACAGATCAGTGTTTTTAGAGGAATCAGTAAATACAGCCTATGGTTGGAAAAAAAAGTTGGAAATCGTCTTTTAAAAGACAACTACATTCTCTCTTTAGAATTAAAACACAAGATTATATCTCTACATAAAATTCATATTTATTTTTTCTTATCAATCTTTTTGTCTTTAAAAAGGAAGAAGTTAAGTAAAATTGCAAAATGAGAATTGTAAACATACTGTACTGAAATTTCAAGGTTTTTAATAAGCAGTTTTTTTTTTAATTTAAAAAAAAATCAATTTTTATATCAATATTAAAAAGGTTCACGTAATAATCTTATTCAGCAAAATTACAAATACTAAAAGAATATTAATATCGTTTTGCTCTTTAAATGAAATAACATTGTGCATTTCGGATTTTAAAGTTTAGACGTTTGAAGATATAAACTTACATTTCATAAATGCTAAATGTACAAAGTTTATATAGATTAAGTATTGAATATTTATCATTTACACATTTAAACAGATTTAAGAAAAAGTGTGCTAATAAATTAAAAAAAACAAACAAACTTTAATTTTACTACATAATCAAACAGTTGACATTTTCTTGTTTTTCTGTGTTATCAAGTAATATTAACTTTTCTTTTTTATTTTTCTTACTGAAAATTCAATTTTCGAAAGTTTGAAAATAATTAGTTTTCTAACCCCTATTTCAAGAAGACTCCAAATATCAAATCACTTTGTCAATAACTTCATTAAAAATTTTAAATTTAATTTGTGAACCTTTTCATATTCAAAAGTTGTTCCGGAGTTTAAATTTCTGTAGGCAGATTCAAATTAGAAAAAAAATAAAAAAATACAGTACAAATTTCAAACTTCGTGAAAATTTAATATATTCTAATATGTATTTGCTGTTTTGATACGAATACATAAATCTCCAATTTTTCATAATTTTTAGTAAGAGAATTTACTTATAATAAAGAATGTAATAGAGAATGAAAAAGATACAATAAAGGCACATTCTTTCTCAGTATCATATTTGCCGTATTTTTGCAGAAATAAAACGAAGAGAAATACATCCTCGTTGCTGTTTGCTATGATTTCGATACCAACAAGCGTTTGAACGAAAAGAAATACCCTTATAGTTATTTCAATAGGAAGCTACTAGGGTAAGTCCCTGTTGAAAAAGAATTACGGAAAAATCTTCCATTGTGGATGAACAAAAGACAGCCCAATAAATAGCCATTCGTCCTACAAATTGCAGATCCTAACTGGATCTTATTCAGAGATTATACTTGAAATGCTTACTTTGCAAAAAATACTAAAAGAAAAAATACTGGCTTTGAGGAGTGACAGTAGATTCTGTCTAGTCTAGAACCTTAAGTTGACATCAAAGAAATATGTCCCAAAAAGCGTGAAGAGGCGGGAGGTGAACGCTTGTGGGAAGCTAATAATCAGGTAACAACACAATATTAGTTATACTAAATAAGCATGTTAGTTATTTTCTTAAATATTCGCTCATTTTGAATTAACAATAAAAAAAAATGGAGGACATATTAAAAGTAACAATCGTAATTTAGTTTAGCCGAGTTTTGCGCCACTGCTCATTCTTTATGCCACTAATGATATTGAAACGATGACGTACGATGACGTAAGAATACTTCTATAACTTAATCTAAATATTATTTCTTTTGGGACTATTAACATTTCGAGGGATACCGGTACCGTTCTTAAACACAATTAAACCGAAAATGCAGACGAAATAGTTGAAGAAAAATACAAACATCAAATCCAAAATTTCATACTCTTGTAGAAATAAATCAGAATTCTTGCTTTCGTTTGCTTCCAATAAATTTCTCCTTTTCATTCTTGGTGTAAGAGAGAAAGAAAACGTTTAAGGTGATCGTAATTCTAGCACATCTTCTCTTTGGTAAGGAGTGATTATATTGGTAGATGTCTTTGAAGATGTAAAGGTTGAAGCCAAGACGATGAAAGGACGTTTCAAGAAGGGGAAAAGATATTTGGTAACAATATCGTTCAAGATCCAATATCGGAAAAACCCTGCTGACTTTTAGCTCGAGAGGTGCTCTCATCGCTGAACCGTGGCAGAAAATTTATTAAAAAGGTTCACCATTTTGAGACCAGTCTATAAATTATCCGCGGGCTGGCACGGGGCCTATTAACTCTTTCTGTATGGTGTGACACAGAATGGAAAAAGAACTGACGGGTAAATTTAGGATAGCCGCTTGGAAACTGGGGCAAGAGAACATATGCTAGTCTCAGAACGATATTTTTTTCCCATTAATAAGAAGGGGAAAAAATATTCTGGAAGCGAACCCTTTAGTGAGAAAAGAGAATTATAAATATCTGGGAAAATTTAGAATTTGTCTAAATGCAAGCAGAATGTTTAAAATTGCTTGACATATACTGTTATAAGAATAAAAATTAGTATCTTTTATTATAACGATCATATACGAATATTTTATAACTTTTTTTTTTCTTCCAATAAAACTGTAACGGAACAAAAATTTTAAAGTTAAAAATTTAAAGGAAAAAGTTTTGAATTAACAGAAAAGCTTATTAATAGTATAAATAACAAGAAAAGTTATGTTCTATGTTACATAAAGCCTTTTTTACCCATAGAAAGATGGAAGTAAATAGTTCAAATCCAGATTCATTAAGGCATACTGAGGCATATGGAGTTGTTTTTTTAAACACTGATTGTTTAAACAAAGCATTTAGAAAAAAAATTTAGATCTGATTTTTGAAATAGAATTAATTTTACGTAAAACTTTTTGTTAATGTAAGAAACTATGCGTCTGGAAGTAATAGAATGATGCTTAGTGCTACGAAATATTTCCACCTCAGAACTACAAGCTAAACTTTACTAAGTTACACGAAAATCGTTCTTGTTCGATGACATAGAACAGACTGCCCGAAGAGCAGGGTTTCTTGCCAACTCTAATCCACAGGAGAAGCAATAAACTTTGGTGTTGTCTATACACTTCGTTCAACCATCATTCGCGAAATAAACATTTCAATCATGAACAGTGTCATTCACAGCAGCTGCTTCAATGTAGCGTGGGTTGACCCCTGACAACTTATTTGGTGAACCGTCTTATAACTTGATGATGGACAAGCCTGAATTAATGGCGCACATGTACCGAAATTACATTCAAAGACATTCGAAATGCTATTCCAACAAAATATAAAAAACAAAAGCAAAATGGATTTTTAGTTAACTTGAAACGAAAATACAAGTTCCAAAATTCAAAGTGGGATGAACTTAAAAACTGATTTTAACACTTATCAATAATAATATTAATAAAAGTAAAAATTAAAGTGATTTTTGACACTAATCTGCAATCATATTCAGTTTTGATCCAATAGAAATTAGCTGAAAATTAACATCAACTCCTGAAAATTAAAAAAAAAAAAAAGAAATCCTAAGATATACAAACTATTCAGTAATTTGGAGTAAACAAATAATTTCTAATCCAGAAAAATTTTTTCAGTTTTTCTTTTCAGTTTTAATAGAAAAAATAAATAATTATTTACTTATTTAAAGGAAGGTAAAATCATCGGATTTACTAAATTTCTTTGATAAACTTCAAAGCAATAAAAATATTTTTAGTCTCTCTTTATTACTGAAAGAAGCTTGCAGAATTATTGAACAATTTACAATTGAAGCTTTCTCTAATGAACGACAGTAAAAAATGACAAATTTAGATCTATTTGCAGCTATAGTTTTTATTTATTTAATTATTTATTTATTTTAATATGAACATTATTAGAAAGTTCATCGTATCATTATTCAGATAGGATTAAGCTTTTGATATCCTTTCAACGAACACAAAATTCAATTCAGTCGAATTCCAGATTAATAAGATCTCTATAAATATAGGTAGTCATTAGCAGTTTTAGGGGATAAAAAAAGGAAAAGGAAGTTAGTTAAAATTTATTAACTTATAATTAAAAATTTATAACTCCTCTCAAAATAATTAATACTGACAAATTGATGTTAATCCTAAAATTGATAAAAAAATTACAGCAATATTTCTTTTTTTAGGCAAAGTTTTTAGGCTCCTTATTTATTTTATTTTTTTCGGGGAGGGGGGAGAGGAATAAAATACTTTTTTTTTTTAAACACTGAAATATTTCAAACAAAATTTAATTCTTTACTATTCTTCATGAACTACTGCTAATAAATATATCTTTAAAGTAGTTTTTTTTTAATTAATAAAATAATATTTCATTCTTAATAACAATCTGTAATAAGAAATAATTTTAAAAAGTTTAGTTTAGTTTAGTTTGGTTTTTTTTTAAAAAAAGGAAACTCTAAGAACTTTTAGAAGTTAAAACTTAAAGTAATTAAAACATTATCAATTGCAAAATTTCCAAAAGTTAAAAACCCTTTCTTTAATTGTATCCTTCCGAGCCTTTCAGTCGTGATGTAGACCACAGTGAGGCAACCTAGCGGTGGCTTGGAGCACTAATTATTCTTGTGGCGCTTAAACGAAGCTTTCACCTGAGTAACAATTCTAGACGTAAAGTAAACATGATTCTGGATGCGATCGGGTTACGATAATGAAGGTGATCGTCTCTGTATAATCAATCATGTGCCTGCCTCGCAACGAGTAACCAGGGCTATGATCTCGTTGGTTAACCCGTGCATATTAGCAGAATCACTATCAATAGCACAGCCACCATTACCAAGTTTATTGATACGTGTAGAAGATAACCAAAGCTGACCCGAGGATCATCCATGTCACTTATCTAACGCTACTCATCCGAGAAACGTTAATCGAAGATAGCATAACATTAGAACGTAACAAAAATTACATAACAATGAAAAAAATATTTTTATCTAGGAAACAAAATATAAGAGCACGAGGGAACATCTTTCAAGGTTCTTTTTTTGTTTTGTTTTCAATTTCCAATCGGACAATATCCAAAAAATGAAGAAATTAATCTAAACCTTAAATGAAAGAAAAAAACAATATTAATTATAAAAAATTAATTGTCAAACTTTAGTATTTATAAATCTTGCTATTGTTTTTGTTCAATAGCAATTATAATCACTAAAATTAATTCCTTTTGTAAGAATTCATATATTTTTCTTTAAAATGTAAATATATAATAGTTTCTAAAATTAAAAATAAAAATGCGTAATTTAAAAATCATGGAATTTGAATTAGATAAAATTTCTATTTTTATTAAAATTTTATTTTAATTTAATTCTATTATAATAATTTCTGTGAAATAGAACTGAAACTTCCCATCTTAGCTCTAAATTATTAATCTAATTGGCAGAAAAGTTTCGCGGGAGATAAATTATAAAAATCCACTCACAATTTTTTTTTTTTAAATTAAGTTTGGTAGCATCATTTTCAAAAAAGATTTTGTTTTGACAAATTTGCTTTAGTATTCGCTAATTAAATGCTAAATTTCATCAAATTTGGTCATATCCTTCTAGTTTTCATTAGGGAAAAATTGAATTCTCTTCGTTTATTTTGCTCCAAATTCACCATTTCCGCGTTTTGTTTTTGTTTAAAGTAGGCATTCTGTAGCTAATTTGTTCAATTCATGATACAAACTGTATCTTATGTTCAAAAGATTTTAGAAAGATATCATAAGTTTACTATGCAAAGCATTCCTTTCTAATTAATATAAAATTGAATGTAATACTTAATTCCAACTAGGCCGCACGGTTGGCATTGTAAGACATTGACCTCTCACCTCTGAGTTCGGGATTCTCAAGTGGGTTTCGTGAAGGTGGACGATCCGTGCTGGACAGGTTTTCCCGGGGTTCTCCCATTTCCCCTGCACTTCTCCCACCATTCTTTCTATTCATCTGTCATTACTTCTATGGATTAGTACAATAGATCCCCGGTCGCAGTACTTGGCTTCCCTGCCACCCACATTCACAACATAAACATAATTCCAACTACCGTACTAGTTCATGAAATCGCTTAGAATCTTGTAAGGAAATTTTAATTAATTGATCTTTGTTCTAAAAACTAGGAAAAAATTTCTAAGGTATTTAAATAAACTAAATAATTTCTTAATAATGTTCCTCATTTAAAAGTTTGGATATTGTAAAACTTGTAAATTTTAAGATTTTCAAACTCCCTACAGTATGGACGGAAGGAAATACGGAGAAACTGAAATGAAGTCGGTGGCCTTTTATGAGACGTCAATAATAAAATAGGCAATGAGATATATCTCCAGAAAATTATTTTTCAACCTAAATTTAAATAAAATAGACAACCAATAATCATTTGAAATGCTACTATTTGGCGCCGAACATAAAAAAAAAAAAATGCTCGCCATCTACAGGCAGCCGCTGGAAGTAAAAAAATCACAAAAGCAATAACTAGATGGAGACATGCACTACATGATCGTGGTATCAACTGTGAAAGTTTAGTAAAAAATTTCCAGTCACCATAAAGGGTTTTAGTCGTGAAATTTTCATTGCCACATATCAAATTTCATCGGTTCAGTGGGAGGCGAGTGGTTTCGTCGTGAGCAGATGGACAGACAAACCACTGACAATATTATTCACCAACCTGTGCAAATAGTAGGCAAATTGATAAATCTGAAAACCAGAAGGGATTTCCACTCTAATCCCTAAAGCTACTCCTATTTGTCACAAGATATCAGAGCACGTCTTAATATAAGACGCAGATGTAATCTACAATGAATGGCAATTTACTGACAGCAGCATTTATCTAATTTGAATATTTCACCATTTCATCTATGCTCTAGTAAAAGACTGACAAACGCTGGTCTTTCCATCTGTTTCTATTGCTTGCCTAATTGTAAAAATTTTATAGTATTTATTCCGTGGACGTGTTTTTTTTTTTTCTTTTTAAAATAAAGCACTTTGAAAACAAACACTTTAGCGATTGTTGATCTGGTTTTGTATCTCCCCATTGATTTCAGAGGCAGTTGCCACGCGACAAGCCTGCGTTATTATCCGCCTGCATTTTGTTGACAAAGCAAGACAGTTTTGCGACCAACGCCCGAACCAACGACAGGAGACCCACCTCACTGATGGCTGGCAACGCGATTATCAACCCCAGATAAAAGCCATGGCTCTGAACAAACCTAATGGAAACAACAAACCCAACCCAGGCTCTTAACTGAAGATTTCAAGTCATGCATACAATACAGCAATTCATTACAAGACTTAATTCTAAATACATAGTTTTAATAATTTTAATAATTAATTTCAACAATGAATTCATTCTAATTAACTAAAAAGCGTTCTAAAGAATTATGTATTTTATTTCTTTTATAATAAGTCAATCCAGTAAATTTAGATGCCAAAGATTTTTAAAAAGTTAAAAAAAAAAAAAAAAAAAATCAACTTAGAATTAAAGAAAATTTGAATCTGTTTTTTTTTAATTATTATTTTTAAAAATTATATTGTAGATTGAGAGTTTTTTCTTTTTCCGTTTGGATTGTTGGGTTAAATAAATTTGTAATAAATGAATAAAATTAAATATTGTATGCTTTGATCAATTTTAATAACTAGAAGATAAAGTAAATCAAATCTACATATTCTCTTTGCAAATGTTAAAAATTTCCTATCAACAGGTTGTATCCACCACCACATCAAATTCATGGCCCAGATACTAAATGCAGTAACACCCTCCCCATCCCACATTATGATTAAAAACATACATTCTTAGCGAAAACACCTACGATTTCACATTTCTCTCTTTTAAACATCAAACACAATTTATTAGCGTTATTTATTTTTATTTAAATTAATTTAACACCAACATCTACTTTTTATAGCTCTATCCAAAATATATTAAAAAAAATTCACTCTTTGCAAACACTGACATGCAGAATAGCTCTATATAGACGTTTAAAGCAGAAAAATAGTTTGTACAAAATGTAGACTTAATTATATAAAAAAGTGTAGAAGTGACAGGCTAATTCATTTGTTTTTCGGTTGATTAAGACCTCAGTCCGGGCCTTGGTGCTGAAGGGACCCCCCCCCCTACCCTTTATTGGGACCCTGTATACAAACGTCCTCCTCTTTTGACCATTTTTAATTGAGGGGCCAATTGCAAAAAAAGGGCATGCCTCATCTACATGGATTTAGATTTTTTTGTTAACATCAAATTGATCCTGACGTCTAGTATCTATTCCGTTAACCATCATCTGTAATTTACCATCTCTTTTTCACTGCTAGTTTTAAATAATTACAAGTAAACACACTAACTCTCCACAGACAAATTTCCTAAAACTCGCTTTCTACAAAATTTTAATTTTGTGACATATGCCGATTTTTCACAGATCCTTTCGATTATAAGCGGAACCCTTACATTCGACGCGTGATCCGCTCTTTCGACTACTCATCAGATTTCCACGATTTTCTACTCGCTTCTGCGACCGTGCGCCGGTTTTACGTTCAGTCTCTAAGAATAGAAGTCGGATTGTACTTTTGTGAATATATATATATATATATATATATACATACACAGTACTTTGTTTACATTTTTCGTAGACCAAAATGCATTTCCGAACCAAAAAAAAAAAAGGCTGGGTTCCGCATTCGACGATTTCCGGTTTTCGATAGTGTTCTGGTCCTCTAACCTGTCGAATAAGCTTGGGACGCCTCCACTGAATGTTTCCCAACTATGTATTGCTTTTCAGAATATGATACACTGTCATCTCATGATACATTTTGACTTCCAACGAAATGACTTTAACACTACAACATTTTTTTTATTGTTTCGTTTTATGATTGTGAATAAATTAAATAATAACTTTTATTAAATCAATCAATAAATTAAGTCGTTAACGATAATGTAACGTACAACACCAACATCATTGAATTATTAACGACAATTTGAAGCGATTAATTATTTTTTTTAGCATTTACTGTATTTATTTATTTCAATGTAGTTACTTAGGGTGAGTATATTGCTATTACGAATTCTGATAAGTAATATTTTAATTTGAAATATACAATCTAAATCTGAAGATCACAGACTATAAGAGGAGAATCTTCTGTAACTACCAATGCTGTCCAGGATCTCATTCAATACTCATCTTTCATCACTGAGAAAGTCCGACAAATCCATTTCATTTCCATCATTATTTGATTCTTCTATTAATAATATATTAAGATTACATATAAAGTTTAAGGATCACCACAACGGGCCTATGCAGGCCCAAGGGCTCGCGGGAGGTAGGTCCGCGGTGTTTCATGACCAACGGGACTAAGTTGAGGTCGGGAGGTTAGCCCGACGCCCGCCCGCCTTTAACTCCCGGGAAAGAAACCCGGTACCCATTCTACAGAGGGCTGGGTAGGCCCTAGCACCCGTTTGGAGGAGAATGGAGCGTGGAAAAATTTCCTCCCTCCGCCGAGGCCGGGAATCGATCCCTCCATCTCCAACCAAGCGCCCTTACCCACTCTGCTACCGGGCCCACAAGATTACATATAGAGTTCTTTTATGTATTTTATATCTTCAGAAAAATTATTCAATGCATACGAAACAGTAAGGTAGACGACGAATCACAATATAATGTTACAAAGTAAATAAATGCAATTCAGTAGACTATATGTTTCTGTTTTAAGCGAAGTCCATCTTTAAATTAACTTTAAATTAAAAAAATGAAAGTTCTTAAAGAAACTGAAGCCTACTTTCCTTAAATTTTGTGTTTTTTTTTTTTTTTTATTGTTTGTTTGTTTTTTAAAATCGTGAAAAGGACACAAAAAGAATACAATACAAACAACAAGGGAAAACATTACAATAGCGTCATTTGCTTCATTAAATTAAATCCGATTAATTTTAATTTATCATACGAAAACGTGCGCAATGGATTATTAGAAGATTAGAAATCCTTTGCTAGAAATGATTATTTGTTCGAATGCTTTCTTACGGAAATTTCTGTCACGTTCTCGACATCAATGACCCACTCAGAAAAAAATGTGAAATATCCTTCCTTGCAGACCAAGTTTCAAGAAGATCCATCCAGCAACAGTTCAAAAGTTATTCAGAGTCAGTCATAGACATGTACATCACACACGACTAAATAGTTCTATTAACCTCGCTTTCTTAGGAAAATAGACATTTAAATATATTCGCTTCATGGTCATGAATTCAATTGAAAAAAAATAATTGCTTAAAGGTCATTAAAAATATTAAAACAATTTCAGATCAGCTTTGAGGTTAAGTTCAACTACATAGAAAGAAAAAGGCCTCTTGTACATTTTCTCAACAACAATAGAATATGTTAACCTTTTAGTTTATGTATCAGTCAAAATAATAAATGAAAAATAATTAAAAATTTAATTATAAATAAATATTTATAATATTATTATTTTTTTAATGGTAATATTTATTGTTAAATATAATCCTACGGCTATCTGAAAAAAAAAAAGCAATATAGTCGAATTTCTGAAATCTTTGTTAGATGTAAGTTTTTTAACATTTTGACATTTTTTTTTTATTTTATTTAAAAAAAAACCCAGATAACTTTTATACTTTACTTATGCTTATGATTCAAAATTAAGAAATCCAACCTGGAAACTTGTTTTTTTTTTTAATAATTTACCAAATAAAGAGGGTTGTCGCCAAAGGTGTCTGCTTTAATTGTTAATTTCTATTAAATTAATTGCTATGACAACGATTGTTCGAGATGTAGAATATTAATTTGAATTCTACGGGTTCTTTTCTCAATATAACTTTAAAGATACATTATTTGCTGTTAATTATTAAAAAAAAAAATTAATTCCACATTTCATTTTACTTTTCATTCGATTGGTAGTGCCGTATTGGTATTCAAATACAGTTTTACTAGTAAACGCAAACCACTATAAAGTTGTCGGGCGCCAAATTAATACAGACGATCATTCACAAAATAAGATTACATTAGTGTTATTTTAGAAAACTGCATTTATTAAAAAAAAAAAAAAAAGAAAAAGAAAAAAAGTCGTGCGATTCGAAATGCGAGTCTTTGCAGGTTTATATTTTGAAAAAAATAATTCCCATATCAGTCATATTTAAAAAAAGGTCTCAATTTATCCAATGTTTACATTAGATTCAATGGAGTCAATTAATGATGTCTGAATGACTATGACTAATCACGAAGGCTGTCGTTGTAATTCAAAATGGACATTACTTTCATTTATTGAATTAGATTAGTGTCAATAAATACATCGTAAAAAACTAAATAAATAACACAGTTCGGCTACCCTTGTGCTGGATGCACTGGCAGTCATTAATGAGCTTGTATCAGAGAAAGAAAGAACTGCCATTTACCCTTTAGTCTGCATATATCATGTAGCACTGACTTCGGTGAGAGACATGTAATTGCTCCTTCAAACAAATTAAACTCGAGTATATTATAAGGTCCTTAGGTGGGGGTGTCCTCTAACTACTGCTCCAAAGAAGCATTCCTTTTGTCTTGAGAGCACCTCTCCATTATCTGGAATTAGGGAGGCGCACATTAGTCAAGGGGCCGCGGCTATTAAAAGCCAAGCATTATTTTTATGATGTTTTCACTGTACATTCGAAGTTACGTAATATTCATGCAAACGACTGCAGCTCCCCGCTTTCATAAGCTATTCATTTCTGGGCCTTATTTTGGCAACCGGGTTACTCGCCTTAAAAAGCATTGCTGTTGTTTCGTTTATTTGAGCGCGCGCGTGTGTGTGTATGTGTATGCTTATTCCGTCACTAAGTTTCTATTGCCACTTTGTGCGGCTGATTCAAAGGTTTTTATGACAGGAAAACTGACCTAAGAAAAACCAACTTAAATTTTAATAGTTTAAACCCTTCTTAATTAAATCCTTTTAATTTAACCAGATAGAATTAAAGATAATTAAAATGTTCAATGATTTCTTTTTTTTCTCTTTTAAGTTCAAAGAAATTTCATGGACTGAATTCACAGGAGATCATCACTGAAATTGAAAAGCAAACGGTAAGCAAAGATAAAAAGAATATTACCAAAAAAAAAAAATAGGCAGAATTTTCCTAACTTTAAAGCAATCTTTTTAAAATTTCATAAGACTGTTGCTAGATAGATAATAAAGTCAAAGTTGTAATCTTTCTTAGTGTTGGATTTCTCCCCATAACGAATAAGGATGTTTGAATTTCATTATTATCTTGATCTAACAGGAGAGTCATTTAATCATCTAACAAAAAAAGGTGAATTTGTTAAACCTACTGTATGTATATGTGTGTGTATGTGTGTTCTTCGGTAATTAGTTCTAAAGAAAAAAAAATGCCGTATTAAGGATAGGGTTTGGCTAGTAACCTTCGGTTGGACTATAACAACATATTTAAATAAATACAGTACTTATTGATTGTGGGCCCGGTAGCCGAGTGGGCAAGGGCACTTGGCTGCAGGTTGGAGGTATTGGGGTTCGATTCCCGGCCTCGGCGGAGGACGGGAATTTTTCCACGCTTCTTTCTCCTCCAAACGGGCCCTAGGGTCTACCCAGCCCTCTATAGAATGGGTACCGGGTTTCTTTCCCGGGAGTTAAAGGCGGGCGAGCGACGGGCCGACCCCCCGTCCTCAACTTTGTCCCGTAAGTTCTGAACACTGGAGCCTACCCTCCAGCTGCATTGCGCGGTCCTCTCGGCCTGATCGCAACTTTAACTTATTGATTAATATTGTTTTCGATGTCATAAGTTTTATCATAAGTTTTATTTGCATTTCAGAAAAGAAAAAAAAAAAACAAACCCAAAAACAAGTGAATATAATTCTCTGCTAAAGCATAAATTTAAGGGTGACCCATAATAATAATAAAAATAATAATAAAAAAGGAAGTACATTAACGTAAGGAAAAATAAAAAAAGTTAGGAAAATAAGAAAAGAAAAAACAAAACAAAAAAAAAAACACGCGGACATTGAGAAAAAACCCAACAACATTTGGTATACGAATTTGAACCAACAACCTCCAGCACACGAGTCCGAGAACGTAGCCATCAAGCTATAGGTAACAACTGAAATGGGATGGTTGCATTTCTAATATTTAAGCTAATAGCGGAAGTCAATGAAAACAATGCCAAATAGATCTATCTCGAACATAAGGGGCGTTGGCCCCTGAAAATACCTATTCCTAGGCTGTTCGGGCCTCTGAACACGATGATGAAATCCGTTTGTCGATCCGACATTCTATTCGGGAGTTGTTAAGACTGGTACATTGCCAACAATACTAAATATCTCGAACAGGGAGAGGGGGCGTAGCCCCTGAGAATATCCCATTCCTAGTGTGTTTGGGCCTCTGAACACGATGGTAAAGTCAGTTTGCCGATCCGACCTTCCGTACGGGAGTTCTTAAGAGGAGGACAGACACGGACGGACGGACTGGACAAACGCAATAGTTATCGATTTTCGCAGCTATCACAAATAGCTTCCAAATGGTTCGCTAAAAAAATAGGCTATGACATTAAAATATGTTCAAAAATTCTACAGATAATTTACATTATTGAGAAATAGATGGCGAACAGAAGGTTGACATGAATGTCTATTATTTAAGACTGGCGTTCTTCATTCTTCTTTGGTGAAATAATGCAACGGTCAAGCGACAACTTTGAAACAATTATTATAGAATATCACTCTTGAACAGAAGATCTCATTTATTGATATTAATGGAATACATTTTCTTCTTTAAATACACGTTATTAATTTATTTGAGACAGAGTTCAAAGTTGATAAATAAATAAGGACAGGTAAAGAGTAGAAGGAACTTTTTATTTCAGCTGTTTAGTTCTTTTGAAGTATTACTTTATTCAAATGATCCCTCCATTATCATTTTCTATTATTTATTAGAAAGATTTCAAATAACTTAAAATTCAGAAAAAAACAGAAAGATAACTGTAATTTTATTAAAAAGCTTAGATGGCTAAATACCACTCTAAAATTTATTACAGAAACAATAGCTACTAATTAACTCAAATTAAATTTATTAATTTCTCCTTAATAGCCTCAACATAAAGTTATATTTAAAAAAAATCAAACATAAAGAACCATTTAAAACCAAAAAAATCATATTTGCACCAATGATTTCTGAAATTATGCAAACAAAACTTTAAAATGTTCTGTAATCATTTTTCTTTACTTTCCGGAATGACATATATGTGCAGTTGAGAACTATGAGTGTATTAACATTATTATGATACTCGTAACGATTATTGCAATATTACAATACAACGTTGGTAAAAAAAAAGCAAAACAAAAGAAACTTATATATTTAGCTTCAATTTCCCATCTTTCCCGAAATTTAAAAATAAAAATTAATTTCTTTTAAATAAGACACATCTAATCATCATTTCAATACATGAACCACAAATAATAACAATAATAACAGGAACTGATTTAAATCAAATTATCTGATATTGATTAAAATCAATTAATTCTGATTTCTGTTATTAAAGTCTCCTAATTCATTGATTGAATGTCTTTTTTTCTTTTTCTTCCTTCAATTTACTTTTCTTTTGTACTTTGGTCTTTTAGTGAAGTGTTTGGCATGATAATAAAGATGCAAAGGCTCATTAGCTCTAAACAGGTAGTGTTACGGTTCTGTAAGCATCGTGTGCACAAGGAGGGGACAAAAAAGAAAAAGGGGAAGTTTTTTTTTTTGTTTTGTTTTTTTGGTCAGCTAGTTTTGCAAAGTTTTTTTTTTTTCTTTTTTCATTTTTTTAAAAAGTAAAATCCGATGTTTACGTATTTCTTTTATTTTTTTCCTCATATAATATAGGAATTTTTTATTTTTTTTAAAAAAAAAAAAAAAAAAAATTTCTAAATTTTAATTTATTAATGTAAGCAAAACAATTTGAGAGTTGCGGCTAAAAAAATTAAATAACTAAAGTAATATAATAATAAAAAAAAAAATCTTTCGAAGATTAGCCAGTAATTTTTTTTTGTTTTTATTTAATGCCATATTTCCAATTCTGATGCCTTTGGCAAAGAAATATATTTTATTAAAACATTATTATTAAAACTAATATTTTCTTGTCTCATCTAATCTTAACTGCTTTTGTTAGTTCAATTAGATCAATACGGACCAAAACTTTCATTAAAAAATAAATTTCACAAATACTTTCACAGACACTCTCAATACGAATGGAAATTTTTCAATTGAAACTCAGATTTTAATTTAAACGATTATTATTGTTAATTGATAGAAGAGGGAGGGGGGGAGAATTTTTTAAATAAAACGTTTTCCTTTTAGAAATATCCAAACTACAAATGTAACATTTTTTCTTGGTTTATACTTAGAATAATTAATTGAACTCTAAAATCGAATATATGTAACTTATAAAATCTCATTTAAAAAAAAATAAAATAAAAAAATGAAAAAAACATCTTTTCAAAAAAAAAAGTTATTCCATCGAGTAACATCCTTACTGAGATGTATGAAAACAGATACTTAACTTCATTCTTTTCTGAATTTTATAAATGACTTCCAATTAGAACGACTGGATAAAAAAAAAATGAAAGTATTTTTCTCCATCACTTAGTAATCTCCTTCCAAATTTTCGTTTACGTTTTCTCGTTTAAATTAAAACATTCCCTTTTTTATGTTAATAACAAACAAAAAGAAAGAAAAGAAAGTTGTTTCATCAAAAAACGGAAGCGAAAAAGAAGACTATTCTTATTTAAAGAATATTTAATTAACAGAAATCTTTAAAATTGTTTAGGATTTTAAGATAAAATCTTACTTACTTAGTTTTATCGATCATTTTATTAATGAAATTAAAAAAAATATCTAGTTAACAAAAATTAAGAGTAAAAATAGTTGCTACTAAATCACCGAACTATAAAATAAATATAGGCCTATTAATAAAAGTTACATTCATAGTACAATTCTTTAATGTTTTACCCAAAACAATATAATTTGCTTGTGCAAAGTTTTTAAATCCTTTGCAAGAACCAGAGTTCGATTCCACTGTACGTCCTGAATCTGTAAAAAAAGGCAGGTTATTTGGAATTCCGTGATTGCTAGGAGTGTCTTTACAACCATCTGGTAAGGTTGAATGTTTACGTTTGAATGCTACAAATCATACATAACAATTTTATCGCCTTCGAGTCATGGTAGAGCAATAGCTTATAGCAAGTGCTGTGATTGGAGATAGGCTTCTTACTTTTTTGATTAATGAGGAATTAAGCAGATATTAACAAGCATTTTTTTCCTTTGGTGTGGTCTTCTTAAAGCACCAAATTTCTTGGATCGTTGTGTTTAAATGTGTGATTTTTCTAAAAGTAACCGTCGTTGCTTCTTCATAGTGGGCAGACTGAGGGAGGCGGAGGGGGTGGGGAGTAGGGGGGATGGGGAAGACCAGTGCACCTATAATTCATCATCTGAGCTGTTTGATTTCGAGGACATATAACAAACGACTTAGAGGAATCTGGCAGCAAAAAATGAGGCCATTACTCGTGTGGATTTTGTTGTCTCATCGCTCTGCCGTAGTCCTCATTTTGCGAGATGCGAGCAACTCGCAAGGTTGGGGGAGGGGAAGCTCTGTGCTCGGTGAGCGCGAGGGAGTCCGTGCCGCCCTGTCCTACCGGGACCCGCCGCCGCCAACTGCCGCCGCCGCTCACCCGTGCAACGACCGCTTCTAGAAACTGGAGTCGCGAGTGCAAACGAAACAAGTTAAACACAGAATCAGTTCGTTAGTTTTCCTTCTTTTTTTTTTTTCCTCCTGACACTCCCTTTTAAGACGGGGAAAAAAAAGGTCCAGAAAATTGAGGAGAAACGAGACTTCCTTCCATTCGGAACACGAGCTCCTCATTAACCCTTTCGTAACAAAACAGGAAATCCATTAGTTAGTGGAGATTTCCTCATCGTTTTCTTAGCGTTAAAGAGAAGGACAACGCAGGCGCTTGTGTGAATGCGGATACAATGGATTTACAGACCATAAAACACAGGTGAGTGACAAAAGGCGTTTGGTCAACAGGCTTCAGCCATATGTGCCGTTGCTAGGCTTTCAGAATTTGGCTTCAATGAGTTGAATCAAAGTAACATCTGCTTTCTAAAAAGATTACATTTACAAAAATATTAATTATTCACTTACAAAAATTCCCCAACAATGTTCCCATAGTGATTTTTATAATAGGTGACTGAAAATTAATCTTAAATATTATATATGAAATTTAGTAGAGACTAACTGATTTTCAAAAGCAAATTAAGTTCAATTTTTGGCATTCAGAAAAGCAGTGATATTGACATCGTAGTTTTTTGTTTTTCAAACAGAAAATACAGATTTTAAGTTGTAATTTTATTCAAAGTCAGATTCTTATCATACTGCAGTTAACTTGAAGCAGAAAGTTTACATTTACTTTTAACATATTTTATACTGATCCCTCCTTATTTTTTTAGGTAAAAAAAAAGTTATTAAATAGTTATAACTAAACGTTTCGATTCTAAGACTCGGAGCTTCATCGGTCAAAAACATTCAATCCAGGAAGTTTCGAGTATCAGGTTTTAATAATTCAATAGCCTACCTTCATGCAAATTTTAAAGTAATGTCTGATTTACATTTATTTTTATTTAAGTTTATTAAATAGGTTATTTATTTTAGGATTTTAATCAGTAAAGTACCACTAATACAGCATTATATAATATAATTTCAAATTTCAAATAACATAACAAAAAAAATTATATTTGTAGTACATCTGTAATGTAATGAAGTATAGCTGATTTTTTTTCCGTGGTATAAATTTATTGTACTCTAAAATAAAAAATATTAATTATAAAGTTTTACAAAATGTTAAACTTTACCTTTCCACTTTTAATGAAATTGTGTTTAAACTACTGTAATTTGACTACAAAATGCAATAATGCTCAATATAATATTACAATAATGAAATGATCAAATAATGTTTGATCATTTAAAATCACAATAATATTCTAATTATATATTAATACTCTGCTGAAAATTAAAAAAGAAATTGGGGAATTCAGCTCTAAGCCTTTAATCGCATTAAAGCTTAATCCCAACCGGTCAAGGCACAATTTAATGAAGAAAAATAAGAAAAAAAAATAATTAAACTGCTGTAAATACTGAATATTTCAACAAAATAAAATTTTTAATTTTTAATATTCTTTAATAACAATGTAAATTAAGTTCAAGTCAAACGATTAATGTAGTTTTAGAAATTTAATTATTTCTAATTAAACATAGTTTAAAAAAACTAGAGAGAGAGACAGAAAGAAAAGAATTTTCTATTTATTTTTTACAAAAAGGAGAAAAAGTATGAACATAAAAAAAAAAAATTTCAAGAAACGAAATTGAAGAAAAAGAAAAAAAAAAAAATGTGGGACGAAACGGCCGTCCCAAACTCTCACCGATGAAAGCTCAGATATATATTTTTTAATTTTTGTGTCATTTCTTCTCAAAATATATTAATTTGGTGGCACGTTAAACCTTACGTTTTAAAAAAGAAATTTGTTGGAAAAGAAATTTTAACTTCTAGAAACTTAGCTTAAAAAATAGAAAGAGTTCCATGAAATAGTAGAAATATAGGTTTATTTTATTTTAGTCTTACAGTTTCTATTTTAATTAAATTTTGAAGCTTAGGATAAAAATAATAAAGGTTTTACGAATATTCTTCACGTAATGTAATTCTTCTTGGTCTTCAATGTTACATACATCTTTGTTAATTACTCTGTATTGTAACATTAGGCTTATCTATTTGGTATCTAACCAAGGGCAACTGTTAATTAAATCAATGGAAAAGCTTAACAATGTTTATAAGCTCTTTGACATAAAACAAAATTTTTATGTAAGTATATATAAGCACTATTATTTATTTTACTCAGATTTTGTTTCAAGTCCTGTTATTGTATTTATTAATATAATCCTTCAAAAAAAAAGAAATGCGTACATCAGCATTCAATGTTAACAAATTGAATTAACAAATAAAACAGTAATGATAATAAAAAATAATAAAAGTCATAATAACTAGATATTATTTAAATAAATGAAATAGTCAAGTTTGATTAGCTCTACTTTTTTTGTGTGTTAATAAATAGGCCTAAAAATAAACTGTAAATTTATAAATTATTATTAATTAAATTTAATAATAAATGGTGTAGTTTATTATTATGCATTTCAGTCTTAAATTAAGGAAAAAAAAATTACGAACGTAAATTTAAATGGCATTACAAAAGTAATACGGGAATATTAAAATAAGATTTTCATTCAATTTTCATTTAATAATTTCGTTAGAATTTAATTTCAGTTATATTCTTCGCAAACTAAAAAGTAACACAGAAAAAAGCTCATTGAAAAAGTCTATTTTCTACTCAAACACATTATTTTTTTTAATTAAGACAACTTAAAATGATAATGACATCATAAACAACAAATAATATAAACGTTTGGCAAAAAATACCATCATAGAATATTAATATCCCTGCATCATAACAACTTTTGATTAATGGTTCTATTTACAGTAATCGGTATAACATAATTAAAATCAATGCCAAATACAAGCTGTAAATCAAAGAATTAATCACTAAATTAATTATTATCGTTTATTTTGATCGAATATTTTTTTTTTGATAAATCACGTATCTTAAAAAATGTATAGAAATAGAATGCAAAGGAATAAATAAATCCTGTGTTAACAAGTAAGAAAATTATTTGAGCAAATGATGCTTCCTTTTCTTTGTTTTTTTTTTGTTAGTAAAAACAAACAATAAAAGCCTTTTTTTCATTTTTCTTTTTTTTTAAAAAAAAATACTATTCTGTAAAAATTAATATACGATTATTATAAAATTTTAGCTGCTTATTCACGTTGCCTAGAGATTTCCCAATTAGGCTTATATTTTCTAACTACAGAGTTGTCGATTAACGAGTTGTCAATATGAATTAAGAATTAAACATGATCACATAATTATCTTACAAAACTGAACATTATTCATTTTTTAATGTATTTTTTTAAGTATATTCGGAATGCATATTTCAGTCAATGATATTAATAAAAGGAATTAATTTTTTCCCCAAAGAAATCATTTATTCCGAACATTGCAGTTTAGATTTTCTGGTAAGTCCGCAGAATGATAAGCTAATGTTTATTGAAGAAGTTGATTATTTACTTCACATCACGTACAGACATTTTTGTTTTTTCTTTATTTCGTGCTTCCTCATTCCAATCACTTTGACTTGTGAGGATTTATTTGCTTTCGAGGGAGGAAAGCGTCAAGTTCGGGAGTGGCCTAGACCTCTTCTTCCGAAGACCCCAGAATGCGATTTGCATGGCTTGAGAACAGGCAAGTGTTTATCAAACTTTTGCGTGCATCTTTTACCGTCCTCAGAAGGTGACTTGTCGTCTGGAATGTCATCGTCGCTCCGTTTTTACTGCATCTGCCGTGAAAAATGACTCCCGCCAGCGATCCGGAGTGGCGCGGGGAGACGGCTCATTCGTCACCGCTACGCCGCAGATAAATTATGAAAACTACTCCGGCACAACCGAACCACGGCCATAGCCATGAAGGACGAAGAAACCAAAGAGCCTAGGAACTGGCCGCAAACAAAGTCCTTTCTGCCTGAGTAAGCCGTAATAAGAAAACAAATAATAATCAACTGAGATACACCAACTGACAAAGTGTATCTGAGTTCACTATAACAATTAGCTTATCGCATCAAATTTAGTTAAATCTTTCAGAGCCTTATCTCATTATTTTTTTTGTTTTTGTTTACAAGCCCTAAAAAGCACTCAGGAAATATACATGCACATATAAAACAATTCTTACCTGAATTGGAGAGATTTTAAAATTGAAAAGTAAGTTATTTACTTTATCTAGAATTATTGTTGCAATTTCCCAAGACTGAGGTTTATTTAGGCCTTTTTTTGCTGAAATTGATTATTTTTAATATATATTTGTTTAATTGTTTAATTACGGGAACGTTTTATTTTTTTTAAATACCAACTAATTAACATGCTTTACACCAAAATTATCAATTCGAATTACATTGAATCCTTATTTCACTGGTAGATCTGATGTTTAGAAATTAAAATAACATTTATTTAGAAACCAAGAGATATTTCACTGATATATTGAAATATAACAAATTCAGATGTTAGGCCTATTATTTAAGTCAACACCTTTACTTTCTTGTATTCACTGTTAAATTAAGAATTAAAATTTAAAAATGGGGAGTATTTCTTAAATAACAACAGCTAAATTATTATAAAAAAATACTTATGATAACTAAGCAAGGGATATAATTATTAGGAATTTAAATCACACATTTCATATTTAAAAATGCTAATATACATATAATATACAGGAGCTGAGTAAACAGACGTCTAAAAAGGAAGAAATACGGCTTATGAGTTGCATTATATTCAGTGGCATCAATGACATAAAGATTTTTTTTTTTTTTTTTTTTTAATGTGTTACTGTTATATATTATTACATTTAAAATATTCCTTATTTACTTTCTTTCATAGGAACAGAATTACTCTCATAGCAGAATTCATAATTAAAACTGATGAACCTTTTGCCATCTGAATAACTCAATTTTCGATTTTTAGTATTTTGTGACTATTTTTACAGTTTAGTTTCTTTCTTCTTGTAAATAATAAAACTTTACTAATTTTTAGAATATTTAAAGTGCAATTCTAATCACATGAAGAGACATCAATTTCTACATATAATAAAGAATTAAATGGTAAAATATCTAAGACATTGCTAACAATATAATGAATTTGAGCTATTATCCTACTTGATGATCGTGATTGTAAATTTATATATCGCTAATTATAAATATGGTAATCTAGAAAAAGTAAAGGTTATATCTATTCATTGTGAACCAATAACATGATATAGAAGATTGTGTAACTAAGAATTATGAAAATCCTTTTTTGACTTAAATTAATAAATAAATTAATATTTAATATTGATATGGAGTAGTGCTATTTAAATAGAGTTAATTTAACTTTCAATATTTCAGTATTAAAGAATAAATGTTTACTCATCCCTATTTGGAATCTTATTTATCAGCAACTCATACTTAACTTTTAAATTAACTTACTACTATTTGTTTTTAACTTCTTTCAACTTTTTAAAATTAATTATTGTTAGGCTTATTAAGAAATATTTTTATGTTTCTTTAAGAAAGAATTTATGTATACTTTATCAAAATATTTACTACATGAAGAAAATAAAAACTTATTTATAATACTTCTATTAAGTAAATAGTACAGAAATATTGTTCACGCAATATTGATGGAATTTTAAATTGTATCTGTATAAGTAATATTTTTTAATTGTAAGACCTTCTTTCCAGTCAGCTTTTGTTTGCCAATATCGTCATTAAACGATACTGTTCTGTAAAATGATTCTTCATTACATTTTATTTATTTTATTACGAAAATAAAAAGGTTAACCTTTTTTTTTTTGCAAATTATAATCTTAATTATTATTTTTAGCTTATATCATAACATAACTGCTAAATATGAAATTCTTCTTATTGGCATTGCTATTAGGCTTGTTATTATTATTACTGCTATTAAAAAAAAATTGAAACCACTGAAACGTATATGAATATATTAATACTAACCTTTAATCAAATACTTGTCATATTGTGCTAAATATAATGCTTAATGGAAAAGAATTGATTCATAATGTTGTTGCGGAATTAAATATAAGCTACACATTCAAAGAAACGGACGGTTGCAAGCCTTTCAGTAATATGTAGTGTTTTACATTTAAAACATATTAGTTAAAAAAATTAGCTGTTATTAGATTTCTCTACATTTATCCACCTTCCCATCTTTTTTAATTATCTTTTGCGCCACAAATATATTTCAAATTCAAAAACATTGTTTTGAAATCGCATTTATGTGTTGCACCGCTATATTTGCTTAAGGGTTTTTCAAGGAATAAAGGGAGAGAAAAGGGAAATTACAAAGTTATAAAAAAAGAAAAGGAAAAAAAAAAAGCCGTGTTAAATTGCGCATTCAGAATTATGCAAAGCTGCATTTTTTTCTTTTAACTCTTGATATTTTTCACACGGAATTTAATGAAGTGGCTGTCACATCCACCTACAAAGTCAGTTAGAACACAAACGCGCATGGCGGCAAATAATAGTTTTATGAACTGCTTCGCATAATATGGCGATAAATTTCATTTATTGACTACGATCTACATTTCGAACACAAACATTAAAATACTTAACTGGTCAATAATTACATTTTACTGTTTATTGACGTGTTAATGACGTGCTTTACCGAGTCGATCATAAACTGATTTCTGGCTAGCAAACTAAGATTTATCGATGAAAAGCCGGTATTACACAAATCTGCCTTTAAGGGTTTTCAACCCGTTTATGTAATTTATTAGCTGAAAGTTTATTTCCAATTCGGAAGACACAAGTTGTAGTGTTTGTCATTAACCTAATTTCAGCGTGGAATAACAGTCGCCTATACGTTTTTCTTTTGTGTCCATTGACAACGGCAACCACTCTTGCTTATCTGCTTCATTGACCACAGAGGCCGTACGTATCTTGGGCTGCCAGTAATTCTCACGTAATTGACTTTAGTCTTTCAAAGCCCAGGCGCCATGTTCGGCGTTGAAATGAAAACACGATCAGACAGAAACTACGTGAACAGGCAGCTCTTAACTTCAATAGCTTGCAAACGTAATATCTGATGTCAGCAAAGATCTTAAAAAAAAATATTTGGACAATAAATTCTTATATGATAACAAATTTCTCTTAGTTATTGCCTGTACAACTACGATTGGCTAAGAAAAGAAATATTTTCAGCTTATTTATAAGTTTATTCATTGATTTCTTTAATAATTAAATTCTGTTTTGAGGAAGGTAATTTCTGGAAATTACCAGAATTGTTGAATTGTTCCTTTCTTTCTTGAAAAACAATTTTTGAAAGCTGATTAATCTAAGTTGTCCGATTTGTGAATAAACTGACTGAAAATGAACTAAATTTTTAATTGATTACCTTTCGGATATTGGAAAACATCTAACATTTTGCCAATTGTTACTCTGTGATTAATGCTAGTAAATACGCTCCAAATGCTTTCAAAATCTAGTATCTACTTAATGTTATTTGTCCATCCAATCCAGGCATGCCAAAGAAACGATACAGATCTAAATTTCCTAGGCCGTAGCAACGCAACAGGACCAGACTCCTAAATCACACCATTGCGGTTAACTTCTTGTGACGACGGAAAAAGAAACAACAGCCAACTGAAAACAAAACAGGATTTGCAACAGCTCCTTCTCCGAAGGCATCTTCGGTCTCGGTCGTTGAGTTTGGCGATTGGACTGTGCCTAGTCGTTAGCATGTGTGTGTGTGTGTTCAGATAAATCACCGCCTGCTGTATTTTACGCCATATTAAGAGTGGCACAAAGGAGAACGTGTGCTTGTGAATCATTTGACAATTAACGAACGTGATAAAATTTTACGAATGAGGGAAAACACGGTTGGGCCATTATTCTAGACGGCTATGCGCGCTTTGTGTCGGCAGCGGCGAGATCGCTCCGCGCACACCCGCCAAACGCGCCGCTCCAAATGGGCGACTTTCCATCCTCGTTCCGGCACGCCATAAAACTGCTACGTTTCATCTACGCTCGCTTTACCACCACTTAAGACCTGTTTTGTCCTTTAATTTATTGGATCTATTTTTTTTTTCCCGTTCTTCCCTTCTTTCTCACTTTTCTTTTTCGCCCCTTTTTCTTAAAGCAAGCGTGAACAGACGACGCTCTTGTTTCTAACCGACTTTCGTCTGTTACCACCTCATAGAACACAAGAAACCACTAACACAATACCAACTTTAGTCAATTTAAGATGAATAAAAACATCCAATGAATAGTATTTCACCTTACTTAACTTTAAAGTTCGAAATGATTAACCCTCCTACATACTTACCTTTCTAGGCCTTCGAATTCCCCTGTTTTCATTGGTTTATAATCAATATAAAAACGGAGTTGTAAAATCAGGAAAGAATAACTAATGTGACTTAATTAAAACCTGGATTTTGGTATTTCAAATACAGTAGAGGATCGATTATACGGAATACTTGAGACTACGAATCAAAAACCAGGCAACTGTTGGAATCACTTCAAAAATAATAATAATAGCCTTTTGAGTAAATAAGCAAAATCAAAGGAATATATAATATATAAAATGTTAGCCACACAAATTTTAAAATATTACATTTAATTAAAACAAGAGCCGACTGATTTATATTTACTTCAGATCATTTCTGAAAGCTAAAATCATTTAATCTTTCTATTTGTTTTTATGCCCCCCCCCCAAATAAAAAAGAGTAAATAAATAAGTAAATACATAAATAAATAAATGAATATATAGTACTTAAACTCTCCTTGTATTTACTTTTTCATTTTTGAGTTTAAATGCTATAAATATTAGATAAGGTACTGGACGTCCTAAAAACTTGGCCCACTTACTATACTCCCTTTAGATCAGTGTCTTAAGAAAAATAACAGTGTTTTTCAAGATAATTGGCAGCTTTGATAAATTAAAGAATTTCAACGGATTAAATTAAGTCAAACAGTTTCCATTTCAATCAAAAATAAAACCAGAAATTATTATTCATTCGAATATAATACTTACAATAAAAAATGGCTTGTATTCTTATATTCAATTTTTACAATTACATTATTGATAAAAATCAATTGACATTTAAATTATTGTACTCTGATGCTATTTTATTATTTTTTAATTTAACTTTCCTTCACCAATACATCCTTACTTCGCTCAGTAAAAGTTCTTAACGATTATCAATTGAGATTCAACAGATATAAGTGGGTATGTTTCTTTAAGAAATTTAAGGTCTCCACTTCCCAATTAATTTTTAAAGAATTTGTAATTTTATAAAGACATACTAAAATATGTTATGGAATTATAATAGAATTTGAAAGAAAATAAAATGTTATTACCTTCTTTTAATATTTACACCGAAGGAACAGTTTTCAGGTCAGAAAGAAATGGATCTGGTGCACCTAAAAAGATAAATTCAATAAATTGAAAACAGCAAAATATTAAATTAATATTGAAAGGCTTCTTCTTTTTTCGTTATACTCTGTATTAATTTATTTAATATAAAAGACTAAAGGTGCTTGCTCTGATAATATTAGCTTTCATTTAATGCACCGAAATTAGCAATTATTATAAAAATTTGGAATGCTTTATTAAAACTGCTAGAAAATTGTACATTACGAAACCAGTGAAGGTTTCTCAAAGAAGAAGAAGAAAAAAAGAAGGAAACGGTTATCCAGGGTTTTCTTCCCTTCTTATTTCTCCACCTGATCCGGAACTAGGAAAGCCGTTCGACAGATAAATCAAGTCACCTTTCCTCTCGCGTATCCAGCGTGACGCGTGCGACACTATCAGGCAAGGTCCTTCCCAGCCCAACGAGGAAAATTTATAGCTGCTTCTCACTCCCCCGCAAACGGCACAAGGCAGTCGGCCGCCCGGATCCTCAAAGATGCCGGGCCTAATGCGGAACAATGCGGAACAGTTCGGCGCAAAACTCGAGAGGTGGCCGTGAAATATGTGTCGTCGTTAATATTCCTGGACCACCCCCGACACAGCAGATCCAATCTTACAGCCTCAACACCTTGAAAGATTGTAACTTCATTCTTCTAGGGGACACTTTACGTAAGGCTACTTTTAAATAAGTTATTTATCATAGTAGAAATCATTAACACAGGTAAATAAACCACGGAGGAGTAAAAACAAGCTCATTTCAGGATTAATAAAAATGAAATAATGGAAATAAAGGAAATAATTGGAGCACGTCTGCACAGACTTAGAAGTAATAAATAATAAAGCAATAAATAACAAGTGGCTGTCTAGGTAACACTGAGCATTTCAATCAACGTTTTTCATGTCAGGATCATACAAATAAATGCAAATTCTTAAGACTTTTATATGTTCATGTGAAGAATGAATTCCTCTATTTCGACTTAAAAAAAATTAACAAAGGAGTTAAAATAACTTTATTTTATCTTCACTGTCATGGGAAAAAAAGCATGAAATCCTGATAAAATATAAAAAGAGAATGAACATATTCTAATATTGGTAGTTATGTTAAATCATGAATCACCGTCTAAGGATGAATTTAGCAGTGAATACAATAGTAAAAATTCAAAAAAAAAAAAAATGTTTATTTTTATATAATCCAAGAATATTCGGAATCTTAATATGATAAAAATATTTGAAATACAAGACTAATTTAATGTAACTGTTTTGTTTTGTTTTTTTTCTTTAGATATCTATGTATGTGTTAAATAGGTTATTTCTATTTATAATCTTGATTTTATGCAATTTGTCTTTTTACGCAATTTGTCCACCCAATGCAAACTAACATTCTATCCTATTTGTAAATATTACAAAAACTTTACCGCAAATTATCGATAAATAAAGTTCTCATTTTAAATCACCCGTAGTCATGAATTTCATGTATCATCTTCATTGTTATGATAAGAATCCAATAAGTTCATCCACTCTGTTATTAGGTGTATTGTGTTAAGATGTTTTGAACAGACTATACAATGTAACCTTTTCTGTCGTTATTACGATGGATATAATTGAAGGAATCGAACCTTAATTAGCTACTAACAATGACCTCAAAAATTCTGAATAAAAAATACTGTAAAGCTAAAAATAAATAACAAAAATTTAATTCCTGTT
Source organism: Thereuonema tuberculata (assembly GCA_023159025.1). Taxonomy (NCBI): domain Eukaryota; kingdom Metazoa; phylum Arthropoda; class Chilopoda; order Scutigeromorpha; family Scutigeridae; genus Thereuonema; species Thereuonema tuberculata. The sequence goes on from JAFIDM010012231.1 coordinate 163,222,048, forward strand.
CGCGCAAGAATAAACAACAAAACAAGTAAAGAGAATTAGCAAAGAAATTCCTGTCTACCTGTCTTCTGTTAGTTACAAGCAGATTTTTTGTTTTCTATTTTCGCTGCTTAAAAAATATTATTGTTATTTTACCACCTTCTTTGTTAGAAGTAATAAGATATACGGATATTTCTTGTTATCCCAAAAAACAAGGATGGAATTTTATTCATCAACAGCTGATTGTTCTAAAAACATAATAGTAATAGAATAATATCATTAAGTAAAATAAAACAACGCAAATTAAGTGTTTTCTTTCTAAACCTTTTAATGTATTTGAAGGCTGAACTTATTGTAAGTCTTGCATTCTAACTTTACACTAAAAACAACATGTTTCAATAAAACTGATAGCGAATTTTATAATTTTATTGTAATAAAATGTTTTTTTTTTTTTTCTTTCTACTCAAAACATTAAATAATATTTTGTTAAAAAGTCATGAAGAAACAAAGTGTAAATGACAAACAAACAAACTTTCAAATTATATAAGTCAACATATGACAGTTAACGGTGCTGAAATTTGAGTAAAAAAGTTATGCCGAATGAACATGTTTACTAAGTTAAAGAATAAGAAGCAAATATAAGAATTAAGTTTTTAATTTGAATAAAATTAATAGTGTCATACGACAAAAATTAATTGTCAACATACATTTCGAATAACTTATAGCCTACTTTTTATACAAAAATATTAACAATAACATTTTCCTTTTCCCATAAACAGTTGTTATTGAAAAGAGTTTCGAGAGAATGTGTGTGTGTTTTTTTGTTGCTCTCTGTTCTTTTGCAGAGGCACTCGAGTTCTTCCAATGGGCTTTAGTGATGACACTACGGCCAGGGGCCTTAGAGAATGACGCATTAACCACACTTCATCATGGCGCGCATTTTTCTACCCGATTGGAGTTCTTGCTCATTACGAGCTGTCTGCATTGCCGCCGGGGTCGCTGCCACTCTACCAGCCAATGTCTTCACGAGGCAGCTTCGAGCTCTCGGGCAAGCCTGCATTGTCTCAGCCACGACCAATACGTGGCCGTTCGGGTTCGATCTGCTTATAACGAATGATATCACGAGATTGGCACGATCTGAATGGCCTGGAGGGGCAGAGAGACCAAATCTCGATTGTTCTCTGTTTCGGATTCCTAGAAAAATGGGGAACAATGGAAATATGGTGGACGAAAAGGAGAGTGAAATGTCAGAGGAGAAAAAGAGGCTCCAACCTCATTTCCTTCTTCCTCCCTTCCTGCATACCGCACACACTGTCCGGCGCAGTGATTAATGGCGAGCGGGGGTTGGTCGGATTCTTCATCCGCTCACCGACCGAGGGATCCCGCCGCGCGCCCAGCACTCGCGGATTCGGCGAACAGTTTCAAGCCCCAATGCACAAACTGTGAGAAGAACATCACTGAAATTCAATCGGGTTTCCAAAGTATAAAAATATGAATGATTACGTACTGAAATAATACACTCATCACAAGAAATCACAAGCTTCGGATGCTGTCACTCTCTTATTTTTTTTCTTCAAACTATTTCTATTTTAAACGAAACAATCTTAAGAATGATAAAATTTGCGTCCAATTCCACAAAGTAAACAACCTAAAAACGATTTAACATTTAGTAGAAGTGAACTGAAAAATTAATAGGTTATGTTTTTATTATCATCACTGAAATTACTGATGAGAATCAAGAAAAATCTGGGATAAAAAGAAAGTTCCAGTGGTTTTTCTTAGCCTAACTATGTCTAAAAAGTTATCAGGAAATCGAGAACAAAACCCACAAAATTGTCAAACAAAAAAAATTGTATATGTTGAGCGAAACTCAAACTGGTCCTTTTGAGTTTCGCGAAGCAAAGATTTCAATCAATCATTTGCAATTTAGATTAGTAGTCTATATATTAGGTTATACAAATACAAAACCTAATTTAAGTAACTTCATCAGCGGCAACTAGCATTAATATTGATTAATTTTTGAATTAAAATATAGAAGACTTTTTGATATTTTTATAAATTAATCAGCTATTAAATACCAATTCAAACACGTTCAAAAGCACATTCCCTCAAGTAAATTTCTAGAAATGTTTTTGAACACAGCGACTTTGTTTTCAATTGAGATAATAATAAATAAATAAATAAAAAAAACAAAAACTTTTTATTAAGTGCAAACTGTTCATTAGGGTTTTATTAGATTTATACTACTTTATAACTAATCTATTCTTTACAAATTAGCAAGGTAATAGAATGTAAAATAAACATACCGGTACACAATTCTATTTATTATTATTATTATTACCTCTTCCGATTATTCAGTATCTTCTAACGTGGAATTGAAACAAGCAATAATCAAAAAAATACAATAGTAGCCAAACAGTATGAATTTGAAGGGCTTTTTCTTTTCTTTTTTTTTCTTCCCAAAAGCAAACTCTATTTGGAAATACGTTGTAAGTTAAATTGGAGCTGGGGAATTCTAAATATTTCATGTTAACAAATCGGATGAAGAAAATCCTGATTTATCGGTTTAATGAAAGCTGAAAAGTAAACAAATCGATAGATGAACAAATCCAAAGATAAAGTAAATAACATGTGCGCCACTGGGCGCTAAATACTCGTAACAACATTGCGTTATGAAATGGCAAAGACAAATAAAACCGATTTGAACATCACGTTTTCAAAAATTCAATATTTGCCATTTCATTTTTCATTCCGTAAAATGTATTTATGAAATCGGAATTCAACAATTACATATTTTGGAATAAGTTCAAGATAATAATTGAAAAACCATACTTTGGCATTTTATGTTTATTACTAGGATTAATAGAAGGCTTTTACTATTAAATTTAGATTTTTCAATACAAACAATATAACAACGATTTCAATACGAGAGAAGCTGCTACAATTAAAATCGTTAAATACTAAAAGAAAAAAAAAAAACTTCTAAAAACTTGTAATGTTATATTAAAAAAAATTAAGGTAAAATTTAAATAATGAGAGATCTGCAGCTGAAGAAAATGTCAATTATTAATACACAGTAGATAAATCAAAAGCATTACTTCTTACAAATGCTAGTAAAAGCTCATCCTTTCATTAACATTATCAACACACATTAACTAATAAGCAAAATGCGAAAAATAACATTTGCGCCTTTTATGTAAATGCTGTTCAATAAAATAAATAAAACAATTGATTTCTTTCAAAGAAAAGAAATAAAAATTGTAAAATTAATAATAACTTTTATTTCAATTGTGCTCTCCAAATTTTGTAATGATTTATATTTATAAGACTTTATTTTACTTGAAAATCGTTATTATTTGATAAATAGAAGTTAAATTTCTTAATATGAATTCTGAAACATTATCAGTATAACATTAAAAAAAAGATAAAAAGTAAAAAAATAAAAAAAAAATATTGTTTATTTCTTTCTATTTTAGCAAATCTCTACTAATAATTAAATTACTAATTTAATTATTAGTAATTAAATTTATGAAATTACATTCAAAATCGAAGTTTAATTAGATTTAGTGTAAATAATTGATTCTAATAATTACTTTCTTTCTAAAAAAAATACATATTTTTTTTAAATCTTTTCCTTTAACGAATTTATTAAATTTCTTTTTTTTTTTTGTAAGCAATAATAATAAGAAATATATATTTGGCCTTTTAAAGGAAGAATTGCTTTTAAAACCTACCATTTTAATTGCTAATAAAGATTAACTTTGTCGTGCAGCCAATTGACAATTATAATATGGTTTAGGAGTCATAAACTTGGTAGAGATTGATTTATCGTTGAGAATAACTTAACAACATTAAATGACTTAATATTTATGTCCATTAACGGACTTTTTGACCTGGACGGTTTTAATGATATTTTAATTTCTGCTGAAAAGGACAATAAAATGTAATCAGAAATCTTCAGAATTAAATATCGTGTAAGCCATCACACAATCAAAACTGCAGCTTATGGGAATTATCTTTATACAATAAAACATCGGATAGGAATGAAGCACTATAAAAGAAAATGTTTCAATAAAATTCGTAAAACCAAAACAATCGGAATTGACAAACGAGCGAGGAAAAAAAAAAAAAGAAAACAAAAGAAAGGAAAGGGGGAAAAAAATATGATTGTGCATTTGAAATAAGCCTAATCAAGCAAATCCTTCGCTATTTTTTATACAGCTGATACCGTAAATTTGTTTTTTATTTTATTATTATTATTATTAATATAAAGTAGGTATTTAAAATAAATATTTTTAACACATTTTTTTTTTCTCTCAATAAATAATTTTAAATTATAGAGAAGAACCTTAATTAAATTTGTTTTTAATTCCTGAATTAAAAAAAAAAAAATTAACTTCTTCAATACTAATTAATCCAGACACTAAAATTAGAAATAGTAATGAAGTGAATGCTAATTATATTCAGTGCTACTGTTGTGCATCGCGTGTTTTTCATCTTTATTTAAATGTGGAACGTCCTATAAATTCATAACAGAGCGATCCTCGGCCTATTAGTTGTCGAGTGGCGTGGTAAATATGTCTTCGGCGGTACATCCTTGCCTCGGCAGCCGAGCGGTGGTGGTGGTGGCACCGGTGCGGCAACAGACGATGATAATTCACACTCTTCGGGGCCATATATACGTCAAGTCCGTGGCATTTCCGCCACAAGTGTTAGTAGGGCAAACCCGGCGAGCGCGTACGCGATCCTTTCAAGGTCGGGACCACAAACTGGGGTGAATGGAACCATAACATTTTACGACGCCATAAAGACCGCCATAAACGGGCAGTAAAAATGGCGGCGGGCTGCGGGTACGAAGCAAAGCGGAGGTCCGCCGATCAAGCGAGAGCCGGGCGGGGAAAATCTGGTGTGCGAGCGGCCTATGTGCTTGCTTGCTCCGCGCACAAATCGCTGACCTAAATTTTAGTATTCAGCTGCGAAATCCACGCTTTGACTCATTGCCATCGAGAAAGAACACGGAAAGGGAAAGAAAAAAAAAAAAACCTAAACAAAAAAAAAAAGAAACGAAAATATCTATAAAGAAGGAACGAACGAAATAAAAAGAAAAATAATAAAAAAAAAAGAAAAGAAAAGAAAAAATAATAAAAATATACATTCATTCCTTACAAAGAGAGAATGAAACCTTTTCCATTTAGTAATGAAAACATTTCTACGACTGCGAGACGTGCGAAACCGGGGATGGCGACCGCTGCAGCGTTTCGTTGGCGGGATTAAAGCCACTTTGCGCCGACGATCGAGTTCCTACGACCCGGTGCGACTTTTATGAGTCAATGAAATGGTTCATTCACGACGAAACGAAAACGATTCCACAAAAGAAAACGATCTTGTTACGTTTGAGATGTGTTTGCATGAATGTTCGAGAACAAAATGGAAAATAACAGATCTAAATGTAATAAAAATTCTTGTTTTTGCTATTAAATAACAATTCCACGTCTTAAAAATGGAAACAAAAATTACAAAAGAAAATATCTTTTGACAGAGCATGAAAAAAATAACAATAAACTTGCAAAGGATTGGGAAGTGAGAAATAAAAAATAAAATAAAACCCAGAAATATATAAAGCTCTTTCATGAACAAACCAGGCCTCAAATTAGCCTAAATGTACACTTAAAAGAAATTTACCTTTATAAGGTGAAAATCTGCCACATTAAATTCTTGCAGTTTTCATTTTTTTAAAACAATTTACTCAAATCTTATAGCTAATATTATATTAATACTTACAGTTTTTTTCTATACAATTTAATCAATTAAATTGTTGGAATTTTAATACTTTTACTATCAAGAAGAAAAAGGTTAAAAGAAACAGCTTCATCAAAATTAATAAGTTTCTAAATTACTATCATTGTTACAAAAGTGAAAAATAATATTTTTTATTTATAAATATTGAAATGATTCGCGTATGAAACTTACAGAAAATTCATCAAACGGAAATCTTGAAAATTGACTTGTAAATTTGGAATTCATGAAATTTTGACAGAATATCTAAATCTCTTTATTTTACATCTGATCTCAGTTTCCAAACTAAAGTTCCCACAGTGAAATAAGTGAGCGATATGAAAAGTATTCTAAACATTATCTTTTAACAGAAAATCGATTGTTTATGTTTAAAAAGTTGTTATAAACTTTAGTCTTTTCGAATTATCTTATGATGTGATAATATAAATGAAAATGCGAATTGAATGAATTGATGTCTTTATTGTCATTTTTCAGAATATTATAGAATTAATTATCAAAGAAAAAAAAATATCTAAATATATAAACATTATTGGAATAATTGCTACAAAAGTGGGCTACATATGCACTGCTAAAGTAGAAAAAAAATTTTTATTTAAAAGCGAAAAATGTAATTCTTACAGAAGATAATGCTAGGAAAATATATAAAGAAAAAAAAAAAAAAAAAAGAAATCATAGTGTAACTCCTTTTGATTATAAACTTAGAAACATTCAAAAATGTAATGATTTCCGGAAAAAAAAAATTCAAATTCTCTGTTTCATAAACTATTTACTGAAATAAAATCAAAAATATTTTCAATGTAATTTTTTTCTTCTTTCATATTTTGGCTGTCATGATAAAGAGAAAACCCCCTGTGATAGAAAAGGCAAGTCATTGGCTCTGAGTCCATCTACTTTGTAAGGCCCTCATTCGCTTCATTTCAACCTAATGAATAATGCAGACGAAATTTCCATGTACTAAACGTTTGTGTACCTTTAATTAAAGTAATAGGATGTAATTCAATTTCCCTTCTGCGTTTACCAACCCAACCCTTTCTTTACTTTGGGAAAGAATAAGGGATAAAGACAACTAAAGACGGGAATTAAAGTTGCAGCTTCAATAAGATCACTTTCAACTAGATTTTCAAAGGTAGTTCTGATTTTACCAATTCCCGTTTAACAATCATTCGATTCCTTTAGAGATGAACCAAATCTTCACGTGAATAATATTTAGAAGCAGAACACACATTGTTGATTCTGTATATATGTTGTTTTTTTTCCGATTTGTATGTGATGTATTATAACTTATTATAATTTATATCTATTCTCCATTTCGACAAGAACTTCTAGATTACAGTTAAAAACGGTTACTTTTATTCTGTTGTGATAGCTGTGCTGTAAGTAAACATCTTTATAACAATGTGTTCTGTTGGAAATTTTAACTTACCAAATTTGGATTTGGATTCTAAAAGACATTTTATTCTAAATCATTAAAATCCCTGGCATAGACAAGAGTGAAATCTTTTTATTTAAAAAAAATAATGAATACACATTAAAAAACTAAACATACAAAATGTGTAATTTATTCACTTAAAAGTAAATAATAATAATAATATATAAATAAACTTACTTATAAATGCATTATACAACGCTATGTATTCTATAGAAATAAACACATTTTATGTTTATTGTACAATAAATAAATAATATATATAAGAATTAAAAATAGTATAAATAAGATACTTTTTTATAGTACAATAAATATAAAATGTTGTCATAAATAAATATATCCCTAAGGGTTGCATAATATGTACTTATTCAATAATAATAACATAGAAACTTTTAGTGCAAAAAAACAAACAAACAAACAAACAAACAAACGTAATTCACAGTAATTTCCATTGATCTCTTTTTATTCAATGTAGCCTCATCGATCAGATGCCGGCAACGAATTCTTCGTGATTAAAAGTGTTATGATTAGTTTACATAAGTTAGTACTTAAGGCCAAAATAAAAAGTGATAAAGTGCAATAAGACTTTTTTTTTTTTTTTGTATTTTCAACATTAATTTATTTGATTGATAGTCTTTATGGTTCCAAAAATGTAGGAGAAAACCTTAATCTTAAAACTAGAATAAACATTTTTTTTTTTTTGTGGAATCTAGATTTTTGCGGTTTTTTTTTGCGATAAAAAAAAAATCTTTACATTAGCTTTACAATAGTGCTAGTACCATAACATACTGACTTTTGCATCACTGGAAGGAGTCTGTGTTATGTTTCTAAGGTCAGTCCGAAGGCTTTTAATAGACGCCAGACTTGCCACTACCCTACCACTTTTAAAGAGATTTATAAATTACTGTTTAATTGTTTTAAATAGCCTGTGTAATCGACCACGAGCTTTGGATGAGGTTACCAATAGTGTGCGCACAGTGGCACAACCAACTTCAAGGGTTATTTACAGGCAGTATATCACCAGCGAGTTATAACGAAATCAACATATGATCCCTCAACCATAAATTATTAGTAGAGAAGGGGAAAGTCCTTCTGCCATCGAAATACAGAGAGAATGCCTTCGACAAGATAAAAAAGAAAAAATAACGAAAGAAAAGAAAAGGGGAAAAAAAAGCAGATTTCTGTGATTCAGAAAGAAATATTAAAACAGTGATGTAATCTCTTTATTTGAGCATTCTAGTTAACTTTTAAGAACTGAACAAAAAGCGAAGGATTACATTAACGACAGAACAGATTTCTGAGCTTGGAGACAGAAAATTTCTAATGTAATTTAGCAACAACAAAAATAAATAAATAAAATCTTAATATTAATATAAATATAAGCTAAAAAACAATAAAATTTACTCCAAGTTTCTTTATGCATGTATTTTTTATCAACACAAAAATTCTAACTTTCAAGGAAGACTGTACTTTCTTTTAATCAATGTTTGTTATGAAAAACAAGTTTTTGTATTCTTTGAAGCCCGAGCTTTGATTTAAAATATTAAAAAATAAAATATTTAAAACTTTAGCACAAACTCGAGATGATTTGTGCTGATGCAGCACGTTAAGTATTACTTCATTTGCAGTAATCAAATTATAAACAGTGATAGACAAGAAAAATTGTCTTTTTCCAGCAATTTTCATCGGTCTTTTGATGAACTTCAGATATCAAAATCTTTATAGTTTCGATTAAATTGATGGGCTATGGGTCAAAATTATGTTCTAAAAAACATTCAAACATTTAAAGACTCAACAAGAACCGTTAACAACATTTTGTACAACCTTTAACAAATAGCAAAAGAAAGAAAGAAAAAAGAAATATAGAACAATTTACTTTTTTATAAAGCGTTTATAATTAATCTTCCTATTTAACACTGTATTTTTTTTCTTTTTCCTAATTAGCTTCTTCTTTTAGTATTAAAAGTTATTATTTGATTTCTTTTCTTTCCTTTTATTAAATTCCAACTGAAATGGATAAAATAAACATCTGACTGAGGGTTGATGCTGATGAGCATTCTGAACGTCGCTTACCGTGAATCGTATTGACATTTATAGCAGTGAAATTTAATCTCAAAAAAACCTAAAAGATGAAGAAAACAGACGAGCATCAACCATATTGAATAACTGGTGAAACACGAAACCGGAAATGAACTGTCCGCATATTGACAATGCTGACATCTGTAGGTCAAAGTTTACATTGCAGATGCCTCAACGAGAAATCGTGTGCGTTTTCAAGACAACTTGAAGAATGATCTACATGGACGAGGGAATACCCCATCCCTTCCAACCATTGGGTAGAATATTAATGACAGATGGGTATTTTTTCGTGTGTGATGTAACAGTAATTTCTTTTCGTATCTTCGATATCCAATCACTGACAATTGATTAACATTAAGGAATTCTGATATTCTGCTATCATTCCATTTAAAAATATAACGGAATTTCGTTGTGATAAGTTGCATGTCATTGTTATTATTTACGTCGCTGATGTTAAGGCTTCATAATCACCATAGGTAAAGATATGATTCACTTCGGAATCTTCAGATAGGAAGATTCCTATTGATTTTGTTGGAGACAAGTAAGGGACAAATTACAGCCATTACATGTTTAGTAAAACAAAAAACATCATAGTCAGTGGATCACAATAACTAAAAAAAACTATTTATCTTACAAAGCTAAAATTTCATAACGAAGGACAATGGGAGATCATTATTAAATTGTTAATTTTAAATTGAGGCTGACGTTTTTATGGCAAATTCTCAAAATTGTCACAATTTTTAAAGCGCCGCTATGTCGTTAGATTAACAATTAATTAATCTTACAAAGCTAAAAATTGAAATAAATGTTTAGGTTACCCATAAACTGATTCTAACTTTATTTTTAACACAACTGAAGCCATTTTATGGAGCGTAGATTAAAAGAAAGCCGTCGTATTCTTGAAATGCGGGTAATCAAAAATTAACCACACCCAATAACTGTTGTTTGAAAATTATTAATCCTTTCTATGTAATATACATAGATTATATATATATATATATATATATATATATAAGAGAAAGAAAAACTATAAAGAAAAACATATTATTGATTACTTCCGGCGTAATACTTTCTTATGAAAGAGAATAGCATTTCTAAAGCTAGTACAGTATTGCAGCACGTGTCTGACGTAATAATCTAAGGTACGATCAGTCACTGGAAAACGGCTTCGATTTGATCATTTCTGAACTGTAGGAAATCAAAACAAACAAACAAAAAAAGATTGAAGCCTGATCCTTCAAGAACGAAGAGTTTGTTGCGTAATGTGACGACCAATCTTCGCATTTTAATAAAGTTAGTCAGCGTCCCTCCAACCAACTTGAACGTAACAATCGGTGAGGTCAAAAGCTCAACGATGGTGCTCGCACTGTATCATCGACGGGGTCAAGAGGTCAGGGGCTGTTATGAGAAACCCTTTCGCAGAATGCGAAACAACTGAATACACAAGGATGCATTATGCGTGGACGACACAGTTGTTCGTCAAAGTGAACAATACATGCAAACCGAGCTTGCATTCGGCCAAAAACAACTTTATTGGAATCGTTGCTGTCATGTTCTCCTCAAAGTACAGGACGTGTAATACTAATTTTGGCAACTTCCTTGCGCAGGAATTGTAAACTGAAGCAGATATTACATTTGGAACATTACCTTAGCTTAACTAGGAAATCTTAAAACAAATAAATAACTGAAGAAATTTGTAAACATCAGACCATTAGTAAATCGAATGTGAATCCATTATTACATATATTTGAATGTATATTTGAGTTAAACTAATCTGAGAAATGTGCAATGAATACATCTAAAACGATAATTTAGAAGTAAATAAGAAAGTGGACAGTTATTTACG
>JAFIDM010012231.1:163236508-163253013 GCA_023159025.1 Thereuonema tuberculata
AATCCAATGTCATTCGCTCGTTGATGTGATTAAAATAAATTGGATTTAGGCAACTTAAGTATGTAATTGCTGACTAATATAATTTTCAAGAAAAACGGAAAATTTGAAAATAGTAGACTATTTTAATTTAGAAGACATTATAATTTGTATACAACTACAATGACAAAGAAAATTAAATAATAATAATAATAATAATAATAATAATAATAATAATTAATATGTAAATAATCCTTATAATTTAAGTTTATTTTTTTCTTCTTCCTATATCACTAATAAGAACTTTTGCGGTCACTATTTTCAATGAATGAGGGATTTTAAAAGTTACTATTTTTGCTTCTTTTTGTTATTTTTTATTTCCAAGTTCGGTCCAATGATAAAGAGTAACACGATGAAGTCATTAATTAATAATTTAAGTAAGCATTTTAATGCTTTAAAGTCAAATCCTTAAGCTAAAGTGAAATTAGTACAAGCGCATTTAAGGAATGCATTTATATACTGTTCGTATTTATTCTTTTTTCTTAAAACAGTTAGTCATAAAAATAGAGTAAAACTGATAGTGAATTGATTAATTTCAACCTATATATTAGATACTGAAAATCGAGATTAAATAAATTCTCAAGAATTTGCAGTACCTAATCTTTTCCAAAAAATTAACTTCAAATTGGTAATCGTATCTTCTTTTTTTCTTTGAAAAAAGTAAAAATTTTACTTGAAAATAACGTGGATGAATGGCTCTCTTTTTTTACGCTTTTCTCAAATAATGTCAATGAAATTCAATGCTTTTTTAATTTTTTAACTAATGCCCTGAAACGAATTTATTATTTAAAAACTGAATAACGAAAAATGATATTCATGTTTATTTTATTGAATAGAACATTAACTAATTCAAATCCTTTTTTTAACCGAAAGGTTTCTGAAAAAATAAAGTTAAAATAAATGTACGTGATTTTGATTTCCATTAATCTAAACATATAAGTTTAACATATAAAATATTTTAATAATGTTTATAAGTGTACATACTTTATCATAAAAAGAAGGAACGTAGAGTTTACGATAGTACAAAACTGACCATCAAGTTCACAATGTTAAAAAAAAAAAAGATTTTTCCAACTTCAATAAAAAATAAATAAAATAGTCGTACAATTGTTTTTATTTCTTCTTTTTTAACTTTAATGTTATATTAAATGCAGATTTAAAGGCATATATTAAAAAATTGCAATTAAAAAAAAAAACCCACACATTAAAGAAAAAAAATAATTCAATAAATAAGTATAGTAAGTTATTTTTAAAGCATCAATACAGAGCTTACTCAATGTTCATTGTTCTCTAGAGAACCTCCAGACAGAAAGATGGATTACATTGTTATAGTAAAAGACACCTACCTATCATCCTTATATCCTGGTTTTCAGCTGAAATTTTTCTCTGTTTCTTCTTTTGTTCTTTCGAAGAAAAGTTAGCCCTGACTGTGGGAAAACTCGAGACATTCTTCCTTCTGGTGGACGGGCAACCTCCTCCGTCGCCGGCGGCACTCAAGCTGACTTCTGCCGCGAAGGCTCAGTTCCATCTCGGCCAACGGAGCAGTAGAATCCCCGGGGAGCACTTAGCAAGGAAAGGCGAAGGTAAGGGGCGGGATAAGTCTTCCATGGATATCCACCTTCACGTTTATTCCCAGTTCTCATGTGCACTTTACCACGGACATCACGACATGCTGAAAGTGGTTTAAAAAGAAGCCATTACCATTTGGGATTACAGGCAGTAATTTTAAGAAATGAAATAAGAACGTTCTAATTTCAAAAACACAAACTTAGCAAATTCTCTAATTACAACTAAGGTTATAAATTTCATAAACATTTCGTATTTGTATTTTTTGATACAATTAAAATTACATTAAATTTTCAAATTTTCCGAAATTCCCTTCTGCAAAACCAGAAAATTTTTCTTTTGCAGAATGTACGGTAATACTGCTCCCTTTTTTTTGTTACATACCGAGACATATCCTTAGATAATATTTTCCATAGAAGATTTTTGTATTTTCTATGATATAAATAAACTCGAGTAAGAAACCGCTGTTAACTTATTACCATTTTTTTTTTTTAGAATGAAATAAATATTTTCAGTTTCCAAAACTAATAATGATAATTTTTTTGGGGTGGGTACTATTAACATGCAATTATTATATTTTAAATACACATAAAAAGTCTTAAAAAATTAAATTTTATTTAAATATTGAATGATTATTTTTTTTTACTTTCCTATTCAACACTCTTCCCAAATAATTGTAACTGAGTTAAAATCTTCTCTTGCTTGCGCGGCTGTGTTTGTCAATACGAAAGAAAAAAAAAAAAAAGAAAAGAAAACCTGCGACACAATAATTTTGAGATTCATAAAAAAGAAAGAAAAAAAGAAAAAAAAATACAAAAAAAAAAAAAAGTAAAGATTTGATCCTAAATATATATGTGTTTAAAACACTTTACTGAAATTAAAAAGAAAAAGTGCCCCCCCCCCCCCCACTTTCTCTTAATTATTGACTGTTAACGAAAGTTCTTAACCTTTCAAGAACAAGGAGAGAAGAAAAAATATCTACATCTTTTTCCCTGCTTTTCGTAAAAATTCTATTTTGATTCTAGTAAAAAGTTCAATAAAAGTTCAGATAAAATATGCTTAGTCATGCTAGTTACACCAATTCCCCTCCCCCCAAACAAAAGAAAAGGGACAAAAAAAAATATTATCAACATTTCAAATAAGAAAGTCTTTTTTTATTTTAAATTTACTGCTTTCTTTTCTTTCATTCCATTTTTTATCCGAGATTAAAATTGGAAAACGCTGAAATGTAATTTATCATCAAATTCAGGTTTAAGAAATTTATAAATAAGGCATATTTCAATATTGTAAATGATTTTAAATTTCCATATGTAAAAACCTTCAGTTTACAAAGTTTCATAGATAGCTTGGTTATTAAAGTGATTTAAATTTTCACAATGTTTAAAATTCGATAAACATGAGTTCGTTATTAATTTTTATATAAATAATTTCTTTTTGGGAGGGAGGGTTAATATTTTTTTATGTTAAATTTGGTATTTTTTGAGTTTACTGCATGTGTAAATCTAAGATTTCGGAACGTAAAAATCCAGACTTTAAGCTTTAGATTCTTTGAAGCACTTATTTACATTTTTACCAATTAACAACGTGGTAAATCTTCCCGTAATGGTTTCTAGTTTAAACCCAAACACAACCTAGACATAAAATAAAGAAAACTTTATATTAAACAGCATCTGTCAAAAAGTTTTTTTTAATGATTTTTACAAAGCAAATCATTTTTCTTTTTTATTATTCAGACTTTATTCTTAAATGAGTTACTTTGAACTATATGAAAAAATTAGACATCTGATACTGTGATAGCTTACTACATATTCAATCATTCGACGATGCATGATATCATTTGAGATCACTAAGTCCAGTAAAACAATATTTTATTTTTTTTCCTTAGAGCAAAAAATTTAGAAGAATAAGTGATTTTCATCGTGTAGTAAGTGAAAAAAAGAAACAAAAAAAATCTGTTTAAGTTTAAGACGATTTGTGCCTACTTTCAAGACCAACAGTGTACAAAAATACGAATTTAAACCATTAAAATGAAGGGATTCCAGTGCTGTAGAAGACTAATAAAATAGCTTAAATTGCAAATTCAATATGCTGTAGGAAAATATGAAATAAATCCTCTTGACTGTTTATAATCACTCCATTTACTGAAATATAGGCTTTCAAACTTGTACCAAATTACATATTAATTGTAATTATAAAGCGAAGTACAAATACGACACCTAGTTCGACTTCATATGAAGATTTGGTGACAGTGGAGTGTTTTCGTTTTGCACATAGGAGGTGGGATTGTAGGGGAAAAACGGAGGGAGTTTACGACATGGCGGCATTCCCTCCCTTATGTTTCTAATCGATTACTGTGTATGTGTGTGTGAGCTATGAAAGCAAGCGCACTTGTTCTCGCTTAATCACAATAGTAGATTAGTACACTTCGGCTTAGAGTACAGGCAATGAGACAGCCTTCCATCGATCCTTTGTTGGCGAATGACTAACTCTGGTGGGGGTGGGATTGTTTGTTTCCAAGCCAAGTGTGCGCGTTTTCGCTATTTGCCTGACCCGCACTATTCTCGTGCCAACCGAAAACGGAAACATGCATGCGACCCCATGCATTCGGACAGCCAATAAAGTCTTCCACGAACGCCCCCGGAAGGATACAGACCCAGGGCTACTTTCGAGAGATTCAGGGAATCAATATTGGAAGATTATATTGCTTATTTACTCACAGAATCTACTACATCCAGCAGCTGAAAGATATCGAGCAACAACAACTCTTTCACTTGAAAAAACAACGAAGTGTTTTGCTTACAAATAAAATTCAATTACAGAATTAAAGCCAAAGGGGCACGAGATAACAAAAGGCTAAAAACTTTACCCTTTCTTGTAAAGTTGTATCAGTTTTTTTCATTAAAATCCAATAATCTTTTACTAAATAAATAAAAATTGGCCTTTATTATATTTGCCTTTATTCTTATTTTTATTAATTATTGTTAACTACGAAATAGCTGACAATATTTCTACTATAAGCTAATTTCGTGAATTTTATCTTCTAGAAAATGATGAGCTGCCCTAATAACTTTATTATTAAGGAATTTCAATATAAGTAGAAGAGCATTCATTTTAAAAATTGCATGTTAGGAAAACATAGGCGTAGATGTCTATGTTTTCCTAGCGGAAAACAAAACATACGAAATTTGAAAACTCTCCAAAAGTACAGTGAGCATACAAAATAATAGAGCGAAAGAAAAAGACATTTCAAAATTTTTCAAAATATATCGTCAAAAAAATCCCTGTTGGCACTTCGTAGGATATAATTCCAAATATAGAAAGATGCAACTTAGATTATGTAACTGCACCTCACACTACTTACTTCTTCATTAACTTATGTAGAGAAAATTTTACTATAAATACAAAAATGGAAGAAGTTTTACAATGACTTTCTGTTTTTTCTTTTTTGTTTTTTTTTTTGTTAATTTTTGTCGTTACATATAAAAACAAATCCTTTTATCTTTAACGTTTTAACGTTGATAGTAATAAGTTGTTAAATGTGTTTATTTTTATTTGCAGTTAAAAGAATTTTAAATGAGTTATTTTCTAAGATTTATTGCTAAAATGAACAAGCCTTCAAAATCAAAATTTTAAAAGACATAGTTTTTCAAAAACTTAGAAAAGAAACAAACTCTGCTTGATTGGCTGTAGTCTATATTTGCAACTGTTACAGTTCATCGAGTATTTAATAACTGTGTTATATTAAAGATTTTGTTGTATCGAAGTATTACCGCATTCAACTATCAAATGAACTCAGAAACTGAAATATGCCTATTTCTGTTCCTTGATAATATAATCGTAGAAACAGACCTATTTGCATTTCTTGATGTATTTTCGAAATACTTTTAACGAAAAAATATTTTTTTAAAACAAAAAAATGAATTCGATAGTATCGTATCTGATGATTAAAGTTTTATAGATAAAAGGGTAAGTTTGAGAAAAAAAAAAAAAATTGCTACTCACTTTGCTTTAGAGGTTACCAGAAGGAAAATAAGTAATAATGCAACAAATCAGCTTCAAACTGAAAGTGGAAATCCCTTATTCAATATCAATAGCAATTAGCGTTCGATGTTAATGTTTAATAGTCAAAGCCTTTAAGGATCTCTTGAAAATTAAAAAGCAATCATTTAGACGGAGAACTGATTAGCCATTAAGGAATGAATCTATGCACACGAAGCATCCCTGTTTACAAGGTGGAGTACGGGTGGCCGGAGTCATCTGCAAAGTGTTTGGCAAGACAACAAGACTGACCAATTAACATGACTAATGCACTGCCTTCCTACCATTTATTCAGACCTGTTTAGAAAGACCTGGCACTGGACGGAACATCACGAAATTATGTTTTCGTGAAAGTGCAACTAGTTTTGAGAATCTTAATGAAAATGAAATAAGAGTAATTGCAAAAGAGAAGATTGAACGATCCAAAACAACTGGGAAAAAGAAATAGTACCTGAAGAATATTAACAACAGTGCTTATATAGATTTTACTCTGTCATTTATTCATACAAATCAGTACTATAGCCGTTTACTTTATTTAACTGTGGCGATTGTAATCGAAAAAGAATATATCGGTAAACTTAGAAGTCGTTGCTTATAAAGTAGAGATTATGAAACTACTAATTCATCTTTTTATCCTGCAGAATCTTACTTCTTTATCTTTACGTTGAAATTAAAAAAAAAATTTGCTTTTAGAAATTGGCATTTTTAACATTTAACTCAACATTTAATATCAAAGGAATGAAGTGAGATTTGCAGTTTTTTCATTAGTTGCATGATTTGCAATTTCCTTCGTTCTCTTCAAGGTATTTTTTTTTTTAAGTTAAGAACTTCAAAGCTACTTTCCTAATAATGTTGCTGTGTATTTACTACATTTATTTCAAAAACAATATGAATTGCTTATTTGTTAATTTTACTACTATATGGTCGCGAATAAGTGGGACCAACGCCGTGAAGGGACCTACAAAACAGGCCTATAAAATAGAAGCTTTTAATATTTAAACTTAAGTTGATTAAATCCTAAATTTTTAATCATCCGATTTACAATTCCGAAGGATTAATAGTAAGAATTAACAATTAAGGCATTTTAGATAGTGGAAAAAAAACCTGATTGCTTTTCTATGAAAATTTTAGTAACTTTCACGCGCAAATTTCTCGAAACGGACCACAGGGAGAAACTTCAAATGTATATAGTTTAGATCTTGCATATCGTACAGAAATAGCAAGTTTCAAAAAGAAAATGGTTTCACCGTTGAAAAATTCATTAGAGGGAGACACAAACGCACACACGACATTCACACTATTATACATTAATCACGAAATAATGCTAAAAATAGTGTCAGTGGATTGGGAATTATTTTATTCGCCGGTTGAATATTTCTTATTAGAAACCTTGTATTTAGATAATAAGAAGAAAAACTATTATTGCATCTAGTAAATATATATTTTTCTAAACGACATACAGTATTAAACGATTGAAATAATTTATTTTCAGTTTTAAACTAAATGTTCCAAAATAAATAAATAAAGCAGACAGTGAATTTATTTATTCACAAATTCGTGGATACTGTTGTCATCAAGTGTAGTAACTTAAATATACTGACTATTGTGAATTTTGACTACTTTATTTTTTAAGTTGCAGATAGCAATGAAATGTATAAAAATACAACTCGTTTCAATAATATGTGCACTGTTGAGTTTGAAATAACAAGAGGTTATCATGTTACACATTTTTCAAAGCGATTTAAATTTCTCAAATAAATCAACGGGAAAAGTAATTGTAAGTAGCTTTATTCTACAAAGCCTTCTTCAACCTTTAAATCTGTGCCTATGGAAGGGATCGCTTGTTAGAAAAACAGAGGATAAAGTAAATTTATTTCCTTCAGCACCCAAGTGGTTAGAAAAGATTTACTCGTAGTAGTAATCTACATGAATTCAAGCAAGAACTACAATCTTTTATCTCGATAGCACTACATCATATTTACTGCCTCTTTGCAATAAATTAATGCGTGATAAGTGGAACAATGCAAATGATGCTTCTAAAAAATGTCAATGATGAACATTGGTGGAGATGGGATTGGAATTCTTAGGATGCTGAATACAATAAGGAGATTGATAGCAGAAAGAAAAAGAAATTGACGACAGTTTTATACTTTTCCATTTGCAGAAATGGTGTAGCTAAACAGCTGTATTATATTATTTGATTATTGTAATGTGAATACTTTTGGAAATAGCTCTTTGATAACAGTGTTTTATCTCAATATATTTTTTTTCCAACACAAAAGCATTTTCTCTCGTAAATAAATATATGTGTGTGAATTATGAAATACGCTTCAATATATAAAATCTATGCTTTTCTAATCATTCTATTGTCTTCGTGTTTTAATAATACTGTTCAAACTTGCTAACTTAATAAAGGGGCGAATAATTCAGCTTATAAATAAATTGATGTATTATATTTTGATTGCAACATAGAATAGTTAGTGGTGAAAATCTGAAGGACCTTTTTAACAATTACATTTTTAACTTCCAAGCAAATTTTGAATTATTGTTATTAGGCAGACGGGAAAGTAAAACTGTACCCTTATCACATGGTAATACATAAAAAAAAAAAAAAAAAAAAAAAAAAAAAAAACCAGATTAAGTTCGAGGTGTAATACGGAAAAAAAAATTAGAAACATTCAAAATTCAATAAGTTATAAAACTAAGGACCAACACGCGATTTTTATTTCGAGGAGGGCCAATTTAAGAACCGATCGCTACCGAAAAAAAAAATCTAATTCGTCTTCAAAATATCGGGGGATGTGTGTGCAAGATCCTCCTCAGTCGGCCATCTAATCAAAAAAAGAAAAGAAAATAGGGCATTTTTCAGGGGCGGCTAAGACCCCCTCCCCCCCTTCAACCTTCTCCTTAGAAACGTCTATCTATCGAACATTTTACTAAAATATCTAATTTATGGACTAACAATTCGCTTAGCTGATAAGTAATTAAATTTACCGGCATAAATTACGCATTGGACCTTATTATTTTAATCTGTTATCAAAATAGAATGGCAGCAAATTCATTTTCAAAGGAGGGATGTTTTTTTAAACTATTTAATCTCGAATCAATTTATACCAACTAAATCAATTGACTAATTCAAATTTCAACCTTCTTAGCATAAAATAAACAAAATCGTAGAAGCAATTACACCAAACATATGAAAGTTAATTAACAGAATTGAAGCAATGTCTTCAATTTTATTACAGAAAATTCCGGAATAAAAAGAAAGATTTGTTTGGAATCTTAAAGATTACATTATTATATTATTGTATTGTTTAATGAAAGCTTAAAACATATGAAATACAAATGGAAATCCTGAGGAAAGTGCGTTTAAAGTTCGAATTAGGTCTGCCCTTAGTTGCATAGGCCTTAGGACAAGACTAATCTTGCTGGTAATGGGCGCTCGGGGATCGTGAAAGGTCTAAAACCTCATCCATTATAGAGGGGGTCATCTTCTTGACGGTGCTGAAAGGGACAAGGCCATGGGTGTGAAAGTTTAAAGGCATTGTAAATCCACTTTGACACGAAAACAGAGCATTGGTACCACAGTGGCCAAGGTCGACCATCAGCACTTGCTAAATGCTAACTGGAGCAGATTTCTCACGGAAAAGATTAGTGGCCCAACAAATCAGATGGAATATGATACAAATGTAATGGACATTGGCAACTAATGTTCAGACTAAGGTCACAAATCTGCACCACATTTCAAGATAGGCAATGATTATGATGAATCTATCTAAACAGTACTAAGACAGAAAATAAGGATGTATTAGTAATCAAAGCAAAGCTTTCAGCATTTACTTAAAGCAGATGTTACTGGGATTCGTCAAATCAGTCATAGCGCTTAAAAATAAGAATCTGTAAATGCAAGATTCATGATGTTAGAATGCTAACTTTTCCACATCTCCTTTGATAGATTAAAAAAAACAATAAAAAACAAAACAAAAATACAACATTGGCCATTTCTTTTTTAATGACCTAATTCCAACTCTATTATCTTTCTATTACGATTTTAATATAATTACAGTAAAATGATACTTAAAATTATAAGCTATTTTCAATTTTTTTTTCCAAACATGTTCGTTAATTTGCTTCATATATTTATAATTACATCCAGTAGCAATAGACTAACAAATGTAATTCCTATTCTCGTCTTAATCGACACTTAAATTAAATTAAATTTAAATTTAAAAATGCTTAAAAAAAGATGAAGGAGTAAAGTTTTTAAACTAGCTAGGGGCATTTATTTTCTCTTTCTTCAATGATTTCTTAAATATTTTAATTTCAGTACAATAACATTAAATTTAAATCTGCTTAAAATAATCTTTTAGCAGTTTAGTTTAAATAAATCACAATTTAAATAAAAAAAATATCAAAAGTTCAACAGAAACATTTTTAGTCAATTCGATGGAATATTAAAAGATCAAAAGTTTCCAAGAGGATGATAAAATTCTTATACGGTTTAGGAGTCACAGTTACTGACAGTAACTTTAAATAAATAAAAACTCTAAGGTAAATATTATTTACTTCAATTTTATTCTCCCACCACATAATAGTTCCTTTTTACCTTACTTACTGACAGTCACCAAATCAGTTAGAATCCATTTCTAAGTTTGTTCCCACTCCTTGTAACCGGTGAATGGATCTTCTTGAAGCATGACATCCATATTTATGGACAAGTACTAACTTTTAAATTCCACTTTTTTTCCCCTTCGTGCAGTTTCTTTCTGAGAAATTCTCACAATAAGTTGTTGAAAATTTTCCATAGAAAAGAATTAGAAGAGAAACAAGGGATAGAATTAATCCACTTAGTTGCGTCGATTGGAGAATAAAAGTAAATGAATTTGAAATAAGTTACATCATTTACTTTTTTTTTTTTTTTTAGAACATGGAAAATCTAATGTTTGTATTAGACAGGTATTGGAATTGAAAATAAAAAGGCGACTTTTTGTTTGCAGCAATTTCCTTTTTAAGGAATACATTTTAAGGAATATCGTTTTATGGGCATTATTTATTATTTTAAATAGGCTTCTTTCGTAAACTTTTTTGTTTTGTTTGAAATCGAACTGTTTATGAAATTGTTTTCAATTCATTCAATTGTTTTATTGACAACATATCTATCCATACATCGTAACTGGGCTTCACTTTTCTATTCATGATTTTAGTTGAAAATTTTGTTTTCATTTCTAATTTAATATTTTAAATATTTCAGCTCGGTTATGGGAATCGTTATCTGAAAAATACTTTTTTTTTTAAGGAGCAAAAGTAATTTTTTTTTTTTTTTTTTTTGGTTTGGTTTCCTTGTAAACTAATTTTTTCTCAATTTCTCAAAATATCTGTATACTTTTTTAAAAGTGTACCACTAAAGCACATAGTAATGAACTCCAATGTAGGCCTACGGCTCCAATGTAACGCAGCACCCTTCTACTAATTTTTAAATAGCAAACATTTAAAAAAAGCTTTTTGGGAGCATCCGGTATTAAATCCACCATAACCTTTTTGTTTTGTTTTACCAATTCTATTTAAGATTTGTATTGTTGTTGCCTAAAAAGATGTTTAATTCATTTTCTTATTTTGATTAAGAAATAAATTTAAATTCTGAATTCATAATCATTTTGTCTTTGGTTAATGAAAGAGCTGCTATTTAAGTTATACTTTGTTGTAGGTAGGCATTTACAAAATAGACTCAGGCCTAAAATTCTTAAAAAAAAAAAGATAATAACAAACAGGATATCTAGAAAATAAGAATAAAGAAATGATTAAGAAATTAATAATGCAATTATAATAAGCTTTTTTTTTTGTAATCAATGCTGAACATAACAATAGCTGTAAGTCGAATATTCAATTCAAGTCATTCTTTCTAACCATCAACATTAGGTCTACAATATGTAAGTAAATTCGGGAATATATTTTAGAAAAGCAAGAGACTAAACATTAGGTTTCTTTATGTTTGAAAAGATATTAAAGACCTGAAACTTTCCGTGTTTTAGAGAAAGACCTAAAGTAATGAAATAATTTTACTAAATTCAGTGCACATTAAAGAAAACCAAATACATTAATCTTATTTTGTTTAGAGAAACTGTTACGGAACCAATGTTTAAATAATCTAAATCAAATAAATAAATAAATAAATAACCAATCATATTTATTTAAACAATAGTAAAATTGACGAAATCTGTAAATCAAAAGTTCAAAAACACTTGGTTTACTGTTTCAGACCAAGACTCCAGTATCGTAATTGTGCATAAAATTTACTAACAACTAAGAGGACTTCATCAAAAATGGATCAGATTAATAAGCTTACATTATTGCCTTTATTTTGTGCCGCCTGGAAGAGGAAAAGCGCAAGTGGATGAAAGAAAGGGGGAGAAAAAAAAAAGTGTTAAAGAATAAATCCCTTATTACGCGCATGCGCAAGATTATCGATGAACTCGGAAGAAATGAACAGTTCGGTGAGTTAACGGGCGGAGTTTAACGTGACATTGTTCAGACGGAGAAACGAAAAATATCAAAACAACAGGTAGATGCTTTTTCCAGCTAAGGTAAGGAAGTGATTTCCGTTTTTTTCTTACATTGTGGTTCCCTCCCTTCCGATTCCGTTGGAAGACTGATATTAGGGAGAGCAGGTGTCGGGAGTCGCCTCACTGCTTGCGCAGCTACCATTTTGTTTACAACGGAGAGACAACATAGCGCCTTCTTTTGTTTTGTTTTATTTATTTTCTTTTTTAATTTTTTTCTAGAAGACTGACCAAAAAAAAAAAAAAAGAATTTCAGCAGAAACCCAATTTGTTTTATCATCTACAGATTCACAAGATTTTACATTTATCCCAAATCTATGGAAATGTTGCAGCCAAACGTAACAGAAATGTAGGAGACGACTTCTGCCTTCAAGAAAGTCAGTTTTTTTTATAAAAAGGTAATTTAAACAAAACTAACAAACTCTAAGAGATCGTACCAAAAAAAAAAAAAAAATTTACATAAGGAATCTTCGATCAATTATCCATTTTGTTTTGATTTGTCATTTTTGTATTTAATTGCCTACGAAAAATTCCTTTTTTTTTCTTTAATTTATGAACAATGAATTTTTTTAAGTTCAAAAACTGAAGCCTTTGAACCATTAATAAATTGTTTTTATTTATGTGATTAATTTGTTAAGGTTCAATTTTTCTATTTGTTGCTTTCTTGGTTTACTTTTATTAATATCACTAAGCTTTCATAACTCGTAGGCTTTTTTTTTGCAATTTTTTTTTAACACAAGAGAAAATCCTACTATTCCCAACACAATGCTTTCCAGACCGAGAAAAATAACGACTCCCAGTCGGCATTGCAAATGGCTTCCGTCTTGTCACGCAGAGGTGTTCGGCTGTTGTGTGTTTTATGGCTTGTTTTATTTTTTATTTTTTTTCCCGGAACATTTAAAAAAATCTATTTCTTTGCTTTTTTGATGAAACTAATTACATTAAATCCGAATAGGAAATGAAATTCTGAGTTATGTACTAAAACATAACACAACAATAAGATTTTATTAATGCAACTTCTATTCTAAACTGAAAACCCAGACTTTGGGTTATCAGTTTAAAATAGAATTTGCAATAACAAAATCTTAATCCTCATCTTTGAATAAATTACGTCATGTAATAATAACAAAAAATTTAACTTCATGTTTTATAAATAGCAATGCAAGTAATAATGGCCAATAAAAAAAACTAAACAATTAAGAGATGGAGAAGGAAACTATAAATAGTAAAGTAACAATAATGTTTGCTTTATTATTATTCTAATGGAAAGCAGTAAATTACTACACAATGTAAAGTTGCTCTCAAATATAAATCTGACATTAATGAAAGCTAAACAGAAATTTTATATTTACTTTATTTTTCTTTTATATGATTAATTTAAATGAGTAATTTATTTCTATTCATTGAATTTAAATAATAACAGTGTATCATTGCTAGGGATATTATTATTATTATTATTATTATTATTATCTTCGTTAATCTCCTTTATAGGTTTTTTTTTACATTATATTATAGGGATGTTTTATCATTTTATATATTATTACTTTACTTACATATACATTAACAAGGTTAAACCAATATAACATATCCTATTATTATTATTATTATTATTATTTGACAAATTTAACGTAATTTCATCAAGTAATTTCATTTATTTTTTTCCTTTTTAGATAAGAAGAAAGAAATTGACAGCAGCAGCAGCAGCAGAGAAGATACAAATTCACTAATATTGGAAACAAAGAAATTATAAAATAACGACTGTTACATCAAAGCAAAGAATTCTTAGACAAATAATCTTTATTCTGAAGAATACGGTGCAATTTATAAAATTAGATTTAAAAAAAAAAGGTAATTTACAAAAAATTCTTTAAAGAAGTTAATACTTCAATAATGTAAGTTTTTCTTTTTGTTTTTCATCACCCTTAATTTTTACTTATAATCTAAGAGTTACAAAAGGTAATAAAATACCTCTCAAAAAAAAAACTACAAGTAGCATTGATTGTTTCAATTTTTTTTTTAATCGTAATAAAATGACTCCTCTTTGTGTTTTCAATTTAAAAAAAGAAGAAGAAGATATATTATTTGGAAATGAAGAATATTGTTACCGATTTCAAATATTTCCTGTAGAAGATAACAGTTCCATGCACATTCGTAATCTACCCTGTAGATCCGGGCTTTTGTGGATCTACTCAGAAGCTCGTTTTTACAGGTATTTTACGGATGAGAATCACTGCTTCGAGTTCAACACATTTCAACTCAATCGTAACTTACTTTCGATGCAGATTAAACACAGTTAAATCATCAATTGCTAGTTCAGAAACAAGGTAATAAGACATCAATGAAATAATCACATTCTCAAAAAAAAGATCTCAGTACACAAGTACTAAAAAAAAATACCTTGTACTGAATATGATATAACGCAGTACTGAAATTAGTACTATTATATTTGATCATACGGAAACGAAACTACATATACTTCTGTTTTTTTTAACAACTCTAAAATAAAAATTTATATTCCATTCTTTCAATATACAACTACGAAATTCAATTTCTGATTTTTATGATGACTTATGACCGAAGTTGAGAAAACGTTAACAACTAAAAATACAGTAATTTATTTTTTTATATTGATGTTTCTTAAATGGATTGCTAAAAAAAAGCTTCACAATAACCTCTTTTGATAATATTAATACGCTATCTGAAGAAAATATAAATTTCCTCTTTAGTGTTAAAAAAAAAAAAAAAAATGGGGGTGGGGGATTTTTGATCGTAGACTATTGAAGTAAATATGTTTAGAAATCTGAAATTTATTTTAGATCTTAAATTCTGTATTTGTCCTGTATTGGGAGAAACAGTCCTTTGAAAGAAATTATTTAATTTTAAACAGTTACAAATTTAATCTGTCAAGATATTAATTTTTCGGAAGCGCCGTGGTGCCTCAAAGGAAAAAATACACAATGAAAAACTCACCAATGAACCATTAGTGAGAAAATTCATGTGCCAGCAGTGCGCAGGCCCCAATGAATTTTGTTCTAAATTATTACTGTTATCAAGATTGTTCACTAGTGTAATATAATTAAAAAAAAATACTTATCTTCATAATCTTTGCAGTTTGATTTAGAATCAAATACAAGGAAAACCAAATACAAGATTTTTGTAAAATGTTAGATTTATTTTTAAGAACAAGAGGCAATCTTTATACACTCACTCAATTTTTAAGAAATGGCCTAAAAATTACGTAAGTGTATAAAAGTAAAAACGAAATATTTAAAAACGTAGAAAAAAAAAAAATATGTATAAAAAAAAAAAAAAAAAAAAAAAAAAAAAAAAATCATTATCTTTACAAAGATCTATTATTATGATTTTTTAAAATAATTCTGCAATATATTAATTATATATATTTTATAAAATTTGAAAAACGTTTCAAGATACCATTAAGCTTTAAAGCGATAACCAACAATTTCCGTTAAAGATCTACTCGTATGTAATTTTACGATTTTTGTATTTAAAAAATTATTTTTTTATTAATTTTAATGCAAATTATTCAGATGTAGGATTCACAAAATTAGATAGTACGTACAGTTATTTAAAGACTAGTTCATATCTAGACTTTCACAGAAAATCTCTCTTGAGAAAAAGGATTATAATGAAATTTTGCATGAAAATAGAGATTAGGTTGCAAAGGATGAAACCATATGTAATTTGGAAGACCTACAAAACATTCCATAAATAATGATTTCACGTTCAAAAGTAATCTTTTGACAACTTCACAAAACTAAACATAACAATTTGGCGTAAGGGAGGGAACCGAAAAGACCGTTCAAGATGATTGTAGAGCTATGATTCTACTCCGCCAGACGAAAAAGATAATAATTTGTCTACATTAAATCAGAGTAAAAGAACGCTAAATTTATAGGACGACAGTCTTCTTTATGAAGCTATTCTTATGCTGCTTCCGGTGAAACAGGCCTTGTTTTGTCGCCTTTTCAGGTGGCATTATGTAAATAATATGGGGAAGCTAAGCTTTTAAGATTATCACAAGTTCGGAAACACTGGCTTTTGTCGTTTTAGTGACTAATGAAATAAATAATTTAGTCAAAGAAATTTTAAGTGCACTTTATATCCTATTAGAAATAAATTATGTAACGGATTTAAAGAAAGAATTTAAAGAGAAAAAAAACAAAATTCTAATATAGAAAACACAATAAGTAAATTGTAAATGGAAGAGAGTTGATACTGAAATGTTATATTGTAATCTATTTTTATGGACTGTATTTATTTTTATTTTCATTTTTTTTTTTTTTTTTT
>JAFIDM010012231.1:163253113-163281564 GCA_023159025.1 Thereuonema tuberculata
TTTTTATTTTCATTTTTTTTTTTTTTTTACTGTGTTCAAACTTTAACTAATAACAAAAAAAAAAAAAAAAATAAAATCTGACAAATTAAAAAGGATGAAAATATCTTTCGTTTTGATTTTAATCCTAACCATATGTTATTTTAAGAATATTTTTAATTTCAATGAATTGCTAATAATTAATTTTGTCAAAGCAATTTTCATAACTAACATCACTGAAATAGAATACAGAAAAGAACTAAATTTTTATTGTTATTGTTTTGTGATAGATGTTACTTTTATTAGAGAAGTCTTTCTTCTGA
Source organism: Thereuonema tuberculata (assembly GCA_023159025.1). Lineage (NCBI taxonomy): Eukaryota > Metazoa > Arthropoda > Chilopoda > Scutigeromorpha > Scutigeridae > Thereuonema > Thereuonema tuberculata. The sequence continues at coordinate 163,253,413 of JAFIDM010012231.1, forward strand.
AAATGCTTCGTTAGGTATTTACAGAAGGAAAGACTTTGTAATAAAAATAAAATTTACAGCAAAACAATAACAATAAAAGTTTCGATTTCTTTTCTATTAAAGGAAGTAATTCTGGAAAAAATTTAAAGGAAACAATAGCATCTAAAAACGATTTAAAAAAATTAATCACTTTAAAAAGTATTTTGAGTTTCTATTCCAATCTTTTGAAAACGAAAATCTTTCACAAATCGGAAATAATTAGAGAACTGAACAGAATTGCAAAACTTAGCTTAAGTAAAATTCAACTTGAACTCACCACATTCTATAGGTACAATAATTAAACACAGTAAAAATTGTTCCTAGAAAGAACAGCAGCGGTCTTGTATTTTTAATTAGATTTATCCAAAGGTAATGTTGAAGATAATAAAAGAATCTTTTTTAAGCAAATTAATTTGAAAAATAAAATTCCCATAAAACTATTTATTTTTCAAATTCTCTTTTAACCATGTCCTAAGTCCAATTTATTTTAAGCCTTTGAATTTGAATTGAAATTTCGCTATTTTTCTCCAAGATTCAAGAAATGGCAATAACCTCACCAAACCTAAAATTTAACTGTGGTTCCTTTGAGATTAAAAAAAAAAGAAGGCTAGCAACGGCAATGGCTGTTTGAGAATCATTAATCGTTGTGAAACTATCAATACCAAATGGTAGTTCCCAGACAGGGAGCAAGGGCTCCATCAGGCCCTATTCATCATCGCAGTCGCAGCTTAATAGTAAAAATACTTTCACCAAAGGGGATATTTTTAGGCAAAATGAATTATTTAAATAAATATGAATATCTGCAATAAACAAGATTGATTGGAAGAAAAGTGTTTCACATAATGAATAATTAGGTCACCGAAATAAGGTATTTATCACCTGAATATATTAAATATTTAAGGATACAATACAGAATGAAGCAATAATAAATGCTGGAGGAAAGTCAGTGTTTAATAGTCAGTTTCCTCGAGCAAACCAATTAAAATCAATTAGATTTTGTTTAATAAAAATATATTTCGTTAATGGTATTTTTTAATTCAATTGTAATTAAATGTAATTTTTTAATTGACATTTATTTTCAGTAAAAAGTATTTGCCAAAAATTAAATAAATAAGTAAATATAAAAAAAATTAACAATTAAATTATTCTCAAAAAAACAAATAATTGCAATTTATTCAGAAGAATAATTCAGAAAGATCTATTGTAAGAACTTCAAGAGACATTGAAATCTAATGTATAATTATCAAGGAACAAACAAAAGAATACATAAGAAAATAAAAAATCATAAATATAATTGAATAAAAGATTATAACTGTTAACTATAAAAATAAAAATAAAAAAATTTCAACCATCGGTATTTAAAAATACTATTAAAATAATCTAAATTTAATAAGAGAACAAAATGTAACTTATGTGGTATATCTTGTTAATTGAAAGAAAAACATAGGGAAGAATATGTGCATAGGATATAGCAGTAAAGGTAGCAATGTAAATATAGTTTCGCATGTGTCGCTCTGACATTGTATAGAATTTAATAAAATTAAATTATACACAAATTAATCAAAAACAATAGAATTAGTCAAATTTTTCAAATGAATAAACAAATTCATATTTGGACTTAGACGAGGTAACAGGAAACTTTATCTCAAAACTCCTATCATAAAAAAAAAACTATATAAAGAAAAATTCACAAAAATTCAAAAAATTTAAACATGCATGACAACATTATATTAAAAAAAAATACCATTTGAAAATGGATTATAAATAATATTTTAGCATTTCATTATTTTAAAATTAAAGACAAAGCTGCAACTGAAGTTTAAAGTCCTTGCTTTTAACACTTCCGAACAAACGTTAAAGTAAATTTCAACGGCAAAGTTGTCAAGGAAAGTTTAACATGTTTTGGTAATGGTGTTAGACCAAAACACTTATTCTAATAAGAAACAGAAAGTAAAGAAGCTTTAGATAATGAGGAACTTTATCGTAGTGCCCAAGTGAAAACAATACACCTTGTAGCTCATTCGAATAGGTAGGAGGAAATATTCTTAATGTATAATTCAAATGGCGGAGAATCCGTGCTAAGTGCACGGTGCGCATTGAAAGCAGGCGTGCTATTGGACCGACCCCGGCGGCCTTGCACAGGGTGTCCGCATCCTTTCATGAGGCTGACAGCAGCAGGGCAGCCGAGAGGCCAGTGATAAATGACTGCTTGCAGAAAGACCGGAATGGGAACGGCAAAATGGCAGGCATTCTTTGGGCGGGGGACATACACACACAAGGCCACAGGTAGAAAACAGCTTCGGAAAACAGATGGAATGGCACGCCCTAAATATAGACATTCTTAGCCCATTTACCTGTTAAAGAAAAACTAAGGACTAAAATAGAAACAGGGTCCCATCTGGTTTATTCTTCTTCAGTTTTTCATTCATTTTCCCAGCGATTCCTGAGAATTCATTAATCATATCGAGTCGGAACACGAGCCAATTCAAGCAATAACTTGAAGATCAAAAGAAAGAAAGCGAACAAACAGGTGAAAACAACAGGTATTCTTACATGTTGATGGAGCTAAATAACACAACTGATTATCTCTTAAACTTGACGACAGAATTCTACACTTACTAAAATGTTACTGAAGTGGTTATATAACGTAGTTGTATAAAAATAAAAATTTATAAATTTTTGAAAATTAAATTTAGAATTGTTCTTAATCAAGCCAAGTGAAGGTATAACAGAAAAACTAGATAATTGTTTAATTTTTAGTGTAATTTTTTGGTAGAATAATTATGTCCGTTCATTGCTTAAATCTAAAACTATATTAAGTAGTCTCTTGCTTAGATGTTTTTAGATTTAATTTTATTTTTTTAATCCCACACATATATATCAAAACAGCAGTTTTACAATGGAAAAAAACAAACCAATGAATAATAATAATAATAATAACCTACAGCTAAAGTGAACTAAAAGATTTTTCAAGACCAGTTGCAGATATTAGTTTCCAAATACTCCTGGGCGAGCACTTCTTTGAATTTTTATTTTCCATAAGTTAATGTTTTTTTGCATCAATAATCAGTAAAAATACAACGTCTTTTGAGTTTCAGATGATCATATTTATAAACAAATAAAAAAAAAGTTACTGTAGTTTTTGAGGTAATCGGTAAATTTTATAAAGTTATAAACGGTATTTATTGAAACTTTCTAACAAACGTATCATCTATCCAAATTAGCTACAATGCCCCCCCCCCCAAAAAAAAGGAAGTTAAATTCAAAACAGGGTTGCAGAAATGAAAACAAAAATTTGAGAGAGAGGGTTTGAGTTCAAATCTTAAAATTTAACAGTTACATACTTCATTAAAAAAAAAAACGAATTTGATTCTTTAATTAACGAATCCATGCTTTTAGCTTAACCTAGATATATTTACAGATTAGATGATCACAGAAACATGAATGACGGTAAAATAACATTATAAAATTAAAGTCATTAAAATATTATAATGAGAAAAAATTAAAATAATTAAAAATGTTAATTATAGCCTATTGTCTAAAAATTCAATGCATTTCGACTGAAGTAATGTAATTGACATCCATATGTGTATTTGTAAGTATGGATACATTTATAAATGCACATATTATATATTTTTCAATTATCTCTCTCTCTCTCTATCTATATATATTTCTCTTTCGTATAGAGAAATTTTCAATCTATTTATATAAAGAGGGTTTCAAGGAATTGTTGCATATATCTGCATCCGCTGTATAAATATGTTAAAAATTATAATTTTTAATAATAGTGAGTGATTTAATAGAAATTACATGAGATATACTGTATATACAAAAATGGAAATAGAAAAATCATAATGTAATTGGTTGGAAATATATTATAATCTTGATGCTATATATTACGAAAATTACGACAATGATTAAAATAAAATATTTTTCAAAATTTGAATCGACTGTCTTCTAGTAAATTCGATTAAAAAAAATAATAATTTAAGAATTTTTTTTTCTTTTTATTGCACAACAATAAAACATAAGGAAATGACTTCCTTTTCTTTACTGATGAATCAATTCTATATGAAGTTATCATCCATCAAAATATTTCCGTAGTAGCTAATAAAGTAGCAAAAAAAATCACGTCTCTTCATCAAAGTAAAAAATTTTCAGGAAACAGAAAGTTTCCATCCAAAACCGTCACAATGAATGGGGGCGCTCCTTTCCACGCCGGTCTTTCGTATACGGGAAAGTACACTGTCCAGTTTAAAAAAAAAACCAAGTCAATTTATCACGAATTTTGTTTTTAAAAACAAATCACATGTAGATAACTATATTTAAAATTGGTTCAATGTGGAATTACCAAAATTGATCATTATTAATACTTAAGGATATTAGATAAATAAAAAGAAGAATAAGAAAGAAAAAATAGCACGCAATTTTATAGAATATCATTACAAATATAGGCCTTTAACAAAAAAATCTATGAATATCTGCAAAGAAGTTTCACTTCCAAGAATATAAAAACATGTAGTAATTAACTTTCAATTTTGTTGACATTTATATTCTTAGGTGGCAACCAATTGAAAGTTATTTTATTTCATTTTGTTTTTAAACTAATAAAAATTGTATTCCTGTTAAATACGCTTGATAGATTGTAATGTCAGTTTAATTAAAAAAACATAACAATTAGAAATCAGTTTTATTTTTATTTAAATATTTAGTCCACATAATAGAACTTTTCTTTTTACACTGAAGAATAGATTTTACTATTAAAACTGAAATTAGTTCATGTTTACAAAAAATAAAAACTACGTATTAAAACGGTGACAAGAATGATATGTAATTGAATGAATCAAGTGATATTAAATTACTTGAAATACATAATTTCTTAGGTAATGTATATCTAATGTCAAGAAAGTGAACAAGCAACTAATAATAATAATAATAATAATAATAATAATAATAATAAAAGCTCTTCTGTAATCTGTTTCCTAGACTTGATCTACGATCTTAATTTGAATTTTTTTTTCTCTCTAATGTAGCGAAGAGTATGTAGGGAGCTGTAAATTAGACTACAATGACATTAATATACAGCAGTTAAAATCATCTATAATAATACCTAATTAAGCAGCAAGCTTCCATTATAATCTAATTGTACATTGTAATTTCATTAAATAATTAATAAATATTTTTAAGTGATAAGAAATTTTACTTTATTTTTTTATTTTTTTAACCGCCTTCAAATTTACAATGTTATTTTGACATTAACAGAAAGATTAATAGAAACTTTGATTCTGAAAAGTAAGTTTTTTAGAATTGAATCTCACCTGATAAAAGTTTTCTGCACATGCGCCTTGAGTACTGTGTCATGTTTGTTGATCTTCGTAATAGATTTTTTTTTTTTTTTTTTTTTAGTCTTGTTATAGTAGCTGTAGGGAACTCGAAAATAATTCAGGGACTATGATCAGTAATGATTCCAGATGAACAGTTATCCCGATTACAACTTGGACAAAGTTTTCTTCAGGAATTTGGAACTTATCGGTAGGACACAGCGTTTAGACGCAACGGGGCTACTACCATCTTGGCACTGAACGCGACAAAGGACACACAAATCCCCACCCTACGGTCACTGAGTGTCACCAATCGGACGTAGGAGACGGGACACAAGCTTATGGGTGTCGGGCCGCCCACTCGGTCTGGTTGGCCGGACTTAGGAGTGCGCCAAACTATGGCGGCAAAGGTGCAAGACCCTGCCAAACGGGTTGGTTCCCATCACCATAGAAACAGACTGATTGATGGATCACAGCATGTACCACCAACAAAGAGCATTAAATAACCTCTGTGCTTCTTCTAAATTATTCTACTGGCTATCAACAGTTATAGAACAACAACGTTACAACAAATTCTTCAATAAAACAAATTAATCTCAAAAACTAAATCACATCAAACGTATTACAGAATTGAATGTCTTTTCAATAAAAAAAAAAAAAAAAAAAGAAATGTCGATTAAAAATTAATATACTCACATTACAAAGATTTACATATATATTTGTATATTTGTAGACAATGGAGTTTTCCTGGAATGCTTGAACTACGAATTGGTCTGAAATGCTTAATAACGATAAAAACAATTCCAATATGATTTTTCCATTGTAACTTGAAAAATCAAATTTAGATGCAAGTAATAAAAAAGAGTAATCAATTAAGGAACAACAGAACAAATTTTAAATTTATTGAATGAGTTGACAAAAGTCTATAATTTAAATGATAGAATGGAAATGAAATTGCATCAAAATTGACAGTATTTTGTTATTACGAAAGTATAAGAAATATTAGATTTTCTTTTAATTCTAAATTAGATTAAATACAGAAAACTCAATACATGAGGGAAAAACAAATAGAAATTTATAGAATTTTCATTGCCTAAATCTGGGGGCACTGCCGTGCCCCCGCCAAGATGAGCCGAAGGCAGGAAGGGCACTACGTACCTTTTCTGGAAGTGTTTCGTCGTATTTTCGAACCCTCATAGCTTCGGCCTAGATAATACTAGAGAGCTTAAATTTTCAGGATATGATGCAGTTACCAGACTAATGAAATAAGCTAAGTTTCATTTATTTAGCTTTTATACTTTGGATTTTATTAATACCTAAAATACGTCGATTCCGTCACTGACTCACTGACTCATGATCATCAAAACCTCTAGGGTACTTCCTGAAGTCCTAGAAAGCTGAAATTTGGTATGCAGGTTAGGATTAGCACACAAACAACAAAAAAATTAAGAAATCCGGAAATCCGTAACTTTAACATTCCAACCCCTCATAAAGGGGGGGTCTGGTTATGTATTATCGAACCCTCATAGCTTCGGCCTGGATAATACTAGAGAGCTCAAATTTTCAGGATAAGATGCAGTTACCATACTAATGAAATACGCTAAGTTTCATTTATCTAGCTTTTATACTTTGGATTTTATTAAGATCTGAAATACGTCGTACCCTCAACGCTTCGGCCTAAATAATACTGTGTAATAATGTGATTTCTTACAAAAGTGCAAACAGCTTGTATATACAAGTTGACCAATAGAAAAACAGAAAAGTAGGGTATTGAAAAAAAATCCATTTTCTAAATAATCTTAAAACTAAATTTAGTTGTAATAGATAATCCCACCCAAAACATTTCATGTAAAATAAGTTGCCAAGACTTACATGCTCATAACGCTTTCACTGTTAAAAAGTTATCAGATCTCATCTTACAAAAAGAAATGAAATCCCACCCAAAACATTTCATGTAAAATAAGGGGTTGCCAAGACTCGCATGCTCGTAACGCTTTCACTGTTAAAAAGTTATCAGATCTCATCCTACAAAAAGAAATGAAATCCCACCCAAAACACTTCGTGTAAAATAAGTTGCCAAGACTCACATGCTCATAATGCTTTCACTGTTAAAAAGATATGAGATCTCATGTAGAGTCAAGCCCCTAACTCTACGAGGCCTAACTCTACAAGCCCTAACTCTAAAAACCCTATATCTTGGTCAAAAAGTATGGCTTGGCCGTTTCATGGAACTATTTCATCTCACCCAAAACATTTCATGTATAATACGTTGCCAAGATGCTCATAACGCTTTCACTGTTAAAAAGTTTCATATAGTGCCAAGCCCCTCACTATACATGCCTAACTCTAAAAACCTTACTATCTTGGTCAAAAAGTGTGCCTTGGCATACTCCATATCCTTTACATAACTCCATGGGATTGTCTGTGTGACAGCCACGAAACGGCCAAGGCATACTTTTTGACCAAGATATAAGGTTTTTAGAGTTAGGGCTTGTAGAGTTAGGCCTCGTAGAGTTAGGGGCTTGGCTCTACATGAGATCTCATATCTTTTTAACAGTGAAAGCATTATGAGCATGTGAGTCTTGGCAACTTATTTTACACGAAGTGTTTTGGTCAATTTTACAAAACATCAAAGAATCAATCTTTTGTTCAAGTCATTAACTCCAAATGTTAGATAGCCTACTCTGAGAAATACATAATGTCTAAATTAAGAGAACGGAAGTATTACTATCATTTTTTATGCTTATTAGTTCTTATTTTACCAGAAAAGAGTATTAAGCACAGATAATGGAGCTTTACATAGTTCATTATCAGTTTCTTAAGGCTGTAAATATAAGAAATCCTTTTACGAGTTCAATGTTTTTCTGCTTCAAAATATTCAAGAATGTTGACAACAGCTTAACATGCGTAATAGCATAGTTGGTCAAATGCATCAACAACTACATTAAGTTTGGGGAAATCGTCAACGTAAATATTTTAATATGTGTTGTATGTATTTAGCTGTTAATATTCTAAGGCTACATTGTTTCTCGAAACTCCATAAGAAGAAGAAATCAGAAATATTTAAATTGAATTTAAAAAACAATGGGTTTTCAAGATTTGTTTATATTCTTGAATACCCTGAAATAGATAAAAATTGAATTTAAAAAGTATTTCTAAGTATTTTGTACTCATAACAAAATCAAGACTTATAATGATTTAATTATAATGATTTTGTTAATTAAATTAATATTAACGTTCGTAAAAAGTTCATAATTAGCATAAATTAATATAAACATTTCATTTACATTCGTGGGGTGGCCTAAATTACTAATTATAAAATCATTATAATTTTGTAATAAAAAAAAAGATTTTTCTTTTAATTTATTTGTTTATTTTAAATTTTCCCCTTATTACTAGTATTTTATTTTTTTTAAATTAAAGAAATGTTTTAAAAATTTCTTTAAAAAAACACAGTGATTATTGGTCCAGTGAAAAAAAAAAATTGCCAACATAATGACATTTAAGAATGGACAACATAGGGTTCTAGTCCAGATACATCTGTTCTTTCAAGATCTTAGACCACTTCATTTGCTTTACACAGGCCATTTATTTATCAGAAATCTTATTTCTTATGCGTAAAAACTTTTATTAAATTAAAAAAGGGAATTTTTTTTTTTCTTTTTCTTTCGTATATTGGAACGACCAAAGACAAAGTAAGCGTGGAGTTAAAAAATATCAGAAGGAGTGGGGCGAGAAGAAAAAAGGGATGTAAAGAAGAAATGACAGTAAGAAAAAAAGTGCTAGGAAGGAAGGAAATCTTTGCTTGTCTTTTTTTCTTCGGCGATTAATTATTTTTCGCAGCAGCAGCGCCATGACGGCATGTCACAAGAAACGTCAGAGTTGGAGAAGTCGGACAGATACGATCTCTGGCAGCACCTGGTCTCCACACATCTCATGTCACGTTCGCACTCGCCGACCTCCCGGTAATTCAGGTTCGATAAAAGGTTACTCACTGTGTGGCCCTGTGCGACTTCAACTGAAGAAAACTGGACATGCAGTCCAACGTTCAATCTCCTCTTTTTTGCAGGCATCTCAAAGATAAAACACAAGACTATCTTCGCAAAGAAAGAATGGGTTTCTTAGACCAGACACAAACAGTAATTTACTATCTCGAGACTCAGGTTCCTTTGATTAGGCTCGAGAACTACGTAACAGGAAAGCCAAGTCCGAAATCTCAATAAGGTCTCCATTTTTACTCATAGATTATTTATTTTTTTTTTTTGAAAATAGCATCATTGAACCTAATTTTCTTCACATAAACGTAAGGACTTTTTCCTGTAACAGTCAGAAAGGTCCCAAACTCTGTTGACAATTTTAACTCCTTAAATCTTGACCCAACAGGCCAGAGAAGACCTCAAAAGTTCACTGTCTTTGAAGAAATTGAGGATTTGAGTTTCTTCAACCTGCATCAACATTCTAGAAATCGTTTTTTCTTTCCTTCTCGTCGAATTAACGAATAGACCCTAATTGGAGAAAGTTTTAGCACATAAAACTTTTGCAATAAAAGGACATGAACATTGAAGCATTCTTGTGAAAACAATATCAGTACATTCGACTAACACTACATCAATAGGCGTGAGTCCTGTAGCCAAGTGATGAGACGCTTGACTGTGGGCTGGAGTAAGATACGTTAACTTTTAATACCAATAAGAAATGCAGCAAGAACAGATCAGAAAGAGAAATGAGAATATTCAAAAAATTTACGAAAGAAATCAATAAAAAAACAGCTTCTAGATAAAAAAAAAAAAAGAAGTGGGGGTGGGGAAGGCTTAATGAAGCAATAATCAATAAATAATTTCAGCAGCCCATTAAAACTATAGACACTGACCGCCATCAAAATTATATAAGAATGAATTTCAGAGAAACAACAGGGATAAGAAATACATTGTGACTGTTAAATTATCGTAGTCTATTAGATTTTTATCTAGTAAATCATCTTTTTTACTTTTTTTTTAGATCTCAATGCTCTTGTAGAAAATCGTCCTTACTTACAGCTGCTGTTACCACTTGTCGTTGGGGAAGACGCTCCTCAAAATGCAATGTTTGAACATTTCATTTTCGCGGAATTACGATCTACAGTTTCATTTCAATATAACAATTTTTTAGATGTTTAGGGCTTTGGAAATGTGTTAATGAAAATGCAAATGAATTGTTAAAAAGATTTTGAAACTGTTCAAGGTAACTGAATTAACACGAGTACAAGAATATTCAGTATATTTAGAAATACACAAGATGTTTTCCATAAATTGAAATTCGAGTTCAAGTACAGCAAAAAATGAAAAAAAAACAAAACGTAAAAATAAAGCTTGAGAACTAGAAAAGAAACTCAACTTCATTTAATTATCTTCCTTTTTCATCTTCCGTGTCATTATCTTCTGAAAATATCTTTGTGTCATTATCTGCCTCCTGTTCATTAACCTAAAGCAGGGCATCACTTGTATTAGGTTTTCTGCGTTCTTGTCTCTTACGAAGTTGCAGAATATTACTACAAATTATGCAAAATAATAATAAGAAAACTGTAATTCTATTCAGAGTTCTGATATGTAACGGAATATATACTTTTAAAAGTATAAACTGCTGCAACTGTTTGCTATTCTAATAAAAACTGGGATCTTGAAAAGCCGTTTCAATATCATTTTCAATATTGTTATCCTTCGATCATCCAAATATTCTTTTAGAAACGGTGAAACAATAATGTAAATAAAATGAGTGATTTCTCTAAATGCAAAATTAAAAAAAAATCATAATAATTTTTACAAACTGATATTTAAACCAGAATTCCGAAAGCAATTTATGAATCTAAAAACAGGTTAAGGCTAAGGTTGTTTGTTTTTTTTTATTTTGTATAATTGAACTGTGCCTAAATAACATCAAATAAATAAGAAGGCAGCGGATATCTTTGTTTTCGATCATCTTCTATTCGTAATATTTAATCTTATTTTGTGCATCTTCTCTTCCTTTTCTTCTTTATCTTCTTTTTAACTTATATATTAATAAAAACAATGAGTTGAAATGTATTCCTTAGTATATTTACAAATTTAGCTAGGTAGTCTTTAAGAAAGTATTCTTTTGCTAAACTAGATTCAGATTCCATTGTAAACTTATGCCTACTACAAAATTAAGTGGAAAGTCAGAAATTAATGTAACTAAGTAAAACGAAACATTTTTTTAATCTCCTTTGGAAACTTTTCAGTTTGAAATCAAGATGTCTTACAGAATTCATATATACAAATATTTTCATTACTTTTTTAATGACGCTATTTCTGTCGTAAAATCTCTGATCAGCAACGCAACTAATGCTCATTTCTTCTTCAACTTCAAATATTAATTCCATGCATTTATTTTAAACAAAATGTTACCTTAGGAAATTAATCAATTTGAGGCAAATGCTTGAAGAAAGATCGTGAAAAACTAAAATGAAGGCAAGAACCAAAATGCTATATGTTACTAAAAATCAATGAGTGAGGCCAACTGTTTACTAAGTGACATCCTAGAATAGCCGTTTCACGCTCTTTGGCGATCATCAGCTAGGTATAGTCACCAGTAAACAGCGAGGTCTCGATACAGAAGCATTAGGAACAATCGTCGGAACCAATGTGGAGCCTCCAAAGCTTAAATAAACAATAAAAAAACTAACTAAAATATTCATGTGCCAGCATTCCGCCGATCTCAATACCCATTTTTAGCGCATAAAAAGAATAAAAAACGCATGTAAATATTAATAATGCTGGCACATGAATTTTCTCATTAGCTAACATTAAATTTGTAGGTATTCAGATTCAAGAAAGCTTCTTAATGGTTAATATTCACAGTTAAACCTACGTGTTAATCAAAGATTTAATTAGTAATTTTGATTTATAAAATATGAAATTTTAATTTTGAAAAAAAAATTCATTAATTTACTTATCAATTTACGACAGCTTTTATTTAGTTAATCTTCTTTACAATTCCGAGATGTGACATTAAAAACAAAATACCACAGTAGTTATATATTATACATTACGAATATACAAAAGGAATGATCATAAAATTAAAGGTTTCCACAAAGGATCTACCGGAGCCTGGTAGGTGTTGGTTCACATCCTTTTCGACCAATTGGATGAAGTGAACCCAGGAAACAACCGACTCCCGTCCTTAATTTGATTGAGGGTTGGTTAAACTTTGGGCCAATCTGGAGGAAAAAATTCTAATCCCTTCCAGGAATCGAATTCGGTTAGATAAGTAGACAACCATTAACTACAGGATCCTGAAATCAAAACACTGGATTCTTAATTTAAATCAAAATTAGCAAAAAACAATTAAAATTAAAGAAAAGTTTGTAAATTGCGTTATAAAATTGTTGATAGGCCTACTTCTTATTATTGCTGGAAAGGCGTTTTTATTCTATCTTAAAAAATACAAAAACCTAAAACTTGAAAAGTTTACGTTTTTTTAAGATAGCTTAAGTACACAGGCTTCAATTTTTCTATATCTTTATTACAAATAATTACATATTTATTTTTTACCTTTTTTCTTTTAAAATCGTTAGTATAAGTAACGAATAATTAAATTGCAGAGTACATAATATTTACGATTTAATCGGCATTAAAATATATATTTGTATTTAATTTTCACATCAAATACATTATGGCACTTAATAATAAATTAACTTCTCGATTTGTAGCATACTTGTCTTACATATATAGGCTGTATTTTGCTAGAAAAACTTATATTTAGGATAGCCATTGTTTAGTTCTGTTTTAATTTTATTTTTAATTATAGCAAAAGTTGCCAGAGCTTTCACTGTTACGGACTCTTGGTGTGAAAACGAATAGGATTTGAACTTTCCTAGCGATGTTCTTGATTCGGTTTCGGCGCTCTGCCTGGAAGGTTAAGTACCTTAAGCACTATTTTCTAAGTCGGCTTGTTTGATGTTTCTCTCTCTTTTTTTTGTTAACGTGCGGCCGCAGACTTGTGGCGTCAAGATGTGGAATACCATTTAATCAGTGTATTCATTCCCGCTTTACGTCGAAAGATTTCCTTCACATAGAGCACTCGCAATCGTCAACAAGGGATGCTAAACGGTCTGTTTAATTCAGAGCTACAACAATATCATTTGCATTCTTCAACATACAATATGTGGCGCCACCAAGCTGATTAAAGATCTCGCAGGCAAACATCTGGAATCTCATTCTTACAGCACAAGCACACATTAAACGCTCTGCTGTGTATAGGGTTTTTTTATTAACTCCGGATTTTTCCTCCCAATTCTTTATAAAATTTTATATAGTTAAAGTAAAAAATTCTAAGATTGCGAATAAATATAAATCGAAAAAATTAACATTTTAAATGATTGAAAAAAAAAGAAAAAAAAAAAAAAGAAAAAAAAAAAACAACAACAACCAATGTTTGTAATAAACTTACAAGCAAGAACGAAAATTGGGTTAAAATCGTAAACTATTTAATCGATATTTTCTCTCTATGTGTTTCGGATCGACGAAATCCATTTTCAAAGAGACGTAATAGAATTTTAAAAAATTAAGAAAACAAAAGACATTAGATATCAAGTAAAAAAATATATAGTCTACATATTTGATAAATTGAGGATAAAATTTAAATCCCGTATGTAATAATTGTAAAATGTTCAGTGGAATGGTTGATAATTGGTTGGTTTTTTTAAGGAGCAAAAGCAACAATCGCTTTGCTAACTAGATTAGAAACTAGAATCCAGTTGAAATATCTTAAGACCATTGTTAGAATTTAAAGATACAGTAAATATCAACACTTCCCTTCTTTTAAATCTTATGAATGTCAATATATTTTCGTTTTGGTGATCTATTAACAAGAAAGTTCAAATAATTGTTGTCCATTTTAAGTAATTAGAAGAATCCCAGCTAATCATCAGTAAACTCAGAAATTATTTACAACTTCAATAAATTTGAAAAAAAAAAACAAAAAAAACAGAACACCCTAATTTCTTTAAAGCTTCTAAAATAATTGTCTGAGAAAAGTTAGGTTCCAAAATCCACAGAAAAGAATTACTTATTGCTGAATTTCAATTCCGTATTTAAGCCCATTATATTAATCTGCTTGAATTATCGTATATTGACTGAAATAATAAGTGAAAAGTCAATACTGTGTGTTTCCATAAGCAAGCAATTCCGTCAATTATGATTTACTATGTCAGCCTTTATTACATTAAGGAAGTGCAATTACACTACTTTGGTGTGCAGAAAACAGGAAAATACAACGTGATTTCTCATTGTTGTCATGAGAATCTAAAAAGCCTTAAATGAAGAGATTAAAACCAAGATAGAACTGCTTAGGTAGGTCCCTTGACTTTAGACAAACATAGAAAGATATAACGTACGTCTTATCTGGGACTGGCAGATACAACTTAATGTATTTACTAATTATAATGATCGACTTTAAATATATATAATAAATTCATATCTGTATATCTTAACATTAGAAACAAATGTTTTTAAGTGCTCAAAGGGGAAGGACTGGAAATTTTCTCTTGCTTCCAGGCTCTACGGTAACTCGGCTCATCACCTCTGGCGCTAAAGAAATTCGTAAACACCAGCTGTCACACCGGCCCTTAAGGCCAATCTGCGAATGTAAATAAAAACACCTTTTTATTACTAATAATTATTTTAAATTTGCTCCTTAGCATTTTTAAGAAACATGTTCTTAAATGTGAAGAAAGGAAGAAACTAAGAAAACTTAGATGGTAAGATTCAACGCTCATCATGTTTTTCAGCTCTGATTGAAGATGAAGATTCTACAAGCAAATGACCATCTCGGAACAGTGACCTCTAATTAAGCCAAATATTATGAACATCGGTAATGAAATTGATGAGATCGAACATCCTTTTCTTTTTGTTTTTGGTACTTTCCCATTATCCGGACGCAACATAGAAATTACTTCATTAGAAGAGCACATAAGGGCAAGAGAATCACTAAAATATTTGGAGGCTGTCAGTTGATTACCATTGGAAGCGATTTCCTATCCGACCTACAAATATTTTGTGATTCTATTGGCCTTATGTGCTGTTCTAGTGAAGGAATTTCAATGTGGGGTCCGGATAACGGAAAAGTAGGTCTACCCCTTTTTTTTATTATTTCCTTGTATAGCTCCGCTAAAGTAAGACTAAAGACGACATTAATGTAACATTAAGTTTAATTCAAAGCAAGTAGATAAATGTTATCATAACATATGCTTATTCTAACTATTCGAAGATATAACTTAATTTCCAAAGTAAATAAATAAATAAATAAATAAATAAATAAATAAACATGCTAAGATATATGATATGCAATAAACATGCTAATATTATATCCTTCATGAAGTCGATCAATATTACTTTAAACCTCTTATTTGCTTCTTTCTTTTTAAAAAAAATCTGTAACGAAAACATAATTTCTTAGGTTGTACGCTTTTTCCATGATTGACTCGTGACAAAGCTTGTAAAGAATGCTACATGGAAAAGGATCAAACATTAGAGATAATTCGTTATCATCAATTGATCGGATGCCATTATTTTTGTTCTCATTTGCTATAATTACATATTCATTTGAAGGATATTTAAGGAAAGAAAAACAACGGGAAAGCATTGCTCTTTAAAAAAAAAAAAAAAAAAAAAGATATGCACCGTCTCCATATTTTTAAAAAGAAAAACCAAATTAAAACATAAAAAAATGATATTATGGATACACTTACCAGTTATTTCGATTCCTTTCAGTATTTATTGATTGGAAAGCGGATAGTAAAGAAAACTATCAAGATTTTAATAAGAGGAAGGGTTCAAGAAAAATTACAATTTTCTTCAAATCGAGAAAGGCATCATTCAGTCACAATAATATTAAAGTTATCAACATCGAAAGGCTTTATAATATAAAACAAACAAAAAACAAAAAAAAAACAAAAAAAAAGAATATCTGAATTAAAATTCTCTTTGTAGAACGAATTACTTATGTAAGACAGACCATAAATTGTTGAATGAATGTGAAATGTCATTAAACTATTAGTAAAAGATAAAAGAATTTAATGTAAATGAATTACGAATTGATTTATTTATTGTAAACACTGAAGGAAAATCAACATATATTGTGTGAGAAGTATTATTATTTTAGAATTTAATGTAAATTAATTATGAACTGTTGAAACGTGCTGAATTGTAAAACAGAAAGAAAGTCAACATATTATTGTGTGAGAAGTATTATCATGAACCTGTTGAATTGCACGGATAGAAAGTACGTATATTATTGTATAAAAAGTATTCTCAAATGTATAATAACGAATTCCAGAGGATGAAGAAAGTTTTTCTTATCCTCTAATAACCTGATGAAGTTTTCAATTAACTTATATGAAAACGAAATATTGTGGAATAAAGAAGGGATGTTAAGAAGATTTTTCAATGTATATTAATTAAGACAGACCATCTTACAAGACTCTGGCTCTTTAATCTTTAATGAAACGATTAGTATACAGAAAAAAACACCTGCTGATAAGAGTGAAATAAGATCCCAAACAAATATTGTAACTATCAAATATATGAACTCTTACTATAATAAGGATACAATAAAATTCTACTCAATTTTTTAAGGGATTTTATAAAAAAAAAAATGAAAAGTTGTAAAACCAGATTGTACAACATTTACCCATTAGAAAAAAAATAAAATTTTATTTATTAAAATAATACATTATACGGTTTTATTTCGTCATTTCTTCCATTTTATCAGTAATACATTATTAACTGGTATGCACCATCATTAATTTTAATTTCATATACGAGTCAATAGAATTACATTCATTATAGAAACTAAATAATTATAAACGGTTGTTCATTTACGTTCGCTTGACTGCTGAAGAAAAACTAAAAGATTAGGCTAATAATAAGCTGTTGTATTAACATAATAACAGCATTTGACATCCGATGAGACGCCTTGGCAAAGATACAGAGATAACAGCTAATTTATTGCAAAAAGCCAAAGTAAAGAAATGCTTCCTACACAAGCAAAGGAAAAAATGAAAAAATAAAATATTTATTTGTAAAAATTTAAGGAGGATTTTAACAGTTGTTAATATTTAGTGAATTTGCTTTTTTTTTTTTTAAAGTTAAGTAAAATAAACCAGATTATAATTTTTTTATTATTATTATTTAAAAAAAGCTTTATTTTATATTATCAAAATTGTGACTTTTTTTTTTTCAAAACTTTTTTACGTATAGTATTTATTTATTTTTTTTAGTTATAACAGCAAACCAAAATATTGGCGGAGCAAAAATAAAATTATCAAGGATTTGTTGTTTCTTGTTAAAATGTCCCTAAATAATTCTGATCGCTAACTTCTTTGCAAAATCTGCATTAAATTCAAAATCAATGATGTAATTATTATTTGCTAAAACATTCTTATATTTTAAAATATAAAAAAGCAAGCAATATAGTATTCCAAGATTATGACAATGAGCTGACATTCAATTCAAATCAATTATATTTCATTATTAACGATAATAATTCAATTAACAATTATTCAATACTACCGAAGTCATTAGATGTGTTGTCTTACCGTTGTGGAAAAAAATATCTAAAAGCTAAAGTTCAACATTGCTGAAACGGTATGACGATGATTGCTGGACTCAGAAAAATAGGACAAAAAGATCTTTTTTCGTTGCTTTCCAGCAATCATCCTCATATCGTTTCAACAATGCTGAGCTAACTTTTGCTTTAAGATAAAAAAAAATGCGTTAAGAAAAAAATCCAGATATCTAAAGCGCACTTAGCCTGTATGTTACAGATTTAAAAGAAAATATTCTAATGAAAATATTAGAAGTTTTTGAATTGTTTGTGCATTTTGTCATCCATCGATTAGATACATTTCCAATGTTAATTTAAAAAAAAAAAAAAAAAAGGAGTTTTAATATTTACATTCAATTAACTAGAGTTCCAAGATTTTAGCTTTTAGTAACAAGTTACAAAGTTGACTTTTTTTTCTTTTAGGCTACGTATAAATTGAAATGTCTATACATGCATATATTTAAACATTTATGTATAGAAATATATGTGCTGTCTATTTTGAAGCAATCTTTAATGTTACATTGAATAAATAATGAGAGAAACTCAAGTTCTCAGTCAAGTGTAAAAAGGTCTTACCTGTCCAATTCATTTGTTAGAAATTCTCAAACAAATTATTAAAAAAAAAAAAGAAAGAAAGAAAGAAAGAAAGAAGGAAAGCAACTTCAGTTCGAAGACCGCGTCTTGCATATTAAGCGCTTTCTATAAAGGGATTAGTTCATAACGTTATGTCCTCTTTCCATTCTTCCATTCATTTGTATGATTTCTATCTCACGCTTCAGTCAGATCAGTTCATCAAATAAAAAAAAGTAAGAATTTAGACAATTTAGTTTGAAATAAACTAATCCATAATTACAGTGTATTACTCATTTTATCTTTCAGAATGTGTAAGCTCCATTTTTCAAATGACATCATGCACACAACATCTATTCACAATGAAACTCAATGATGCTGTTCAGTGACACATGAATGAGTACGAATTTATTACAAGGAACATTTCTTTAGAAAATAAGAATGTAATCCACTGGAAAAGATTCCAAATCAACAATGAAGTTTTTAAAGTCTTGGAATTTTCGCAAGTCGTGATCACGATACGTCAATAACTATTTATCACAGGACTCTGAAATTTTGTTAGCAGGTTTCAGTAAGTTCTTTATATTTAATAAAATACCAAATTAAAAATAATGTAAAACAAAACAACAACAAAAAAAAAACTGTAATGGCACGTTGTCAATTTCTTATTTTGAAAAGTATAATAACACAATATATAAAAAAAAATCTGATTATATTATTACATTTTGAACTACTCTCAAATATTCTGAAGTTATCAAAATAACGGAAAAAAAAAATCAAACTTAGCACAATATGATATACAGCATCGAATGTTATTCAATATTTCATTTTTTTTCCTTTTATAAAGAAAGGAAAAAAAAATATTAAAAAAAATTCAATTAAGCCTGAATCTTTAGAATTAAGATTAATTTGCTGCAGAATGTTAATCACATATTAAATTCTTTCAGTTTCCAACGACAAAGAACATATATATGCTATAAATGAAACTATAATTTTTATATTTTTTAGACGATGTGAAACGCCCGGAAACTAAATTTATATTATTAAATAAAAAACAATTTTTGCACTAAACTGTCAATGCTGCGCAAATTATGTGTTGATTTTTTTTTTCTATTATAACTGCAATTAAGATGTTAATACATTTCACGTGGAATTAATTGACTACTAAACATCCGCTTTTACTTGGAAATAGCCTCCCACTTGAGTTATAAAAACACCATCTTCAAAAGTGATTCCGAGATCTGGATTTGCTGTTTTTGTAATCATAAATTAAGAGGGAGGGGGTTTTTACATCCCAAGTAACTTCTGAATAAACTAAGAAAAAAAAGAAAGTGATAAAGAAGAGCTGTATCAATGACATAACACTACAAAGGGTGTTGTTTTAGCTTCCAACAAAACACGCCAGGGACATCACGAAGCCATAACTCAATTTTCAATATTGAATTTGCTGTCACCTAAATAGCTGTTTACATATTCAAATAATAGAATAGGCACTGACTTCACAGGAGAGTCGAACATCAAATGAATAAAAGGAAAAAAAATATTATCTCGGATGCGAACTACAGCTTTTTCTGTGTGTATCTTTAATCCCAATGAAAGCTAAAAGCAAAATAATAATAATAATAATAATAATAATAATAATAGTGACACCAGAAAACATTCAAAATGAACTTATATCTTCTGAGTACTTAGCATTAGTTTCTTTATCTCTATCTATCATTAAATGATTTATAGGAATAGTAACACTAATAATTTGAGTAATAGGCCTTTCAACATTTTATTATTATTAAAATGTGCAGAGCTATGTAACGCAATTAATGTCTTTTGCAATTGTTTATTATAATATTTAATTTAATAAAATTGATATCTTATATTTAGAATTTTAAGTAGAATGAAGTTATCATTGTAAAGAATATCAATAATGATGTAATGAGAAGAGATCAACAGCATTTAAAAGGGCGCAATGAAGGGTCATTCATAATGACTTCCACACATGGATCTCTATTCGATTGAACATGATCACTAGATACGAAAAAAGAAAATGATTAAGGAAGAAGGAGGGACAAAAGTTGCCGACAATCTTAAGACGACCTTTTATCGATTTATCTGATACTTAACATTTGTTAAAAATATCAAATCAAATCAAATTTGAACATTATTTTCTCTGTACGGGTTCATTATTTATTTATTTATTTTTTTTAATTTATGTTTTAAATGCAGGAGAAAAAAACTGTTAAATTTTGAAAGGCCTAAATACTTTAAAACTAGGTTTTATCTTAATTTATTTTGTATTTTGAAAATTCTTTAAATGACCGTTATAAAAGTTTACAGGAATTGGCTCTTATTGTTCTTATGATTGTTCAACTTTGAAATAATGTTATTAATACATACATTACATCTTTATTTTATTTTATTTTTTTTAATTTTTTTTTTTAATAATTTCTAAATCACATAATAGTTACGACTTTACGAAAGAATATATATATATATAAATAAGTGATTATATTAATATACTTCTTGGATTAAGTATTCAGAGTTGCCTGTTTTAACATCAGATTTGTTTGGAGAGATTAGGGCAGGAAGTTAAAAATAAAGCAAAGAAAACCGGAAATGCTACTTGGATTGTTATTGTTTAAGAAGTCTTAAAAGTATCTTAACACTTTATATAAAAATAAGGGAAACCTCGATTACGACATCTGGCGGGAAAAGTCAGAACTTCTGAACGGTCCATAAGCTCTTGAATATTTTTGTTTCTTTAGCTACACTTATGAGTTTTATTGATCAATTTACAGTAAAAAAATTTTTTTAAATATATTTTAAAATATCTTTCCTGCTTAATTAATCAGAAAACTTTTTTAAATAAAATTATATGTAAATAAACAAGAGTTAAAAAAGTTAAAAATATACATTTTTATAATAAAATACAACCAGAAAGTTTCGCTTCACAAGACTGAGGCCATTATGAACTGCAGTTATGGGTCATTTACATAATTTTGTTTACTGGACATGGATCGAAGTAAACATACTAAATTCAACTAATTAAAAAAAATAAAGAAAACAAAGAAAATAATCCCAGCAGAGGCTTAAAAACTCAATTGCTATTTGATCTGGATAGTTCAAATTTTCAGTAATACTTTCGTCTTAAAATTGACAAATTTTCTTTGATACTTCTTAATCATTTTTCTGTTTAATTCATTTTATTGTGAGGTTATAAATTTTCCTCGATCAATGTCGATGTGTTTTTTAAAGTTAGGAAAAAAATAAAATAAAGAAATACAAAGAAAGAAAGACTTTCGTATTTGTAAATTAACATAAAACTAATAATCTATCTTTAAATTCTCCATTTGCTGTAATTTAATTTGCTGAAATATTTACTTCGATAACTTATTACAACATTTAAAGAGTTAAAAAACTAATTAACGTTTGTCAAAATAAGAAAGTCATAATTATAATGGATTGGGTTATGATGCATTGATTAAAATTTGTTGTTTGCCATCAGTTAATGGTTTCGTTTCTGATGCATTTCTTTGGCAACTTTTGTCATTTTCAGACGCAATCAATGCGGAGAAGTCTTTCAAATCGAAAATAAAAAAACAGATCTTCCTTTATTTTTAAAATAAGCAAATTAAGTTTTAATAAGATTCGTCAATGGTTACGAAACTATTGAAGGTGCAGACAGACACAGTGATTTTGTAAGCTTAATTTTCGTTACGAAAATAAAGACCTGCATATTGTTATTTTTTTTTATTTGTTAAATTTTTATTATTAAATTAATGTCAATAATACATAAGAAAAAGCTTTAAAAGTAATTAACCCTGCAATTTAAATTTACTTAGGTTGAGGAAAGAGAAATCAGCACAAATAAATAATAAAAAAAAAAGATTAGTGAGAGAAAGTTAAATGTATGCTATAAAAGAAAGAAAAATATTAGGAATCAAGGTTTAATCAGGTTGAAAATATTATTCAACTGGAAAAAGAATGGGAACAATATTATTTTTGTAGAGCGAAAGAAACGGAAAAGAAAAATTAGGAGGAGGATGAGAAGATGAACAGTAATATAACAATTGCGATTTTTAGTTTCGTATATTTCTTTCAATCTACGTTTCTTTCAGTTAAGAAAATAACCACAAGATGGAATTTATCTTCAAATGAGGCCGCGCGGTTGGCGATGTCGCTAAAACACTGGCCTCTCACCTCTGAGTCCCGGGTTCAGTTCTCATGTGGGTTTCGTTGATGGTGGCGATCCGCGCAGGGCAGGTTTTCCCGGGGTTCTCCCATTTCCCCTGCATTTCTCACACCATCCTTTCTCAGTCTTTCTCTCCGTCTGTCCTTATTTCCGTGGGATAGCACAATAGATCTTTGAGGTCGCGGTGCTCGGCTGTCAAGCCACCCACGCTCACCACATTACATTACATCTTCAAATTATTATTTTTTGTAATAATTTATTTCTATGCTAAGATTGGGTAAGATTGTTTATCAAAATTTTCTTTATTATCTATTTTTATATCTAAAACTGTTTTGATTGGGTAAGTTTTTGAATAATTTAATCATTTTTTTTTCATTTTAATTCTTATCTTTATGAGATTAAAAAGAAATGCTTGATAAAGTTATAGAAAATGTAAACTGGATTATTAAGTAAATATGGCAACGCAGAATACCTGATAACAGCAAGTTCTATGACTGCAGGGCTAAACTTTCCAATAGACATCTGGATCATTCTAAAATACATTAGCGATGATTTATTTAATATCTCAATATTATTTATTTTTTTAATTTTATTCCAGAAACCAGCTTCTGGGAAAAAAAAATGTCCAAAGTCCATTCTCTATTCAAAATTTATATTTAAAAAATCCGTTCTAATGAAGCTACTGTAAGAATTTTAATAATTAGATCATTTTAGCTGTACAATGACTTCAATTCGTTTTTCTCGATTGGATGCTGTGAACAGGCTTTATTTAATTTTATTTTACTAGATATCGTAGAAATGGCCGCTGGTTTTTGTTTACGTTCTTTTAAAAGGTAGCTGAGTGATTTAATTCAATAGAATTCATTAGAGACTTAATTATCTCCTTATATGGTATTTTGGACTTTCAGCCCAACTACATCAATGTATCTGAAAGATCTGACGTTTCTTTTAATTATGTGTATCTTGTAACTAAAGAATCCCAATGGAGACTGAAATGAATTTGTTCCCTAATTAATAACATCGTTTCAATTTTCAGTTAAAAATAAGAAATTCCCAGGAAAAAAAAAATCTTGTTATAAACAAAAGAAAATTTTAATTGCCAATTTAAAAAAAAATAACTTTCTAAACTATTTTTCTCTTAGATAAATTTCTGCTGAAATTCCAGTTCGTTTAATTCCACAGATGGACGGATTTTGTAGAAGAGAAAAAAAAAAAAAGCAAAACAAAACCTGCTTTGGTTGGTGGAAGCGAATAACGGTGGACAGAAGTTGGACATAGGAATGTAGGAGAAGGAAGAAATTTCTATATGAATCTGCCAAAGGAATGTTAATTATTGATCATTGTTGTGCATGCCTGTCGAGGCAAGTCGGAGGGGGGAGGAAAGAGAAAGGAGAAAGAAAAAAAAAAGAATCTTACTGGCAGGGGGAGCATTGAGAATTTATCGATTGGGTCCCCATGAAGTGCAAGGAACTGGGTCGGTCTATTCGTCGTCCAACAGCCATAAAAATTGGAATATTACAATCTACTAATTTTTTGGGATTTAGTAAATTAATTGATTTATTGAATAACCTCGTTAGTGAGCAATTTAAAAGTAAATATAAAGCTCCTTCAGTTAATATTAAATTTATTTCCTTAAACAATGGAATTCGACTATTTCTGAGTATTTTTCTGTTTAGTACGATTGAATCGATATCAAATAAATATGTATAGTTTTACTTTATCATTACTGAGACGTAGATTTCATCAATGTCAATAACATACAAAGTATCAAAATTAATTTTAAGAAGTTAATTTCAACTCAAGATGCTTTTGAAGAAGTTGCTTCATTCTAGAAATTATACCTTTAAATAAAATCAGGTTTAATAACTGAATTATTAGTTCAGATATTGTTAGCAAAATTATTAACAATCACTTTTTGACATCTAAAAGTGATACAGACAGTATCTGCAATACAGACAGATGAGTGAATCAGTGAATTTTTGGGATGTAGGAAAACTTAGCTGACAAATAAAATGAAATGGTATTTGATTTTTTTTTTCTTTAATTACAATACTTTCCTCATCACTTATTTTTAATCATTCGGTGATTTTTGAACATATGGTCTAGCTTTAAATTGCTTGGGTTTTTATTTATTCTTAGTTGTCATACTTTAGATGTTCTCATATTTAAAATAATATCACTTACTGGATGAGCATTTTTACACCCATTTAAATTTCCCAGTAGATGTTTTGAATAAACAATAATCAAAGTAAATTAGAAAAATAATGAGACTTTACTTCGACTATGCTCATTCTATAATTATACCTATAGAAGTTAGAAGTTATCCTGTGAAGTAATTTAATTTAAAATTTTCAATTTTATTTAACTGATTTCTTTATTATTACTGAAGATTAACGGTCGTAATATTGATAATTAATTTAAGAGTTAGAATTAATCAAATATTAAATTAATTTTATTGTTAGATGATATTTGATATCAAATAAGACACTGATTTAAGCCAAAGTATAAGCTTATACTATTTCTTATAAAATATTTGTATAACAATTGTGTAGCAGTCAAATTCCAATTTCAAAAGTCGAAGTAATTGAACATTTACTTTTAATATAATACTACATTTGAGAAACGACTTGACTACAATAAATCTTATAAAACATACATTATTATTAATACTATTATTATTCTGAATTGTTCTAAAACTAATTTATCATTTAATTATCAACGATTAATTAAAAATTAAAACGACCAATTCTGAGTGTCACCTACAATTCTCAGAAAAATATTATTTCTCTCATTTTTATTCTTAATGTTTTTTTTTTTTTTTAGTTCACATACTAAAAATAAATATTGTAAATTTTAATTCACTGCATCAAATTATCCGTGGGTTGTAAAGAAAAAAAAGTCACAAAAAAAATAAAAGAAAGACTTAACAGTGAAACAAGTCGAACAGACTTGTTGGAAGTAAATCAAAAACTCATTAAGTTTTTTTTTTTTTTTTTTTTTTTTTTTAATATTTTTTTTTTTTTTTTAACAGCAACATTTTTTCCTCTCCCGATATACAATTTTTGACGCAACAGAAAATAGCAGTTCCTTCATAATTATATGTATTAAAGCGGAAACAAAACGAAGATAAATTAAGCGAAAAAAGATTATTTTTTTTTTATGGCTACTGTTTTAAGTGAACGAGAATTTGTAATACGCATCCGCTCAACAAATCTCCGAAGAATGATTCCATCAGGAGTCACTGCGTGGCGTTGCTGCCTGAGAGGTTGAAAGAGCAAACCTAAGCCCAGAATTCCATACCTTTAGAAAGGAGAAACTTCAGTTTTGTAGGATACGGGAGCTTTTAGAATACGTCCTTTAAATTTTTTAAACTGACTTTTATTTATTTATTATTTTTTTTTTTTTTGTTAAAATGAAACTTAATGGAAATTTCAATTAATTCCATCTCAAAGTATTTGATGACATTAAAGGTAGTTTCTAAAACCAAATTTTCCTTCATTTATAGCTTGGAGTTTAGCTGTAAAGTAATCATTTACCACGTTATTTAACATATACAAGTATGCATTAATAGTAAGTAAAGTGTTTGAGCTTAGTATAATTGAATTGATGTATCCGTAATGCATATAAGAAAAAAATGATGCATTTTATTTTATTTTATTTTATTGTTTTTTTTTGCTACGATCGAAAGTTTGACAAAAGTACGTTGAATCAGAATTGAACAGGGAAATTAGATGAAGATAAACAATTTTTCATAGTTGGTTACTTGAATGTAGATTATTTTTTTTAAGTTGTAAGCTTTGGACATATAAGAGAAGGAAGAGGAGGTTGTATTAAATATATACCTTTCGTTGTTCTCGTCTGAAGTATTTATTATTTTATTTTTTTTCTTTTCTTCAGTTACTTTTTTTTAATGCGACAGACATTTAGCAGCGCCAGGAACAAGATATCAAACGAGAACAAGGCGTTGAATGAAGGGAAAAACGCACAAGAGAGAGAAACAAACATCCAAGCAAGTCCACGATTCGAATTCAGGTTCGAGCGGAGTCAGCCGTTTCGGAGGCCTTGCCATTCGACTATGTTCATGACTGTACTACATGTACGAGAATCAATGTATAGTTCAATAATGTTCTATTAATATAAGATTACTTCTCCTTCCGTTTCAACTTAATATGAATTTTGAACTTCCATAAGCTTACATAGGCCTAAGTTAAATTTTTAAAGATATTTTTATAAGTCCCAGAAAAATATCTTAAAATTCTTCATTGTATTTTCGATACATTGAAAAAAAAAAAAAGGAAAACAAAGTATTTCAAAATTTAAAATAACTAGAAAGTGATATAAAATCTCAAAAACAAAACAAAACAAAATATTAAAGGAAAAAAACCCAACAAATTATTAACAAAAAATTTTTGTTATTCAGAATGAATAGTTACGAAAATAAAACTATTAAAAATAATAATTTATTCAGACCTTATCACAGAAATAAATAAAAAAAAATAAAACAAAAAAAATAACATCATACAATTGCAACTCGTTTAATCCATGTGTATCCTCATTGTTCGAAATAGACAATAATTTATAAATTATTTCCTTCTCTCAGAAATAGTTGTCCTTATGCTGCAATAAGAGAACGAAGTCCTCAGTTTTAGTTTTTTGGTTTTATTAATTTGGTAACTTTCTCAATAAAAAAGTTAAGTAAAATAAACCTTTCGTCATCCTGTGAAACTTTTTCGACGTTAAACAAAGAGGTGAATTTTTATTATTATCGTTTGTTTGTTTTTTTTTCCTTCCGTTTTCGTTGAAATATACAAGTCAGCAGAACATTCCCACTCATTTGGGAGGCAGAGAAGGGAGGTTAGGTTGCTTTCAAAATGAAACTAGCCAGTTACCGTTTATCCAAGCTGAAAGTAGTCAAGGTTCTCACCGGCCAAAAGCTGGCTACGAAATTATGATGAATGTGGGCCTGACCTACCACAACAGCGTTAGATAACCTCCCGTTGAATTCAAGCTGGTTGTTAGGCTGTAGCCAGGCCAGATAAAGTTTATCCGACACCAAGTTACGCAGTTATTTGAGGGTTTGCTATTTGACTTTTGAACCCTTTGGAATACAAGTGCAGTCAAAGCTGAATTGAGTTGGTTCATTTGAACACCAAGCAGGGCGGATCGTACAAATACGAGAATTATACAACAACAACTTTCCTCTATTTACAAACTAAACTGTGTTATTTAAGCCATTGATTTCAAAATTATTTAACCACAATAGTATTTAATAGTAAGTTTGAGCAAAGTAAGTTATGAAAAATAAATATTTGTAAGTAGGGAAAAACGAAAATGCTAAAAATTCGAAGGAATAAATTTAAACGTTGAACAAAATAACAAAAAGAAAAATTAAATTCAAGGATTTTTTCGGAATGTAGTTAACAATACTTTATAAATTTAATATTCAACAAATTAAAG
>JAFIDM010012231.1:163282777-163304192 GCA_023159025.1 Thereuonema tuberculata
TAGGATGTCACTTGGAGTCTAGCAATGCTATGTAAAGAAGGGTCTTTGAGCAGTACATGGATCATACAACTGATGCACTTTTTTGCTCCAGGCAAATGAGATATTAGATTTTCACTTAAAAGTTAGGGGGGAAAAAAAAGCAACAAAAATTAAGTAAATGTTTTTTTCCTTGTAATTGAGTATATTTTTTTAGCGGAACTGGTAAATTCTGAGTAAAGAGGCGGAGAGGCATTATGTTTTTATGTTGCTGATATTACGCCCCCCAAAAAATAAACATTAAATATCCAGTGGCAAAAAGCATTCTTCTTTTACAAATTAAGTCTGTACTTTAGGGAACAATCTTAGAATCAATTAGACTCTTAGCTGAAACTTTGAAATTTTCTTTGATTACTGATTAAAAAAAAAATATTTCTCAGGGAATATATCTAAAAGCAGGCACCATTGAAACAGATTTTCACTGATTTTTTTTTTTAAATGATAACACAATTTATTTTTTTATGTATAACTTTTCACAGATATGTAAGTCACTGGCGTACTAATAGGGATGGACGGATTGGTGGGGATTAGGAACCCTCCCCCCCTTCCTTATTGCATCCGAAAATGAAAGAAATCTGGGATTTTGGACCTTTTTTTTTTTCCGTTGTAAAGTTTATCGGTTGTCAGTAAAACACCCCCCCCCCCAATCCGGGAAAGAACACGATGTTTTTTTTTTTGGTTGAACGACCAAAATCATTACATATACCAAATTCCAAAAATCTTGAATACGCTTTTACGGTGTAAGATACCAATGTATGATGACAATTTAATTTTTTAAAATTAAAAATCTAACGTAATAAAGATATAATGAAAATATTATAAATTAAATTCATAAAATAAAATACAAAAGTACTATAGTTAGATGTTTCGAACTGTTAAGCACGAGTTATTAGACTAATAACATAAAGTTTTACGAAAAAAAAAAAAAATTACAATGTTCGAATTAAAATTTCTAAAGTAACGTCTTTTTTTTTCCATTCTGCCAAAATTTCCACTTTCTCTTTCATTCATAAATGTTCGTTAACAAATGTGAAGATGAAAAGGAGAAAAGACAAAGAAGGAAACGAGAAGCAAGTGTTTTATAGCCATCATTGAATGAATGAGCGTCTGTTGTTTTAATCTCACTATTACTTAACAAAACTGCTTTTTCACTTTTATCGCAGAGCAATAAAGATTACACAATTATCGTGTTCAAATACGAAGATAATCTCTATCAATAAAATTTATCGAACGCAGATAAACAACCGAGCAAATACAACAGCTAAGACAGCCTGTCGCCAAGTGTTTAATTTACGACTAATCTTGGGAATGCTTCTGCTGGCGGGAAACCTTCACTACAAATATTTATAGAAAGAAGCCACTTCCGATTATAAGAGAAACAATTACTATGTTGCTAAAGAACATGTCTATAGAATTCTTTGACAACGTAGAAATCACTTAGTTCTATTTGGGTTTATTTAAGAATTCTTATCATATCGCTCTGATATTGAAAAAAGAAAAAAATATATGGAATGTTTTCTATAAC
This sequence comes from Thereuonema tuberculata, assembly GCA_023159025.1. Classification (NCBI taxonomy): domain Eukaryota; kingdom Metazoa; phylum Arthropoda; class Chilopoda; order Scutigeromorpha; family Scutigeridae; genus Thereuonema; species Thereuonema tuberculata. Next base: position 163,284,339 of record JAFIDM010012231.1, read on the forward strand.
TACAGGTTACGCAATGTTGTCAATTTTTTTATTTTTTTTATTTTGTAGTAAATTTGAAATAGAAGTCTACATTATATTTCTTTGTTGGTCCCTTCTCTATAAACACTATTTCAGAACAAAAAATAAAAACAATCACACAAAGCATTAAAGGAAAGTGCAAAGATTAAAATCTGATAACTAATCAGGCCACGACAGCAGAACAAATATTGAAAAATAACACCTAAAGTCTACCGTTATTAATAAAAATAATGATAATAATAACTACGATAAATTTAGAAACTTAAATGAATTAATACTGAAGTATTTTTAAAAGTAACAGTAATAAATAATATAAAAAACAAATATAAAATAAATAAATAAATTTAATTACTCTTTACTAGAAATGGCGACCAAATAATAACAAAAAAATAACATTTTGACGTCTTATGAATTTAATGAAACAGCTTCGTTTAATAACAATTACATGGCTTTTCCATTTGTAGTCTTTGGACTCGTGAAAATTAAAGTTGAAAAGTGAATATGAGAGACAGTCAAGGATAACAAAGACGATAGCAAATGACGTGAATAGGAATTTATTGCTTTGAAATGGATCTCCTACATTTTCTAACTCTCGTAGTTAACTAACGATCATCATGCTTATCTTTTCTATCCTGATCATTGTAATATCAGTGCTTTAAAAATTAGGAATATTCTTAACATTGAACAACAGAATCAAATAATCTGGAATTCCATTCACAAATCAATAATATTGTATTGTAGAAGTTAATTGGTTAATTGTATTAGAAAAGACACCCACTAACATAAAAGACAGTTCCAGGATCATAGTATCTTCTGCATTTTAGATTTATGACATCATAAAAAAAAAAAAAAACAATAAAAAAATAAAATAAATAAAACTACCATGCAGGTCCCAAAATTATGTGTCCCATTTTCTAGATTGATGATTACAGCTCTGATTAACTGAAAAAAAAAATGTGACATCAAAGTTCTTTATTAAATTTTGCAATACGAACTATTTCACTTGACCTAAATAACATACCCATTTCAAATAACTAGTCTACATCGGTACAAACATTACGTATATATATATATAAATTAAATTTTCATTAATTGCTTTTAACATGTTCAAAATGATTAATGCCTTGTTCTTTATAAGCGTGCGCTAGGAAAATTTATTTAAGGATTCTTTTGTCACTTTGAAAGAATAAAATTACAGGGTCGTGAAACTTAATTTTATTAAAGACAAAAATCAATCATTTTTATTTTCAATAAGTAAGAAATTATTTACAAAACAGCTGTTCTTCTGTTTGCAGGTTTCATGGCAAGTGTAATCTGCGCGAAAAAATTATTGAAATCTTTTTTATATTAATAATTATTTAAATAAACTAAAACTGTAATAAATTTTCTATTACAGAACAGTGTTGCAACATTCTATTAATAATAATAATATTTTTTTTTTGGGGGGGGGGGGATTCAGTATAGTCCCGTTAGGGATTATAGTGTTACTAAAATAAATAACAGTAATAGTAATAACAGTAACTGTAATAATATCATTAATAACATCATAGCGATAATGATAACAACAGTTGTAACAATGATCTTTAGTAATAATGATAAAGTCAATAATCATTATAATAATACATTATGAAATTTATATAAATACATTTCAAATTAAATAAATTAAAATTTAAATTACAATGATAATAACAGTTTATATAAATAAATTTCAAATTAAATAAATAAAAAATATAAATAACAATGACATTAACATAGCAGTTATGATAGCTATAGACAATAATATAACAATAATCATTAATAATATATTATGAAATTAACTATAATAGAAAATAATTTAAAAGTATAAAATAATTTTAATTAATAAGAATGTTCGTACACGATGGGTACGCTATAATGTGTTAAATATTATAATACATATTGATTTTATATTCTAGATATATTTATAAGTAATTTAGTTTTCATCTTTTTTTTCTTTTGTTTCCTTCATTATTAATTATACATTATCCTAAATGTTTCAATAATCCATTTTTTTAAATTTTTTAACAGTTGAAATATTTTGATAATCTTCAAATATGCTTATATTATTTAGACAACTTTCTATATTATAATTTATGTTTCTTAAACCATAATTATTATTTATAAATTAATTATTATTTATAATAATTAATAATAATAATAAAAACTAACTATCAACGACAAATATTAGCGCGATTCTGTCATATGTTGACTTACTAAATAGACAGAATGAACGATAATAACAAATTTATTTAATGCATTACAACAGTATCTAACAGACCTGGATATTTCTAAATAATGTTTAAAAAAAAATAATTCTGTAAAGCGTTGTATTCGGTTTAACGAATATTCCTTTGCTAGAACGAAGAAATCAACTGAAAACGTGGAACATTCACATAATGAATGTCCGTAAATAAATTTAAAGCACGGTTTCTCTTTAACGCCCAACCCCTTTCCTTTCTGTTTAATTGCATCATAAATAATTGAAGTTAAGGTTAATGGTTAATTTGCTTAATAGTAATGAAAATGGTTAGCCATAAAACTGTATTTTTATTCGAGTTCAGGTATTCCATCTGGTTTTCATTTTAAAATTAAAATTCTGCTTTAAAATTAGGAAACTAAAATATGTAATAAAAAAGTCATCAACAGAATATTTTAGCTTTATTATTTTATTAATAATTTTGTAAATTCCAATAATAATACATATAAATTTTCATAAGTTCGCATTTTTTTAAAAACAAAATTAATTAATTTTAAAATCATTGTTTATATTAATTAGAAGCGGCGAATAATAAACTTGAATTATTATTGCAATTTCATCAGATATTAAATAATAGATTAAAAACCCTAAAATAAGTCGGTTTTGAAAGCGAATTGCGTCCATGTAGCAGATTTAGTTTACAAGTTTGCAGGCAGAGGGAGCCACCGTAAGGACCATTTATCAAGTCGGTTGAAGAGAAGTAGCAACTCTTTAACAGATTAAATTTCATTACAAGGGATTTTGCAGGACACCAATTATAGAAAATTATGTTTCTGCAGTCGTAATGACATCATTTAAAGCTTTAGTCAATTCAAATGAATCCTCCAAAAGCAGAAAATATTTATTTCAAACACAAAGAAAATAACCTTATCGTTTCTTTCTTTTAAAATGTTTAGTTAATTTCTTCGTAAATAAAATCTCATAAACCTTCATAAACTTTTACTTCAAAGTTTAGGGGGAAAAAAATCGCTCACATGGCAGCTGATCAAGCTTTAATTTTAATATCTAAGGCATCTCCTTTCCTGCAAGCTTTTATTTTATTTATGTTTACTTATTAAGAACTCGTTAAACAAAAATGTCCTTATTTCTACATTCTCACAATTTAAGACAGCTAAAAAAATTAAATTTTAATATGTATAACAATAAATATTTTATATCTATTTTTATAAATAAAGAAATTATTTATAAATATTCTACATACATACAATTCTATGATGTTTTAATATAGAGAATTTTTATCTTTATATTAAACTTATCTTTATATCACTATCCTTAATTTAGATTATATACATTTATATAATTTCCATATTGAATATTCCTTTAAATAGCAATACTAAATTATAAATAAATTTTTAAATAACAATATAAATTAAGTTATAAATAACAATATAAATTAAGTTATAAATAACAATAATAATTATTTAATTAACAAAGAAAGAGAAAGATGAATATATATATACATAACATAACAGTCTTAAAACAAATGTTCAAAAACTTAGGTTAAAAGATTTTATTTATTCATTTATTTTTTCCAATTTAATTTTTAAATAATGTTTATCAAAAAACTCTTGAGAGCGCTTCAGAACAGGGAAAAACGATGAAGACATTCCCTAAAATAAAACAGGTTAAGAATAATCTTTCTAGAATTCTTTTTGGTATTTTTATTTATACTTCATTAGAATTATAGAGAGCTAGATGTACGTTTACGCTTTTTTATATTCAGTACTTCAACATACTTCAACAAAGAATATAAAGTCCGTCGATTTACTTATTAGTAGCTTTAAAGTAAAATAATACTGATGATATTCTGCTTTTGAAATTTATTTATTTCGTTTTCGTAAGTTAATTTGGTTTGTCTTATCGATATTAGGCCTAACGACAAATTCGTAATATCCATCTTTAGTTCTGTAATAGCAGTTTTTAATTAGTAAAACACAGAATTTAAGAATAGCAATTATGTCTAATGTATTAAACAAAGTGTGAAACAGTTCTGAAACTTATCCTGTAATTAGTGTCTGGTAGAGTTATTGATTTTCAATATGAAGTTAAATACGAATAAAGGCTATTTGAGTATTAAGTCTGTAGTTTTTAGTTCTGCTTTTATTTAAGTAGAATTAAAGTTAGGGACTTAATACCCAAGTAGCTCTTTATTTTAAAAATCAGAGCGATAAATTAAAAACAAAACAAAACAAAACAAAAAAAAAAAAAAAAACAAAAAAAACAACACATTTAGGAATCATTCAACTTACTCATAGATCAGAGGAAAAGACATCACTACAACTTTCGAGAAAAATGAGGATTAAACATTCATCATTAATTCTTCCGTAATGCTAAAGATTCAGTTAATAAACTATCTTGAAACTGTTTGTTAAGGTAATTTACACTATTATTAAATTAACATTAGTTTTATTTATTTATTTATTTTTTTGCTTCGAAAAACATACTTTATTAGCTAATGAATTTCATAACTATAAAATTTGGAAACATTGAATTTAGACCACTTTTGCACAGACTAACAGCAGTGGCCTGTGTAGGAGTGGAGGGAGAGCAACAAAAAAGAAGGAAAGAAAGAAAGAAAATAGGGCTAATCTATGCATTTTAAGATTTTGGGGTTATTTTTAAATTAAAGCATATTTTAAAATTTCAGATATTCCTATGTTTAAATGTTAGAAATTTGTGACATAGAAATGAAAAAGAAATTACTGTGACATAACTATATCTAACCCGAGACTTGTTTCTTTTCTTTTTCTTTTCCTTAAAATTTTAAAAAGTAAATACCCGATCTTGCTTTATGACTTCAGCCTTCCTTTTGCATTATTTAAAGAAAATTGTTAAAGAGTTAAGAAAATATAATGAAGTATATTGATAATAGAAAATAATTAAAAAGACTAATCCTTGTTCATTTTACGTTTTAAAACTTACAATCAATTAAAATCTGTCAATAATAATTGATCAAAAAGTTACTTCCATCAAAGTAACTTCCATTTTATTTAAAAAAAAAAAAAAATTGAAAATGGGAAAATTGTTTGAGAATCTGATCTAATGCTTAATACGAATTTTGATGTCTGTCTTTCAGGATGTCTCTTAAATTTATGAAGTTCTAATCATGATACATGTTTGAGATCAGAATAACAAACTTAACTTCGGCACAGAAAGATCTATTTTTTTTTCCCCCTCAAAAAAATGTTTATTATTGTTATCACCTAAATTGTTCGAAATAAATAGATATGCGGAACTCTTTATTATTCAATTTGAATATTTTCTTCTTTGAGTGTTTGTTCGCGCATCACGCTAAAACGACCGGTCAGATTTCTGGATTATTTATAGTCCGACTGAAAAAAAAATAAGCATAAATCATTTTTATAATCTCACACCCTCCCTTCCCCAAATCACTACATGCCCCATTCACTCCCCCAATGAATCTGTGAGAGTTTACCGAATTAAGTTTATTAGAGGTGAATTTCTTTCTGAAACTACAATAAATCTTTAGAAGTAATTCTGAATATTAAAATGTATTTTTTAACTCAGGACAAGTTCGAAGATGAGGCTACAGTCTTCCAAATTCAACTACTTAACAGAAAACAAATAGATTCATGTGAAAAAGGGGAGGATTTTATAAGAACTTCGAATTTATGATTATTTTTGTGTTGTTTTGATGATTGAATTTTTCATCCTTAGAAAATTTAATATCTAACATTTAATGTAACTACATATTTCAAAAAGAAATATCTTAGAAATGATATTTTGAAAATTTTCAAAAAATATATTTTTTAATAGGTTTTAATTACCGTTAATTTTAGTACATTTTCGCTGCTTATACTAAATCGAAAAATACGAGCCACACGGAAAAAAAGACGGAAAATAAAAGAAAGTTGTAGTAAAATAGAATTGGATTCATTCAAAATTTGTATCAGTTGATAATGAATTTTTAGACTGAAAACCTTTCGAACATTAAGTAACATTATTGGCTTAAGTCCTTTAAAAAAAAAAAAAAAGAAGAAAAGAAAGAAAAAACAAGCAAACTAATTATTTGTATGATTACAATTAGGCCTACCTAGGGGCGCCCACAGAATTTCTTTTTCTAGGAGGGGGCAAAATTTATTGGCAACGTAAAAAACTCTGTAAAACTTGTAATTTATATTGTGAATTTCTGTAAAATAAATTTAAATTTAGTTTTACATATTTAAAATTTAAATACTGTATCTAAACTAAATTAATAAGTTATAATAAATTTATCACTTTTTTTTTTTTGCATCTGTTATTCATGTTTCTATTTTGTTTTTCTTGGCAGAGGACATTGAAATTGAAAATTCCAGAGTTGGACAAATGCCCTGCTCTTGCCTGTATCTGCGGGCGTCAATACATTTCCCCACAATGATTGGAGACCAAAATAAGATTATTCTGAAACTATCAGAAATATTCTGTCAATTGATCGACAAACATATACTAGAAAAGTTGAACAATTAACAAATAGCTTCAAACTAACTTCCTTAAGACATTTATCGTAGTGAAAAGCGGACATCGATTCCACAGCCCTAACCCACACTTAACTAAATAATGTTTCCAGCTTTGGCACCATCCGTTTCAAAAGTCCATCATTTTCGATCACTTTCGGAGGTCCCCTCCCCCTCAAAAAAATAAATAAATAAAAGCTTTCCGTTCCATCTTACTTACAGTTTTCGATTCACAAAGAAAGGTTTCTTTGCAAGACATTTCAAAACCCTACAATTCTATTTATAAAATTCAAAAAGATCAATTTTATTATAAAAATATTTTATTAACACAAATAAAAAATATAAAATGTATGTAATTCGTAATATCAATAAAAATTAAGAAAATTATCTTAATCAGCAGATACTGGCACATGAATTTCCTATATTTTATTTTTAATGTGTATTTTTTATTTTTAGTTTAATTTTTGGAAGTATCATATTCCCTTCGGCTAAGATTCTATTCATCTCCGTACTGAGACCTTGTTGGTTTACTGGTGACTATTCTCAGCTGATGAACGCTGAAGAGCGAGAACTGAGATGTCAAATACTGGGTTTCAACCTTTTAATAATTTAAATGAGAGTTTAACAAATGTTTATTCTATAAGCATTTTTAAAACCGATGTTAATGTATTTTTAATTAACTCATCTTTTATATTTTTAATTAATTATTTTTATTTATTTAGATTACTATTATTATTTTTTCTTTACTTACCTTTAAGCTTCGTAATTTAATTTAAAAACTGACAAATTTGAAACTTTACAGGTAGATGAATAGTATTCACTATAGAATGAATTTCATTGCTGATGAAATTTTCGGTCAAAAACTAAATTTTGTTCTTAAAGACTTGGTAAATCTAATTACACCAGGAAGTTGAAACTTCAGATGCTATTTATTTTAATTTTTATAGCTGCTCAACGTAAAGTCTAAGTAAAGATTTATTTGTACTTTATTTTGATAAAAGATTTCATTTTAAAGTGTCAGATTCATCTGAGAATGCTCTGAGAATTTCACCAAACCTTCTATAACAAAATTTCGTTAGCATCTAAGCGTCGAACTGGCCTTCCAATCTAATACCATGGTTTAGAAATCTATACAAATATTTCCAGTTAAACTTGATAGAAATCAGAAGAAATGATAATGATCAGTTAATTAACTAACAATTATTAACAGTTTTATGATTGATTGCTCCACTCGGAAAATTCAGATAGAGTGAATATCAATTCTATTTTTATTTTTTACGCTAATTTCTTGTTAATCTGTTGAAGATTAGTTTATTGTTCTGAAATTGGTACTGATAAAAAGATAAAAAGTTACTGGACAAACACAGCTGATTAAAATTCTTAATGATTAGAAACTTTAATTACTGCAATGGCTTGAGCAGCAGATGTGAGTCTCCAAGAAACTTCAAATGGGAAAGTGATTGCGTCACTCCCTGTTGCGTCTGTTAACGGATAGCAATCGGAACAACAGATAAACAACTGGTGCTTAGCACCGTTACTATGTGAACACAACGCTCCCTCTGGACCTTTTTTTTTTTAATCATTAACTTAGCAACATCATTCTAGATTATAGACTGTGACCATTAAAAATAAAGATAGGGAAAAAAAAATTCAAAAAATTCAGAAAATATATCCTGTCTCTAACTCTACAAGTTACCAGATACTTGCAACAACCCTTATTTACTAACAAAGTATTCGTGTAAACACAAAAATATATTTAGACCTATCTCCTTCAAGTATGGCAGCCGGGAAAAGTTATTTCTACTGTACGATACAAGCAATATATTTATTGCTTTAGATATAAAAAACTAACAATGTTGGTTCAATTTCTGGCTATTGTTTCAATAGAGCAAAAGCAAGTATCAAGACTAAATAAATAGAAATAAAAACTCCATGATTCTGATTCTAATAATATCTATTCTGTAAAAAGCAACGTAAGCAGATATATACTTAACTATTATGTACAACTGCACAATACGTTTTAGTGGCTATGATTTTTTTTTTTTATGGTCTATACTGTGTACCACAAACACATAAGAGCTTACTTCGCTTCGGGGGAAAAAAAATAGAAATCATTCGCAAAAACTCACATAAGCAGAAGGAAAATCCTTAGTATTTTGTATGTAAACCCTCCAAATTAATTAAAATCAATAAAAGATTATTCTTAAAATGATATATTGTTTATATTTTTAGTGCTTCTATACTACATAGGCTTACCACAGACTTTTTTTCCAATAAGAACGCTTTTTAACTTATAATTGTGGATTCTTTTAACTGGATTAATAGTGAAAAAAAAATCAGGCTTCTTTATAATTCTTTATATTAATAACGAATTATTCATATTTTTTACAGGGATTCACTTTTTCTTTTAATATAAGCTAAGGGTCCTCAGTCAATGAGAGTTAAAGATAGGCTGATCTACTAAATATCAATTTAATACTGTAAGTTATAATTATACATATATGAATAACAAACATTAAACTCACATTTGCTTTTGGCTTAATATTCATCAAAAAAAAAAAAATATCACTGATTGTTAAAATTTAAAAAAAATATATATATATATATTTACTTACATTTTATGCAATATATTGGAATCATCATCCTCTCGCCGAATCTCTCAAAAATCACCAAAATGTTAGCCTATCCTAAATGAAAAAAAAAAGGTTATCCCAATATGTTAATAATTGTAAAAATCTAAAATAATAATAATAATACTTAAAATGTTTAGAGAATGAATTAATTAATAATTGAAGTTCAAGGGCCTTTCATTGCAGCTTTAGGTTTAATTAAGTAACATTGAATAATAAATATTAATAATAAATATTTCGTTATTTCTATAGATTAATCGATGGTCAAATTTAATTCCATCCAATTTCTTCTTAATTCTATTTTTAAAAGTAAAAATTTAAATTCTTCGTTTAATATTACAATAATCTTGAAAATCTCTTAGAAGAGATGATTATTTTTAAAACAACTAAGCAAGGGAAAAAGGCCGATATTTTCTAAACTTTGTTTTGTTTTAGCTTATAAAATAAATCTTTCAAAAATAAAATATAACGTTTTGTGTAAATAGTAAACAGCATTTAAAAAAAAAAGAAAAGTCACGTTTATGAGAAGTCTTAGGAGAAAGAAGGGTTGCGTCAACTTTTAATATTTATGATTTACGCGTAATAAATCAAATACTGGTAAATCAAAACACAGATCTGGAGCAGATTTATAAATAAATAAATATAGCAACGTATGTAAATAAAACAGGTACAATTCGAAGTAGATTAATTCTTTTGTATACGAACAGAAAAATAGGTACAGTAGAGTCCCGAAAACCCGGCAGTCCGGATAACTCGGCCACCCCCTGGCAGGGCGGAAAAACTCCGTGCGTAGACCCGTTACAAGTTACATTTATATACAGTTCATGTATTAGGTGTTTTCTTAAGTTTATTTGGACAGTTTAAAGTTTGAGTTACAGCATTCTTTGTAAACTGTTGTGTTCTCAAGCAACAAATAAAAGTATTTCATGACGAAAAAAATCGTACTTATTCTTTTTTTAACACTTTTCCCGATAACCGGCAGTTTCACAAACTCGGCCACCCTTCGGTCCACATTAGACCGAGTTTTCGGGACTCTACTGTAGTGCTTTTCTTACTCGGATTTAAAATGAGAACAAGGTAAAAAAAAAACCTGTCTAGGTGATAAGTGAACGAAGGATTACGAGGGTTATCCTTCCTTTTCATCCCTGAGTAGAAGACATGGCTATCAAATCAAGGGTGATATCATTCTTTCCTTTTACGTAATTATAGTGACTATTATCTTATTTCTTTCAAATTGATTAAATAACCGTTCTTTTCTTTCTTTCTTTTTTTTTACCTTGAATCTAGGTAAAAAGATTATTAATTAGTATCACAAAACTTTTTAACTCCATAAGAGTGTATAATGTTTTCAGATTTATATGAGTTTTTATAACTCAGGAAGAACACTATTTAATTTTATTGATCATTTACAGTGTAATAATTTTTTATTGCTGTAATTTTTCTTCGTGGTTCAAAATTAAAATACTTCTATTCATTGACAAAATATTTCTCAAAACCAACTTTCAATTAATACAGGAAATCTTACATAAAAATTTTAATGTAATATAAAATTTACATATTATATTATGAATAGTAAAAATATATTATTATTATTATTATTATTATTATTATTAAAAAAATAATTAAATTTCGTGTAAATAACTTTTTAATCAATGTTCAGTGATGTGAAAAAAGTTAAATCATTAATTATTTCCAAATCTCTTAGATTAGAGATTATCTTTATTGAATTACCATAATAGGGGCATCTCAAGATTAGTTAAGCTTTTTAACCATAGGAGGCAGCTTACATTGCACCCACAGAAACAGATGAAACAAAGAAGAAAGTTATATCCATGCCGATGCCAGGATTCGAAGTCAGGTTCAGATACATCTGTCTCTTGGAAGGCAGTCGCCTGGACCTCTAGGATATGCCGGAACGGCTTATTTATATCTTTTGAAAAGTAAAATATGAGACTTTTCGACTTGAGCTGTCCCATCCAAAGAATAATAAAAATAGAGTCTGTTCCAATTTGTGGACTAAATTGGTTTTCCAACAATATTGGAGCATAGAGACATTACTTCTATTTATCATCTTGTATAAAGCTAAAAGAATAACATTGTACATAAATATTTTATCAAATACAGCTACCTTACGGAACATGCAAAGTAATTCTAAGTTATAAGAAGTGAGCTATAAATGGAATCCAGCTAGCCATATCATGAAAATTCTCCAAATCAGCAAATCTATTTGTTTAATCCATGCTTTCCAATTTATTTTCTACTTACATATACTTATATATTTTTGTATACGTGGATTATGATTTTATTTTTCTGATAGTTATGTTTCTCATAACTTACTTTTACATAAAACAAACAAACAAAACAAAAAACATAGCTTATTTTCTCAAAAGAGATAGAATATTAATAAAAACAAACAAATCATAAATTTTTGCAAATTATACGGACTCTTGTTAGCAATACACATTTGCCTCATAGACGATTTTAGAACTATATCAATACGTGCGTGAATTTGTTTGTATGTATATATAAGTAAATGGATATAAATGCAACGACAAGAGAGGAGGGTGCCTAAGGGACTTAAAACACCCCGTTCCCCTTGGAAGTTGGATATTGAGACTCGCTAGTGTGTTGTTGTTTAGGTTGCATAACATCTATATTAGCCTGCTTGTTTGTGAAGAGTAAAATTTCCAATTTAAATGGATGAGTACACTGGCCGATCCAGAATTTTGGATGGAATGGGTGGTCGTTCAACCAAAAAAAAAACTTGTGACTTTTTCAGAAGGGGGGGGGGGGGGAAAAACCTAAAAATTTTCCAACAAAAAAAAAAAATCCAACCTAAATATTTTATATTTTTGGAAGCAATTGGGGTGGGGGGAAGAATTTACAACCCCTATCATCCTCTCGGTTTGCCAATGGATGAGTAGTTACAAAACAAATCATTAATTCAATACAATAATAAATCTGAAAGTATAATATAAAAGCTTATATCGTGCTATTATAAAACTTATTAACTGCAGTTGATGTTATTATTTAGAATGTTATAATCCAAGATAATTATAATAAACAGATGGAATAAAAAATTTAATAAATAAAATATTCCATATTGGCTAATTGCAATTTTAAATATAAAATACCTTTCCTGTAATTTCTTAGATTAATAAAATTACAGCAGCCTTACAATTTTATCTAATTCACTGCAGTTGGAATACGAAGTCAACTTAAACGAAACTGGAAGCACACGAATCCAATAAAGAAAATTAAGATAAAAATATCTGTAGAGAGAAACCGAACCACATTGTGAGATAACCATTAGAAAGGCAGTAATTAGCAACCCTTGAAGAAATCTTATTGGTGAGTGAGGATGACCTAAAAGCCGATTGCAAAATGAAGAAGGAAATTTACGGAGGGAAAACAAAGACAAGAATGCGGCTATCACAGTCGTTTGAAATCCAGCAAAAGTCCCTGCTGATTAACAGGCAAATTAGTAGTATTGAATACGTGTTAGGAAACGTATCGAGGATAATGCGCTGTAGGCCCTCTGTCGGCGTCAGGATGAAGTATGGTAGAGGCGAAGGTGTAGAAATCATCGGGTAATGACTCACAGAAAGCAGTCTGCCCCGGGGGTCTGCTATCAGTAATTAATTATTATAAATGGTTGTGGCTTCCTCGGCTCTAACTTCTGCACTTACGGAAGGTGTTAGAAGTTCTGGTGCATCATCATTAACCCTTACAACTCATGATTTTGAAGATCATGTTACAACCAGAGGGAATGTTTTTTTCCCCTCCCTCGTATCTCTTTTCTTTCAGGGCGTCCAAGTACCCTTAACTTTCTTTTCTAAGCATTCTAATGAAGCTAAATTCATTTCGAAGAGCATCAAACTCTGCAAAGTTCTTTGAATGGAATAGTTCGATGACAAATCAAATCTACAATCCAACAACGGTAAAAAAAAAAAATCAAAATAAACTGCAAGCTTTCTCTGCTGGTGTCGGATTCAGAAAATTAGTTTGGAAAATATATCAAAAAAAAAAAAAGAGAAAATCTCAAATTTAATAATTTTAAAGTTTAAATATTGTAAATAAATAAGTAAGTAAAAGTAAGTATATTTTTTTAAAACTTTATGTTTGCTCATTAAAGGATTTTAGAAACAAAACATAAGTTCTTGACTGTTCTTTTCTTAAATGTTATGTTGTGTCTTTGTTATGTAAAATCATGAAAACAAGTCAGGAAATAATTTTAAGAAAAATAAGAAGGAAAAGCCTCCGTCTTTCTAAATTTTAATATTTACTGAACACAGTATTTCCTGAACTCTGTATTTTTTTCATTTGTTTAAAATTAATTAAACCAATAAATACTTAAGTTGTCTAAAACAGGTCAAAATTTACTAAAATCCCAAACCATGAGTAAATTTAAATTGAAAACAAAACGAATTACTACCTATCAATTCATTATTGCCTTCAATTAGTTCATATTTTTTCTTTCTAAGTTTTTTTTCTACAGACTTTAATTTAATTTCATCGTAGGAATCCATAATAAAGAAATTTCAAATACTATGTCTCCCATAAATATCGTTCCAACTTTAAGGATCTATTTACTATTCAAAAATTTTTGGATGAAAAAAAAACACGAAAGAACTACATATAACGATTTAGGGTAGAGTATTTACAGTCAAAGTTTACCCAAATTCAAATTTATTTAGTTTAAATAACAAAATAAATTAAGAAAGACAGAGATTACTTTGGAAATTAAACATCATGTAAGAAAAAAAAAATACTCACTTTTTGACGAACAAATATTAACAATTCTTAACAATACATAATTCTCAACTTCTTCAAATTTCTAATTAATTAATTAATTAATTAATTGGTTAACATTCACTTTATTGATTATAACAGTAGCAACCGAGTTCAATTTAAAGGCGATAAAATGATGACAACGAAAATAATAATAACTTGACAATTTGCATCGTTTTCATTCAAATTAATTATCACAATTAATTTGAATGAAAACGACACTGTAATAATTTATAAACAATGATACAGTTTCATTATTTAGTGTTTATTTTATTTTATTTTTCCGACAAAACTCAATTTGTGATAATAAAAACCCCTTCTGTCTCTTCAATTCTAACCAAGTGAAGTGAAAGGATTAAAAAAAAATAAAGTGTGAATTACCCAAATTATTCAACCCACTACTAATCGCAGAATTACACTAAAAAAGTCAATGCTCTAACATGCGTTTATATAAGAAAAATATTTCTTAAAATGAAAAAAAAAAAAAAAAAAAAATACTACTAATAATAATAATTCTTCCAACACTTCGTTGGATGCTTCTTACAGCTGCGTTAACTGACTTGGAAAACCACTTGCTTCGCGTGTGCATATGATTATGGGTAAGAACAAAAAAGAAAAATTACCTCACAATTATAGATTATAACATAGTAGCATCCGAGTGCAATTAAAGGCGACAAAATTACTGAAATAATACGAAACAAGAGATAATTAAAGATTGTCGTAGATAGAGACCGCAAATTACGAAGGAAGAAAAAGTTAATAATGCAAAATGCTTCAGCCCGTTTTTATCGGCCTACGTAAAATTATAATATTAAAAACAAGCGCTCCTCAAAAGCATTTATCAATCAATACGGCTCTATTATGTGGAAGTCCTGGCCTTTAAAAAGCACGACCTTAAGAATAAAATATAGCGCATTCGTATGCATTAAGTTAATCCTATGAAAGATAGCTAGGAGCCAGACAAAAATCCTTTGTCATTCAAAACGATATGACGTCACATATTCTCCGGTGTAGCCTGTGTCAACCTTCCGGTCGGCGATCGATGCCTTCTCCCTCTTTCTTTTCTTCGAAGTGACTGACTCTTCGCCAAAAATTGGTGGGAGGTCTTTGGAGCCAGAGGCTTACGCTAGGGGTCTTTTTATGGCGCGCATCGGTAAAGGGACGACAGCGGAGTTTTAGCCCGAGAGATAGGCAAAACGGAAACGACTGTGGATTTGCCAAGAGCAGAGGGTTTTTTTTTTTTCTTCTTCTTTCTGGAGGACAATTCTTGGTCGGTATCTGCAAGTAAAATGAAGAGTTGGGACCAAAAGACAGCGGCATTGGCTTGAGGCACACCCCAACTACTTCCGACTGAAATCCAGCTGAGTGCAACGGAATATAACCGCTGAAATTCCAAATTTGTTTTCATTAATGTTCTTCGAGAGCGACTTCCCTCCACGAAAAAAAAAAACGTCTGGAAAACGGAAAGACTTTGGTGGTCGGAGGAAAAAAAAAATTGCGACTTTTCGAAACGACTCTTCTAAGTTTGTTTGCTTCGTTTATGATTCGATGATTACTAGGATTTTTGATTGGGCAAAACAAAGCGAAGTAAGTGTAGAAGTTACTGCTTTAACCAACGATTCTTTACTTTAAAAATGAGGTTCTTCTATAAAGATTTCTAATACAAGAGTTTTATTATTAATAAGCATGATCATTGATAAGTTTAATATACATCATCTAAAATTTCCAAAATGCCATGACTGGCTTGCTTCTTTCTTTGGATAAAGTGGGAGTGTAGGAAGACGTTCAGAACACTTATAAAGTCGACCTCTGCAGTCCAGTCGCTGCCAGACACATCGTATCACAGTTTTTCTTGATTCAAAAGTAATATAATAATAATATTAACAATATATTTAAATTAGTCGTTTTATCGGTTAAAGTTCAGAATACGGTAACCACCGACGCTGAACTATTTCCAAGATGGCGGTTAAAGAACCGTCCGCGGGACATAGTACCTTCAAAATGTTTTCAATATGAGCATCTTGGAGTGAGCGTTACCTTAATTTACCTAACCTACAGGTAATCGGCACACACTCTTCGCTCGGGCGCTGTTGGGACTTTAACAGCTTGAGCTCATATAAGTTAACTATTTTTTACCCTCGCGGGGAAGTGGTAACAAGGCAGACGGCGATGTATCCTTGTGCGCGGTACCGTATTCTGAACTTTAACCTTTTTATCCGGGACAAAACTGCGACAAAAGGAGCTTATTGGAGTTTGATTCTAAGGAAAAGTAGGTATAAAGAAAAACAAAACATTAATACCGATTCATTTTGTTGTAATACCTCCTATTCCGCTTAACCCTCATGTTCAAAATGCAAAAGTCATTATTTAGATTTTATATTATTGAATACATTGAAAAATAGTTTAGAAAATTTAATCAAAGTATATTTTTTTATTATTTTTTAGCCAAATATAAAAAAATGTAATGTATATTTAATATATCACTCTTTGCCCCTAAATCTCGAAATGTTTAGAGTAGACTATTTTCTTTCGGTCTTGCCCATCCTTCCCCAATTTTTTGAAGACGATGAACACTAATTTGGCTGTTCCTAAAATCAAATCCTTTCCGTGCCTCTGTTTTATTATCACAGTAACAACCATTTTCTTTATGAAACTTTTCATTAACTTCCTTTACCCTCCAACAACGTTTGGAAATTAAATTGATATGAGAGAAAGACTTTGCAGAATTTGACGTGTTTTGTTGCTTTTGGTAATATTTTCGCCCTTTCATTTAGGTTTTTCGTTCGAAAGGATTAACAGCGGAGGCAAGTGAGCTTTAGTAAACTAATTCCACCCTGAATGGGTCAAGCAACGGTCAAGAAAAATGCTTATATTACATTGAGTGAAATTTATTTTTATCCAATGCAGTAAAATAACAATAAATATTAAATCTTTCAAATTCGGCCATTTTTTATATTAAGAACAATGATTTATTAAGTGATTATGATAAGTAAATTTCGAAAATTCAGAAATGGCAAGGTTTGCGAACCAATTCTGTATTTAATTTAAATTGAATTAGTTACTTAAATACAAACACTCTGAATTACTAAGAGGAAATTATTAAAATTATTTAAGTTCCTCCCAAATTTCTCTTTCCAAATATTTTAGATATAATATTTTAATTTTTTTCCTTATGTTTAATTGTATTTTAAACAGTAGATGTTCCAGAGCGCTGTATTAAATTATTATAATAATTATTAGTTAACTCAGTTAACGTAAACTAATGGTTTGTGTTTCTATAAATAAAAGACGAATAACTGATGAGAATCTGCAACGCAAAATTCATTTTAAAATATACATAAGTAAGCAATGACGCTGCGTGAGTGCAATGCAAATGCTAATTCTTTTTTGAAAGAAAGCGCCGTAGAACGATAGGTCAATAAAGAAATATTATTTACTAACTTCTCTTTTACGTCGTAAATCAAACAACTTCAAATAAAACATCACTAAACTAATATTTTTTAATTTAAATATTTTTAGTTTGCAACGGAATGTTATTTTTCTTTATGATTAATTCATATTTACATGTAGCCAAAAAAAAAAAATCACAACAATAATTAATCTTAGCTTATATTACTAAAAACCTTTAACCCACTGCAATCGGCGAAGCGGAGGCAAAATTAGCACAACTGTCACAAGAGCCAATTTGTAGTTCTAATTAAACTCAACGCTACAAACTATTGCTGCCTCTATGAACATCGCGTATCTGTTAATATTCCGTTAGTGTCATGATTGTTCGGTAAATAGAGCGCCTTACTACTGACTTGATGAATTGCAGTTGACAATCCCCGTCCCAATAATCAAGATCTTATCGTAGAATACAGAAAAGCCTGATAGAAGGATTGGAAATATGTCTGTTGACAGCCTGAGAGAATGCCATGTGCAACCTATCGTCTTTACAACTAGAGTAAATAGCAGTTATAGTTTTCCAGCGTGATTTTTTTCCTTTCAAAATCCTTCAAAAACTCATGCAAATTATTCACAAGACATTTCTGCTTGTGAAAGATTAACAATTCAATAGAAATTAAATAAAATTAATTAAATGGGTTTGAATTCTTATAATGAATAATCATCTTACCCTTATTAAAAAATAATAATAAGAGATCACTAAAACCTTAAATAAGGCAATGTGTAATGAACTAACGTAAACTAATGGTTTGGGATATGATGATACTTGAATTAAAGAATTATAGCAACAATTAAAATAAGTAATAGATGATTTAAAAATGCATAATCAGTTAAATTATGGAATTGCTTTAGTTAAATAATAAAAGCAATAAAAACAATTGTAAATATTATGAAAGATTGCCAGTATTGTATAAGAGTATTTTTAGCCATTTAGTCATTTTAGCCCCCCCCCCCCCCCTCCTCACAAACCAAACTAAATATGCTCCCCCCCCCCCCCCCCCCACATCCAATTGCGTTTACGTAAGATTTGCCAATTCATTAACAGTAAATACCACTGAACAGTAATTAAAACAGCCAAAATTATATCAAAATTTTAACGCATGCATGTTTTTCTCTACTATGTAAACACTGCTGTGACCACCCCCTTCCCCCTTGTCAGCAAAAATAAGCAACGCTTGAACCCGCCCCCTAAATGCTTACGTAATACTTGAGCAGCCCCTATCCTTTCTTATTGAAAACATACAGAGAACAATAACACAAAAATAATATTAGCAAAGAAAAATAAAATCATTTCCGTTAATTACAAAACTGAAAATTTAATAACGCTAATTAAAATTGAATTTCACAAATTTACATAGGGCAAAGATGTTTATTTCAGGATTAAGACATTTTATGGATTTCTATATGGAAAGCTGTGAGTGGTTATACTAATTACTTGATATTTACAGAAATAATATAATACTAAAGTAGTTTTATAAACTATATTGTTAGATTATTCGTGATTAGTTTTCTTTTATTAAATACTAATATTGTGAAGATTACTGCAAATAACTTGAAATAAATAAAAACATAAATAATAAATAAGATGATTTCTAAGCTTTTTAATCGCATATCATCACGCTTCTAATTCCAAATCTCCAATTATTGTATATTACAGACGAAACTTCGTAATATAACCTCTACCTTATGATGAGTCATAAAGAAGAATATCTTCCTTTCCGTTGATTACAATAGACATGCTGTGATTTTTCAATGTTATCTCTGATAGAAACGTCCACACAATGGTCATTATTTGTAACTTTTTTTTTTAATGTTAGTATATGTAAATTTAATAGCTGTAATAAACTTAAATTAATATTAATGTGAACTATTTTATTACCTAAAATACGTAAAGAGAAAGCTTCAGGCTAATCCTACGGATGCAGTTATAGCATCTAAAACTTACAAACAGTCCATAAAAAAATGTTATTTATTGAAGGTTGGCTACTTATGATAATTGAAGGAAGAAAAACAATGTGATTTTGGGGGATAAGATGGAAATATAGCTGAAATTTATATCCCATCATTTGGAAAACTTTAAGTTTTGCTTATGACACATCAATTACTAATTAGTTTATTTAAATTGTAAATTAATGAAGCAAGTATTTATTAAATATTATTATTTTGTGATATATATATTTACCTAAAATGTTTATATATATATATATATATATATATATATATATATATATATATATAT
>JAFIDM010012231.1:163307459-163416366 GCA_023159025.1 Thereuonema tuberculata
GACGAAAAATAAACAAATTGTTGAAAATTAATGTTTTCGTTAAAAAAACAAACAAACTGTATTTTAAACACTTTTTATAAAAATGGAGAAGGCGCCATCTATTGACAATGTATTTAACTAACATGCACGACAGCTGTTGGAGTTGTTCATTATTTCTCAAAAGTGGTTCTTGTTGCGAATTATTCGCACGGGTCAACTAGTATAATAAAAAAAGGAAATCTTTTTGACCAAAAAAAAAAAAAAATTAAAATAGGTTTTCAAGATTAAGTAAGAAAAGTCACTTCAATTATAAAAATCATGCTATCAGGGTCTTGATAGGCGAGTATGTTTTTAGTGGTGAGGCAGATGTCTTCCAAAAAGCTATCACGTCTGAACATGGGTTCAAATCCCGGAGCTAGCATGGATGTTTCCTTTCTCTCCTTATTTACTTGTTTCTTCTTTTCTTTCTCTCCTTCCGCCGTCTATGACATTTTTATTAAAAATATTGGGATTTGTACAATAGATCAAAGGCTGCGGTACAGTGGGATGCGCCATATTACAATAATAATAATTGTAATATTTTTGATTTGACTTAAGAACAATTTCAATTACATATTTTGACTCACTCTTAAGCAAAAAAAAAAAGGAAATTATCACAAATACTAATGTACATTTTTATCGAAAAAAATACTGATTTAAAATGCTAACTAACCAATAGTTTCTGTGAGTGAATAAACTAATTTCTACTTGAGGTTTGATAAACCTACTCCATTACCAAGCGCCTAAGATAGCATGGTAATGGAATGCCGCTTTGCATTTTCAATTAAAGTTGCTCTTTTTTTTTTTTGTAATTCCTTGCTGCCATCTCTCTTTCCGACTTTCGAAGTGGCGACAGAAGTAAAATGATTAGTTAATGAAAACTGCCGGTAGC
This sequence comes from Thereuonema tuberculata, assembly GCA_023159025.1. NCBI lineage: Eukaryota > Metazoa > Arthropoda > Chilopoda > Scutigeromorpha > Scutigeridae > Thereuonema > Thereuonema tuberculata. The sequence goes on from JAFIDM010012231.1 coordinate 163,308,370, forward strand.
ATGACAACATCTCAAGACAATAGATAACTGAGGACCTTGTAACGATAAGAAAAAAAAAAGGAAGGTAATGAAGAAAAGAAAAAGGAAAGAAGAATGGCAATAAATAAAATCAAAACTTTGATAATGGAAGTGAAGTTTAAAGGTGAAAAACAAAAAAAAGTTATTCCTATTCCTAAACTGAGTATTAAAAAAAAGTAAGAGCTTTGCTGTAGACAATACAACAGAATAAACATTGCAGGCATAATATAACAGAACACATTTTGAAAATAGTTTACATGATGAGGAGAAGCTACATTTCCTTACAATCATCAATATCAACTTCTGTGTTTAAATTCTTTTTTCGGTGCTACAGAATCACTCGTCGTATACTTCTTCAGTTTGTCTGGTAAATATATTGCGGTAGCATTCCTTAAGAGGACAGGAAGTGAGGGGGGAAATGCAAGGGAAGACCTCTGTAGTGACGTAAGTTGTACTAATATTGTAAGGAATTAGAGATAGGATCATGGCTTTTTTTTTTAGGAATTTAATAGACAATATTAAAGGTTGCCTCTCAAATGAATCTTCTCAATTGTAATTCAGCGAAAGTAACTTTAAAATAATAAACTGGCAAAACAATCTTAAAATCATAGACTGAGAAACTGTCTGGTGTAGAAAATTTAACGTTAAGTACTCTTAGAGTTCTAATAAAAAAAAAATATCAATATTATCAATAATAGCAGAGTTTTTAACTCTCTATTGTTAATAAAATTTTAGAAAGGATTCGCCGGAATATTATTTAAGATAAAAAAATAAAAATAAAAATAGAAACCATCCATTCTTAAAATTTGCAAGCAATCAGCCTGAACCAAAAGCCAAATCTAAGAAATAACAAAGTGACTTTTAAACATTTCACTTAATAGATTATAGTCATTATTATTATATGGATAGTTTATGGTTATAAAAGTATCTACACAACAGTAATAACGAATTGGAGATTTATTGAATACTTTTGTCATAATGTTATCATGAAATTTTTTCTGTTAATCCTGGCGAATTCTTGTAAATGACTAAAATGAACTCATAAAGTCCAAATTTATCACCATCTAATGTTTGCTGCTTTCAAAGAAACCTTACACCCATTTATCGCCTTTAACTTCACCATTTGATCAGGAAATCCGATTAGAGATGAAATTAAATAAAAGATTTCAACAAAAAATTGAAAGAAACAAAAAAAAATTGAAAACTAACTGCTAATTAATTCAGCGCGTGACATGGGTGCTGCAGTTCGGATATATAATCTGCGCTTAAGTCGCATGGGATATTGTAAGTGCTGATGGGAGTTCATAACCCCATATATACTTTTCCACGATTTTCCTCCCAAAACGCTTTTGTATCCACGCTTGGCCAAATCCAAAACACTCCAGATTTTCATAAAAAAGCCATTGTGAAGCTCCGAGCGAGTGGTCATGACTTGGGATTAGCTGCGAGCGATTTGAGAAAGGAACATGTAAATGACCCTCCGCCACCGAAACAAAAAAAAAACTGAAAACACCGAAAGTGGAAAAGCAACATCAAAGGATTCGCCAAATTGCTGTAATTGCGCCGAGCTTAGGTATACTTCCGTAGTCATTAACCCCGAAGTCTAATCTTTTGATTATGCCTAAATGATATTGGCCTGCAAAGGGAGATACCCACCAATTCGTGGATTTTGAATGGTCTGGCAAGGCCGTCTCACTGTCCCCTACGACGGCTAATCCGTTAAGTCCAACCGTCAAGCCCTCTGCTTGCAACCAATCCGCTGCCGGTCCTTGGAATTTTGGTGGCCACGAAGATAAAAAAAACTCATAAGATTCACCGACGATGAAAAGTAATCCTTCTACTCAAGTGTAATACATGATCTTCCATGTTCCGCCTATGATTTTTTTCATTAGCTGCATTCTCCTTCTCCTGTCTATTTTTTTTCCTTCTTATTTAATTTAACAAGCAATGTCTTTACAAGACCTACACCAATGCTGCTTATTTAACACAATTCATTATAGGATACGCCGCAATTGGTAAAATGAGTTTAACGGTAGGAGGTCTCGTTATCTTTAATCATTAATTAAGACAACGAGAAACTAACGTAAACCAAGTAAACAAAGCCTGGGACTGGAAACAAAACATGAAGGAACCTTTAATAATTTCCTAAAATAATAAATGAAAAATTAAATCAAAAGATTTTTTTTCTTTTCTAAAATTCAGAAAATTTCATAACTCACAAAATAATTGAGAAGGATTTGAAAAGATTTTTTTGTAAGTATCAAAAGTGAATACAACAACTTAAGTTAAAATTCTAAAGTCTACTATTTTTTTAATTTTCAGAAACGACTATTATTTTTTTGTATTTTTTTTTGTATTTTCAGAAACGATAGACATGTACAATCAGTTTGCCTATATGTCCTTGTCATGTGTATCAATATGTATATGTCTTCCAATAAACTTTTGATCCATTAAATACATCTTCTTGGTTTGCATATTTATAAATAAAGAGATAATGTATATTATTATTAGAAAGTTTGATGGCATGGATCCATAAGGAGAACTTTGCGAATAAGAACACAAAATGTCACAATGAAATCTAATCATACATTTTTTAATCTATGTAAGTTTGCAAGTGCTATGATTCGATTAAACTAACATAACTTCAGTAACATAAGAACTTCCGGACTTAATTAATTTTTAGAAAATGAAAACTTAAAGAGATTTACATGAAGTTGTTGATTGAATTTAGGATAGATACAATATTAGCCTATGAAGACTGTACTATTTACGTATTTAAAAAAAAATAAAAGGAAAAACCCGCAGTATTTAAAAAAAAAAAAACAGGCATTATGCTTTTCAGGAACTTCTCATTAGATAGACTGTATCAGATAAATGAATTCGATAAATGGATGTAATATTTAAAAGTTAAAAATAAATAAATAAAAAAATAGATAAATGAATAAAAGTGAAATAATTTTCTATAAATGAACAATGAAGATATGATTAACAATAACAACAAAGGCTAACCTCTAATATATTATATCTATTACCTAATTGTATTAATTCTTTTCTCTTACTTTATTTTTTTTTCTCTCAATCACGAACTCGAAGTTTATCCCATGAAACATTCATCAAAGAATTTTCACTGATTATTTCGTTCCCAATGTTCTCGGCCCATCAATTCGCAATTAATTGTTGGACATTTGAACCGTGAACCGTGGCACAATTCAAAACGCAGTTAAAATCAGTGGATTAAACAATGAACATCGATTTTTCCAACATAGACTAATTGCGATCAATTAGTCTATGAGAAGAGCGAGTGAAACAACGAATTTGAAGCAAATGAACAGCATTATTCTGCTGAATGTTACATTAAAGATCTATAATCATTCTAAAAAGAGTAAAACAACAGAAAAATAACATCTACGTATTCTCCAGTATTAGGCTACTTATTAGAGAAATATATCATTTCAAATTACTACAGATCTCTATTTATGAAAACTTAAAAAGTATCTACACAAAGCAAGAAAAAAAAAGAAATTAATATAACATTCATTTTAACTTTCTTCTTACCTTTTCTTAATTAGCTTTATTTTTAAAATTCTCTTCGTAAATCTGTATTTGTGACGAATTTGAAAATTTGTCCAAATATAAGTATAATATAATTATTAAATACATAATAATATTAAATTTATAATATAAATATATTATATTTTAAAGATGGAATCAATTTTTTTTTTTATTTCTTTCTTGAAAATAACACATCGTCGAAAAATGATTCTGTTAAAAATAATATCGACAAGATATTTTTGTCTTCCCTATTAACTGAAGCATTAATAACAGGCAAAATTAATAAACAATTTACTGTTGTTTACCAATTAATAAACTATTGATAAACAATTCCTCGGAATTTCGAATCCGTCTATAAGTAATTAGCTATTTTTCTTTACTTACCATTCTTTTCTAACGACCTTGTATTTCTTTATTTGCTCGGGCAATATAGATGGTGTGTGAATAGCTTTATGAAGACATCAATGATGACTTGATAATAACGATGGTTTGGAACATCTGCGTTATTGGCAGCCTCTGTCTTACGATCAAGATATCGCCGATCGATAATAAGACTTAATACAGTACCGTCTTTTATTGCTCTTCAGTTCAAACAGACCAGTCAGTGAAAAGCCGACACTTCAGTATTAAAAGCCTTTAGATCAGCATCTCTATCTTCACTAAAATTAGGTTGGGTTTTTTTTTTTTTTTTTAAGTGAAAATAAATTGAAATACAATTGAAGAAGTTAAAATTTTAAAATCAAAATTCCGTAGGATCATATTCATTTTTTTTTTTTAATTTTTATTTTCAGATTACAAATACTGATATTCCTTTAGATTAGATTTAAATTTGTCTTCCTGTTGTTTTTCTTTGATATATAGTTTCAAAGAAAAAAAATCGAACCAAGTTTTGATTCATTATTAAAATTCAATTTAAAGTACTTACGTCATATTAAATTTTTAGAAATAAATCTTAAATCTTTTAAAAATTGAAACTGTTGTATGATTAGCATAGTCTATTACAAATGTTAGAAAAACTATTTTCTCCAAAAAAAAACTCTGATACGTTTTAACGTTTGAGAAACAGCGAAACCTATTAATGTTTCCTGAATACGTAAAAATGGTAGAAAAAATATGTATAAATATGTATAAGAACGAACACTTGAAAATGTATCGAAATTTTGAAGCGCATTCTATAGTGAAGAAAGATACCAAATTTAGCCGTTAACAAGAATAAGGCATTTCATAAAATTAAAATAAAACAATAAATACACATTAAAAATAAAAAAGTAAAATTCATGTGCCGGCCTCTGCCAGCTGATGATTGCCAATAAAGCGTAAAACGGCCGTTCTGGGAAATACTTAGTCTCAACCTTTATTGCTTATACAATTTTAGGTTTATATAAAATGTTTAACGTGTGTGGTTTATAATTTAATAAATATATACAATTGAGACACAAATTATTTACAATTAATATTTACAATTTAAAAATAACATTTTTTTTAAAAAAATATTTAAAAATTAAAAAATCTTTTAAAGACTGTTATGTACAATACATCCTAAGACAGTTTCGAGGAAGTCATAGGTTCCCCATCATCAGCAAGATCACCAAGATCTGGCTGCTAAAGATTCTTTTTCAATACGATATGATTCGAATTCGAAAACCCCTATGTAAAATATCATTGAAAATATATCTAAAGCAAATGTCAGAGTGTAATACGCATAATACATAAATAATTTGTGTGTCTCAATTGTATATATTTATACAATTTTAGGTTTATTATGTTTCTTTTAATGCCTAAGGAAATGATTAATTTTAATGGCCTCCGTATTGAGACCTCGCTATTTACAGATGACTACTCTGAACTGATGATCCCAATAAAGCGTGAAACGGCCGTTCTGAGATGTCATCTTGTAAATACTTGGTCTCCAACCATTGTTGTTTAGCTTAGGGTCCGCGATACTTTTTCTGGCTGCTAAAGATTCTTTTTCAATACGATATGATTCGAATTCGAAAACTCCTATGTAAAATATCATTGAACATGTATCTAAAGCAAATGTCAGAGTATAATAGCCTACGCATAAATAGATTTCTCTGATTTCCATAAGAGTTTTATATTTGAGTTTATATTTTTAGATAAGTGAAAAGGATAATGGGTTTCCATTTAGAAATTAATGGTTTACGAATCATATACGAAACCTACACGCCCTTTTTTTGTTTTATAAAGCGTATTTAATAAAATTAGGAATAAATTATGCATGTGGGACAATTTCTCTCCAGATCATCTTTGTCATTTGATATGAACTTTAATAAAAAATTAACATTTTCAACACAAAAGACAAGACATGTATTTTAATGAAATGTTTTTAATATTAATAATTAAGCTTCAAGTCATTTCATGAAAGATATTAATATTTATTATTAGTACTTCATGTTGTAAAAAAAACTGTGATTGCTAAGAATAGGTTGTTTAATTATAAATTTTCCAAATTTCTAAAATTCTATTTTAAATTAGTTTATTTTGTATTATAAGTTATTTAACTTGAAATCGCAAAAATGTTTATGTTCAAGATAATTTTGATATTCAAATGCAATGATATTCTTTCTCTTATTTCTTTTTATTCTGTAGTCATCCAGATCAGGAATACCAAAGCTGAATCGTTATTTTTAAGTTTTGAAAAAACGTTATTTCTGTAACTAAAATGTTTCGTCGTATTAAGGTATATCAAAAATGTTGTGTGTTTTTTTCCTTCATACAAAATCTTTCGTTCATGGCATTTGTTATATTAACATTTTCTTCTATGTTTCGACGGGTTTCTTTCGGGATACAAACAAGGCGGATTTACTATATTATTAAAACTCCAGATTACTTTAAGATGTTGAACTTAAGATGTTTAGTTCATTCTGATTTTGCAGAATGCTAACGCTCCTGAGATTCTCTAAGTCACCGAATTTCGAGAAATGCCCTTCTATCTTTTTTTTTAATTATATCAGTTTCTATCCAACTGTAGTTTGGGCAATTTCTATTCTGGGTGGAGGGAAAATGACGGAAAACGAAAAAGATACGAAGATCCTGATTCACCGGTAGGAACAAAAAAAAATTATAGAGCGAAAACTTTCGTGCAACGAGATAAAACGGCAACGAGCAAGCGCTCGACAACGATGCATTCTCTTTTTCTCGGGCGATGAAATGAGAAGTTTTTCTTTCTCTCTCTCCGTCGATTAGCCATGAACCCCCCCCCCTCCAACCCCTTCAACCCCCCACCCCCCTTCACTGTAGAACTAGAGCCTCCACTGAGTCTCATCCATTCTGACACTGATCAAATCCATAACTGTCTGCGAACAACCGCCGTTGATAAGTTTTAAATTAGATTGTCCTTGCACTTCGTCAAATTAATGGCAGGGGAGGAGGAAGAAGAGCCTGCTGCTCGTAGGAGGGAGGAAAAAGGAAAGGACAAAACGAAGCAGGGAAGAAGGGAGGGGACGTGAACAGGAAAGAAAAGGAGCTAACGCATTATTGGACTCCCTTCCTGACATCGACTTTTGTGTGGAGCAAAACACGAGAACACCTTCAGAATTGGAAAACAGCAGCCTTTGGCAAACCAAAGAAATTATTTTCATTTCTTTCAAAACATTAGTTTTTAAACTGTAATAATTATACATTAACACTTTATAAATACAATGTATAAAAGTTATCGCACCTATGTAGTTTATTTTGAGCTTAAAATTCAAGATAATTAGTCTTCAATACATTGAAAAAACATTACAGGCTTTTTTTTTTTCCCCTCCTCTATTAATGTAGGCCAACATTTTGTGATAAAGACAGCCATTACAATCAAAATCTTTTAATGATAAGAAAAAAATATGTATTTTTTTCAAACTTTGCTTCTTCTACCAGAAATCTATTTATAATTGATAGTAGAATTAATCGTAGTCGCGGATTATTATTTTAGTTTTATAAACATATAAAAGACGCAGCAAACGATATCACCAAAATTTTGCCTAATTGAAATTCCGTAAACATTGACGGAAAAATCCCTGATTTTTAAATAAGCTATATTTATTTATTATGCTAAAATCTTAATACAATCAAAACAGCTAAATTCTTTTAGTTATTTTTCGTCTAAAAGCTGCTTTTGGAATTTTTCGTCCCGAGTTAGAATTGTAGGCAAGTTCATTTTTCTTCAAACCAATGATGAAAACTTTCCTGCTTGACGAATCTTCATGATTCGTATCACTGGGGTTTTTATAACTACCGTGGCAATTTCTTAATATTCTATCCTCGCAGAAAGGCATAAGTAAATATTATAGTTCGTTTCTATGAACCACTATTCAGAGGCTAATGCCACTGAGGCATGCTATTTTTCTATTAGATCTTATCACTTTCACGACGACCTAACAGAAAGAAAGCATATATCATTGTTAAGTATCTAATAATGATCTAGAGAAACGAAACTTATATAGATCCTAACATTTCCGATCTAATTATCTTTTGGCTAAAAGGATTTTCAGTAATCGTAATATGAAGAAAGCAAACTTTATTTTCTTAAAAGTTTAGACCAGTGTTTCTCAACCTTCACACCAAACATTGTTTCCAATCTTCCGCGGCACATTAAACTTTATCTTTTTTTTTACTATAAATAATAGAATCCTTTGAAGAATCTCAACATGATTTGCGGATGAATAACTGTCTGTTTTAAACATTTAAAAAAATACCCCAACAGAAAAATATTCTTTTTAAGACGACTTAAATGTTATTTAATACTTTTGTGTAAAGTTAAATATATATTACAGATGCACTCTCAGAATTTCCCAGCCACATATCAAAGGCATCCACCAGTTGAGTAGCTCTGGTTTTGCATAGATTTGACTCAAAGAATGGTAATGACAGTGTTACTAGATAGTGATTATTGTACGACTTAGATTAACATCCTTAATGTTGAATCAAATGTCTATACAGTAGTGTTATTTAATTTCATGAAAGTAATAATGCGTTTCTAGATATGCGTTTTACAATAATTATTCTAACAAAATTTTCGTTTTTAATATTGATTTTTATTCATGTAATAACATTAGTAGTAGTTTCAGGCTTATTTTTACAAATTTTCTCAAACTTTTATTAATTTAATTATCTTCCGTAATTCATTATTTTAATTCCCAATTCTTTCACGAATTTTATTAATAGTTCACAATGAAATATTTCTTTACCCTTCCCCCTTTTTTTTTTTCCTTAAAAAAAAAAACTTTTTTTTCAATTACAGAATAAATCAATGTATGCTGTTCTAGGATTACCGTTACACATCTTTATTGGTAGATATTTATGTCTATTATTTGTTCTGAATTAAAATGTTAGTGTTAAAATTCGCGTGTCTTTATTGGTAGATATTTATGTCTATTATTTGTTCTGAATTAAAATGTTAGTGTTAAAATTCGCGTGTCAAGTGATAATTCAATTTTATGCTCCAACGCATCATTACAATAAATTAAGAACAAGTGATTTTTAACTTAATGGCTTCAGAAGATAATAAACAATTTCTGAAACAATTGAAAACTTCTCATAAAGGAAAAGACTAAATATTTTTCATGCACTTTTTCTTTCTTTTTTTTTTAAAAAAAAAACTGCTAATTAAATATGGAGTTAAAATGCAGTGAATATTTCACTTTTGCAGTTAAATGCTTCTCAATAATGTGATCACAAAAGTCTCCCGTGATCTTCTACCATTATCACAACGTTGCAATTACAGACGTGAAGTCATTGTAAAATCTAAAGACATCTTTAAATACTTAATTCAATTGTCAGTTTAATTTGAATCGGATGAACTTGTAATTTAAAAGTACTTGTTTCAACTATTCAAAAGATTTCGATATTCTTTTAAATCTTTTAAATAAAGTAGATATCTTTAAGATATCGATTTTGTTACTTACTAAGAAAGTATGCATCAAAGATGCTACTGACATTAATCGTAATATGTTGGAACAATGGATAGATTCGGTGTTTTTATTTGCATAATGCTGTCTGATAAATCTTAAATCGCCAACAGAAACAATGTGAAATTTTTTTTTTAATGTGAAATCGTCATTTTATAAACACGTCTAAAACATATTTGCTTTACAAAGCAGCTTTTTAATGATATTTACTTTCACTACAGACAATAGTACGATAATTATTTAGTGTAGATAAACTATATGACAAATGGCTTTCAGACGTTGGTATTTAAAATGCCATTAAAATAGAAATCAATCGGGCTGAATAAAAAGTCAAGAGATGCTTTATATGCTCCAGAAAATCTTGTTGGTTTATCTGAAACAAATAGTTCTAGGAAACCAGACGAAGATGATTGTATACCAGTGATAAAACAAAGTAGCTACATGTGCATTTGAAACAAACAAAGACTCAAATCTAATTATATACAAAAGGTCTTCAAGAGGTGTTTATTTGAAGATTTGCGTAGAACGTCAAACATGAAATACCTAACATAGTGATCTAATTTTAGTGTGATAAGAAGAATATTTTATATTTTGGAGATATTGTGTTTTGAGATATTTTATTATATTAATGCAGAAGATACCCTTAGTGAATGATTTTCACAATTTGTTCATATCATTCTGTTTTCTAAATTAGGCATGTAAATTAGATATGTATGTTCTCCAATTAAAGAAGCAATATTACATCAACACTAGCTTCGTAATATGTGTTTCCATCTCGTCTGTTCTACAGCTAAAAAAGAAAAAATATAGCTAAGTGGGTTTCGTTGTAATTAAGATAAAAGTAATTGTAACGAGAAGTATTTTCTTTTTTGATCATTAGCTGTTGTTAAACCGCAAAGCTTTAGTTATATAATCGCTGAGCGCTTCAACCAATTACACTGGCTAATGGGAACATGGAATCGAAATTAAATGCAGATTCCCTTACGCCGAATTTATTATTATTTATTATTATATAATTATCCGTTAAAGCTCACAGAATCTGATGCTGATATTTAAATCGAAGGAAACCTTAAAAAAAAAATCTTAACTGAAACTACTTTTTAACGTAATCTCAAGAATTGCTTAAGAGGATTACGGTCACAGATAATCTCCAGAAGGAATTTTGTTCTTAATCTTAATTGAAGAAAAAAAATTGCTTTCTGTGCAATAGTTTTCCATACTTCAAAATTTCAATCCTTAAAATGGATAAATAACATAAACATGGAATCAAATACGAGACTAACTTTACTTGAATTTATTATTATTATTATTAAATTATAGATTAAATACTGTTGCTGCATCAACCAGCAAAGTTATTTCGATGGAACAGAAATTGCCAGTTACGTATCTCCGCAAAGTCAAATAATTCTATAGCGACGATATTACACATAGAAAATTATTAATGGACAAAAAAATAGCATACAATGTAATGCTTATTTATAATGACATTTAATTTTCGTACAGTGTATTTCTTACTATTTTCAGAAGTTATTTGTTGTAGTAATGATAATAAAAATAAAAATAAAATATGCTTAGTAATAATGGCAAGAGATCTCAAAAAGATTTTCGCTAATGCTGCCCAATGAAAGAGCATTGGGAAATGCCTAATGGAGAGGCATAATTTCATAATAAAATTAAATGTAATTCTCAATATAGTAGTAGTTCTCAATATCCTGATCTGGATATTTTAAAATCAGTGATCTAAAAACAATCAATTACGTAATAATTTTGTTTGCTTCAATTTCAAAAGCTCTATTTCATAATTCATTCTAGAAAAATGTGAAATACAACGAGGAAAAAACTAAAATTAAAAAAAAAAAGTCTTCTACTGAATTTAAAGATGCTTTCAAAAAAATGATCTGATGAATTATAATTAATTTTTATTTAATTTTTACAAATTCAATACGTTATTCATTCTATGGTTTAGTTGCGACCTACGGATTAAAACACTTGAAATGAAATAAACTTGGTAACACTACTTTAAATCTTTCTCATTATTGTGAGAAAAAAAAAAAAATAGACAGAAAAGAAATAAAAATAAAAAAATACAGGAATACGTGCTTTTGTTGTTTTACAATTTTGTATTTGACAGACTGCTTATTAAATATTTTTTCCAAAACCGTTTTTTTTTTACCGTTTAAAAAAAATAAGTCACTTAAGAATTATAGATCTAGATCTTACAGAAAAAAAAGAAAACGAAGAGGATGGGGGTGGGCAAGGGAGAGAATGATTTCAATTGAACTGTGTATAGGTCATTTTTCTTGAGATGTGCAGCTGCCTAATAATAAAGATCGATACTCTAGAGAAAAAGGAAAAGAGAAAAGCCAATTGAAGTGTTTCATATAATAACAGAAGCCGTGACACGAGCGCAACTGAAGCTATACACAGCAATCCTATATACAGCGACTTCTATCGGAATTCACTTGAAATCGAGTTTCCGCATCACATGGTCCAGTCCGATATGACCAGGTTGGTCCGCTGGGAGCTCCATCTTTCTCTTATTGGCAGCACGAGATGGATGGTCCCCCGGTCAGCTGTGAGCGCAGGGGAGGAGGACACCTCCAAACGACATTCGACGAGTCGTGGGGTTTGTCTGGTCGACTGGAAGCACTTTTGATAGGCTGCCTCCACTAAAGCTGATCGACAAATAAGAAAACACAAAATAGCAACGGTTTTTTCCGAATCATTATCAAAAAACAGTAGTCATAAATAATTATATTACAATGATTTCCTTTTAACTAAAATACAAAGAAAGAAGAAAATTAAAAAACAATTTCATCTGTATAATTTTTGAAAAACCAAACAAAATAAGTCAAAATAACACAATGTGTTATTTCATAAAATGTGTGTTACAGTAAGGTCCAAAGCTCAGATTGATTCTGCGGTTTTATATATATTCAAATATATATGAAAAGAATGTTGTAGATCTCTCCAAATGATAATTTAAGTCTATTAATTATTTTTAGATCGATATCAATGTTAATAGAAGACGCCTAATGACAATTGAATATATTCCATATTTTGCAGCAAAGCCAAGAGAACAGTTTCTTTAATAAGAAGATTTTTTTTTATGATTAATTATTTCATATCATATCTTTGAAACAGATATGGAATATATTGTGATGGTTGATATCGTGAAGGGTTTAGACAGAGGCAGTAGATCTGATCAAAATGACCACAGGTCTAAGAACTCTTTATTACACTGATATCAGCTGTTTTAAATAGATACAATGGACAAAGGACGATTGGTTGAGACAATTAAAGTAAACAATCATTTAAAATTTAAACTCCAGAAATCGGTTGAGATTTAAAAATAAAGCATTAACAAATAATACAATTATCAATTCAATGGTTGGAGATCGAACAAAACATTATAACTTTGAGAATTTATAAAAAAAAAAATTAAAAGATGAGAACTATTTCCTAAAATAAAGACTTAAAAATAAAATAAAAATTACTCTTTACAATGTGAAAAGGTCACTAGGAATTCTAAACTATAAAACTTTTAATTCAATGCATTTATATTGCAAATATCAAATTACCAAAGAGGACCATAACTTCTTATTTTGAAAAAAGTTTAGAGTAAGATAAACCTAGATCAAGGACAAATTTCAATTCTTCGGCAAAATTTCGAATATTGAAACAATTCTATTACAATCCATTCACTTTTTTTTTAATAAGAAAAAGAAACAATTACAGTTACTTACTAATTTTTGTGTCTAAGAGAGAAAACCTTACAAATGTTAAGAGATATGACTGGATTAACTTGCGAAGCAACTAACAATAACAATACTCGCAAGAACATATAATTGCATGATTAAAGTCCCCATATGCTGAATAAGATGTAATTTCCTGTGCATCATCAGTAAATATCAATAACAAGTCCATTACAGTAACGAGTTTCTTAATGATCTTAATCATCCATTGGTTTTCTTAGAAATCCAAAGGTCACTTGAAATGAAACAAAAACTACAATTTGACAGAAGTCAATGCAAAATAACGTGCAACATCACAATCATTATTTCTAAGTGGAGCTTCATTCCTTGTTTAACGTGATTGACTAATGAAGATAAATGAGACAAGGAAAACAACGGTCATTGTCTTTGGGGGTGGAAAGGCTATGAACTTCATTAAACATAGTCTATACCAGGAACTGACTGACTGAAGGACATGGAGTACACTCTTGTCAAACAGTACCGCACTCCAAATAGCACTTCTTTTCATTTATCAAAATAATTATGTAAGACATATTATTACTTTATTTAATAATTTATTACTTTAAGATTTTAGATAGTTCTGAAAGGGTAGAACAGAATAATTTCTATAAACATTCTTTTTTTAAAAAAAAAAAAAGATTGAGAAAGTGATCATTCCAGAGCAGAAGTAATTGTACTTTTAAAATATCAGATTTTATTTTTATCTTAGTAAACATTCAAGTCTATATTCGGAATACTTCACAAAACACTGTTCTAATATAATAATAATTATAATAACAGCGAAATTATTACAGAATAAGTATGGTTCATAAATATGTTTTAGTTGCAATAAGATAAAAGAATACATGTAAATGTAATGGGAAAAATATTAAAAAAAAAAAAATAAAACTTAAAGAAAAAAAAGACACGTATTGCAAATAACTACAGTATATTGAATAGATTTAGTAGCCTGCTTAAAATTAAGATAGACTGGGTTTGTTTAATATCTAGAGGTTTCATAATCTTTAATAAGTCAAATATTTATTTTCACAACATTAAAAAAGAAATATTTTGAAATTACATTCCTGTAACTACAAAACTATAAAGTAAAACGATATTATAAAGCCTAAGTTATTCTTTGAATAAGTTTAATCAACAATCACAATTGGCCATTTTGAGAATACAGTAATGCAATACCTTAGAATTTGTTATAAAATAAACAACATCTTACCTTCCGATGATATTTTAATAGAAAGGAATTAAAACACTTTCTTTAAAGATTGATATTTGCTTCATTATATTATCTTTTATAATTTAAAGATAGTAGGCCTATAATGAAGCAAATGTTTTAATTCTTTTATTTAAATTCATAAATCTCAGTAATGGATGTACGATACACTATTTTAATATTAAAACAAAATAAAACCGCATTAAAGCTTTCTTTAATGATTTTAAATGTTAGAGGCAGAAACGTTTGAGACTTTGAAGCCCTTATACTGTGTAATAAACCATTTTATGAACTATTTGAATTTAGAAAACATCAAACATAAAAATAATACACTTTGTATTGTCCCTTAAATCTTATTAAGAATTGTGCCTGAACGTATCAGGAATTAATAAAGCTCTAACCTATATCATTAAATTACTTTTCTAAATCCATTCAAAACTCCACCAAAAAAACAAAATTAGAAATGGGCAAACAATTCCAAAAGGATCCAAATTTCAGGTTCAATTGATAGGAATTGCAGATGTTCGAAATTAAATATTTTGTTATTGAAAAATTAATTCTCTAATCTGAACTTTTTTCTCCATTCTTCTGCTGTTCACCATGTCATGATTACAAATTGCTTCCTCTTTTACAATTATAATATGATATTTGTTTCATTTGTACAAAGATTACCAAAAGACTTCTGTCAAACCTGATAGTTCTGTTAACTATACACTCAGCGGCACCATTACCCTCAGCCTTACTACAAAGGTACACTGATATTTTTGTAAAGCATTTAGCCTATAAGCTTACGATCTTTTCATTTATTTATTTTAAAAAGATTTAAAAATTGAATTACCGCTGCATTTTTTAACTTAGTGCCTGAATAGATAAATCCTAACGTCAAATCTTTGTATTCGTATCCGATTCTTCGCAAATTACTGCCACATTCGTGGGTTTAGCATTTGTTTGAATCATACAGGATTTCAAATCAGTTACCTACGTTACATCAGCAAAATTTCTTCATACAAAGGCAAACTAAAGATATATTACTAAACTGCATAGAACAGAGTAAAATAATTAGCTTCCAATCAGGCCCGGATTTCCGCCTAGGCCTAGAAGGCCCTGGCCTAGGGGCCCCGCCGTATTGGATTGGTTTTTTTTTGTTAAAAATTATATTTTCTGTACTAGTGCATGTTATTTGCTAAATTTCCAAAAAGGCTTCGGGATTGGGGGGGGGGGACCAATGTCAAGTAAGGCCTAGGGGCCCTGGGTCTTTAAATCCGGGCCTGCTTCCAATAATAATAGATAAGAGTAATTAATACTTCAATAATACAATACGAATCTCAATATTATTTCTACAACAGATTTAGCAGAGAAAAGCGATGCTCTGTAGCTGGATTCTGAACATTCTGTTTATTCGTTTACGGCAGTATTGGTTGTATTAAATATATTCTAGGAAAGATCTGGAAGATCTCAGAGCCATCGATATTTTGGATGATAGTTTTGATGAGGGATATGAGATTCATTTCTTACATATTCTGAAAACATAGTGTAATGCTGATTATTTTTCTTCGTAATGTTAAAAGAACTAACATTAACAAACTATCTAAAACTGACGGATCATTAACTGTACAAAGTAACAACAATAATCGATCTCGATGTATGACTCCATAATGATCAAAAAGTTACAGCAATCTGTCAGTCAATTCTGGAATTCAATTCTGGTTCAAGTTGTAGTTTTTCTTTCTTCCCATATTCCTTGATATTTTTCTTTCACTTTCGATCTTCCAGGCGATTCCTTTAATAGAATCAACATTTTCAGTTGGTAATAGAGCTGAAGAAGTAAAGGATTGTATTTTGGATCTTCAAATCCGAAATGTTGTATTCGGAAAAGACAGTATTTGCAAAATTCTTGTTTCAAAGTTTTGTTTTTTGAAACAGCTCAAATTTCAGTAAGAAAAGAAATTGAATTAAAAGTTACTAAAAGTGAATAACTTCTTGGAAGTTATTATTAATTTTATTAATCGTAAAGCTTTGTAATCTCAGCGCCACTAAAACACAGAGTTATTGGATAATTGATTTTTTCACGCGCTTCAATTCTGAGCGCCATACAGCCTATAGCAGATTTTATTTATATTATTTATTTAGGTTAATTACTGTACATATTTTGTCATTGGCTTCCATCTTCTTATTTCCCCAGTGAATTTCTGTCATCGTTGACAATCAAAAACAATTGATAACAATATAAAGGTTTATTCAAAAATAATGTCGAAATCCAGGCGTAATTGAACGGCCATGCAAAGTCCGAATAAGACAAAAATTTATTTATGGTGCCAAACTTAGATATATTAAGATTTTTGTTAAGGCTTTCGAAATTATTTAAAAAAAATTAATTAACTGACTCAGCATGCGAAGTTTTACTATTCCTCTTGAACATTTTTCTTCTCCAGTTCTTTGTATGAACTCGTGTTAGAAAAGCTGAATAGATTTCCATCAAATGCGTAGCTTATTTTTGGCTTCAACTTGAAACACAGACGCATCTTTCCATCACACCCATTCTTCAAAAATGACCTCCGAAATCCTCAATAAAATAGTTGGTCTAATTCAATTTGCTTATTTATGGTCGAACTTAAAATATGAGCACCGTTATTTTGGTCTCACCTCAATCCTCATAGTGAAACCTCCCACCACTAAGCTAACTGAGCCAACAATAAATTAAATAAATTGTAATTAAAAATTAAAAATTTCATAATTAAATAAAAAAGGAGAAAAATCAAGATCCTTCAAACATTTTTTTATCTGTCTACTTTATTGGATAATTTAAATTAAAAATAATAGGTTATTAAGTATTGAGAAAAGTATCTTAATTATTGAACGAGAATAGGAAATAGATAATGTATATATAAATATAGATAATTCTTTTTCGGTTTACTTCTTTTGAACGTCTAATCTAAACTGATATCGGATTCCATTGCTACAATCGGACGTTGATGCAATGGGATGCCAGTGATCATTCAATTGTTCTGCTGCTGAATCTTTTTTTTTTTTTACGATATAGAAACCTCGCTTCATCCTTTTGAATTTCTTTTTTCTTAAAACTCTGATCCGTGACTAATTTCTTTTTCCACGCTTATGGAAACTCATTCATAAGCACTGAATGCCTCCAGAAAAAAAAAAAGATAAAAAGATAAAAAAAAAGGATAATAATGAAATGGTGATAAACACCTTCAACCTGCGATTTGCAAAAGTGGAAAAAAAATTGTACTTGCATTTCTTAGCGGACAGACTTTGAAAAAAAAAAAAAAATAAGATAGAAAAGAGAGAAATCCCACCCGCTTCGCAGCAATGCGCGGCGTCTACGATGTCCCCCGCGAAGTGGAACTGAGAACCCACCATAAAAACTTAAATATAATATTTTCAATTACTTTACACCTCGATAACTGTTGCTCGAGGCCAAACAGAACCGAATCTGCAAACAAAAACAACATCTGATATCAAACTTCCATCTCATCAACTAATGGAAAATTAGTTCTAGACTTTTAATACGGAAATTAAAAATTTCACAAATGACTTGTTCACTTGATGAGAAGATTAGGCCTTCAGGAATGAAATTGAATTGAGAAGCTTCACTTGGAATTCCAAAATGACAGATCTTAGAA
Source organism: Thereuonema tuberculata (assembly GCA_023159025.1). Classification (NCBI taxonomy): domain Eukaryota; kingdom Metazoa; phylum Arthropoda; class Chilopoda; order Scutigeromorpha; family Scutigeridae; genus Thereuonema; species Thereuonema tuberculata. Next base: position 163,326,452 of record JAFIDM010012231.1, read on the forward strand.
ATTTAATGGATTTGTGTTTTCTATCGGCCAGAGAACAAATGGATTTCATATTATCATTCATAAAAAATTAATTAGTAAAATTAGGATTGCTAGATTTTTAAATTTATTTATTAATTTTTATAATGTAGTTCATACAATGTTTAATGAGAGATGGTAATTTTTATTTATTGCCTTAGTTCAAAATGCAAGTTATAATCCTCTCAGAACAGTCAAGAAATCTACTATCAGATATGGATAGAAATACTTGGATTTGTGTTTTCTTTATGTTTAGAAAATTTTTGTCTTTAACAACGATTTAAAAACAAAGTTTAAAGACGCAGGATATAGTCTGTCAGAGAAATACGTTACTTATTATTTAATTTTTTTTTATATATATACTATTAACATTTTTTTTTTGAATTTAAGCAAATTTGTTCATTGAAATTTTTAAAAATTCATTTTCAATTCCCATAAACAGATATTTGTTGCTATTGAGGATCTAATAGAATTATATAAGAAGTCAAAAAGAATTAATGACAACCATATAGCTTCCTAACAGTAGGATATCATTTAGATAGTTGTTAATATACCGTAAATAACGATTGTGAAATTAAATCAAATATAACGAACAGTAAAAATATATATTTAAGATAAATATATATTATTATATTAGCAAATAAATATTATTTATTTACACCTAAATACATATTTTTAAATAAATAAAAATTATTATTAGTAGTATTGTTGTTGTTATTCACCAGATGACAAAAAGGTAGTCCGGCATCAAGATATATACAGAACAAGTCACTATTCCAACACAAAATGGAAGATGAAGGTCCACACCAGAAATTAATCACTTCACTCTAACCAAGTCATGAACTTGGGAGAACAGTTCTTTAGTAAGACTGACAAACTTCTCCACAGGGATCGATATAAAGAATATGCTCCTACAAAGCTGGTACATTTATTATATAGCAGAACATATAGCAGAAACTGGAGGAATAGATTAGTAAAATTTATCCATCATAAATAATAACCCACATATTGAAAAAATATATTAACGCAAATATGACAGATTTATTCAGAAACAGAAGCACTGCAGTTCAAGACCAGAGTATATTAAACTACATATATATCAACATTCACCGAAAATTTTATCAGATACACTCTGATAACATCGCAGCTGGATGTAAACTAATTATCACTAGCTAAACATATCGAACAACAGAATAAAACGAGGAAAAAAAATTCATACAATAAATGAGATCAAGATTTATATAAAATAATAACTATCATCAAATCATATTACAAATACGAGCAATCATAAATAATCGAAAATGTAAGTTTACAAAATACACTAAGACGATTCAATCAATATCGACAATATAGTAATTGTAATAAGCCTTGGTGTAATTCTTATTGATAAAAACAAGCAATTAACTATCTGACTGATATATCTATAAACTATACCAACAAAACAAAAACAAAAGTTAAGTCTCAATTATTGTTAATTGAAATTAAAAGAACCAGAAACAAACAAAAAGTTTTAATTCAACAATAACTTTTTCAGTAACATCTATTACCTTTACAAAATATGCAAAGTGCATAGTTATCATACTTATGGTACAGGAATCATACCATACCATACATGCAGTACAGGAATCCATTATACTCACTGCTTCTAGAAGAGAACATGAATTCCAATCTAGTAAAATAATTATTACGATATCAGAATTTAAGACAGATTCTCTTTATTGACAATCACATTCATTCTAGCTTAAATGCTCTATACAAATTTAACTATAATTGAATATCATCTATTTTTATTTTTTTAAAACCAAAGGACGATTCAAGGCTTTTTCTACTAACGACAATGTACTAATGTATTTATTTAGTAAGACGTCTTCATCGTAATTAAAATTACAATGCTCTTGTTTTGAGCTGTTAAATGACACTGAATCATTATATTATTTTTAGACTACCGAATTTCTCAAACTTACATTCATGCTTTGGTTCTTTAGTCTTAAGCAATTTAGGCCTAAATCCTCCTACAACTTTTAAACCACTCTGAAGATACTCCATTACAAGAAATACAAAGTTTAATTTAAAGTAATCCATAAATTAATTCAATAAGAAAATGAGTTATTAAATTTTTCAAATAATGCAATTTATTAATATATCAACTTTCATAAATTACTGGTTCAACTGATTATAGTTGTTAAAAAAGAAATTATAAAATTATTGATTTATCTTTATAAATGGCTTACATTTATAAAGATAAATCAATAATGTTACAAATTTTAAATTAGCTGCCAAATCAAAATTTAATTAAAAACACTAAACCTAATAAAGGTATATATATTCCAAAATCTGCTGTAACTTGATATTAAATATTTCAGTCATGAAAACTTTTAAACAATGTAATGTTTCAAGTGTATAGAGAAAATATTGGTTCGATTAAAACAATAATAATTAAGAAACAAAATCTTGTTGAGATATTTGAGGAAACAGATGCTTGAGCACATTAACAAAGTAATTACCCACAAAACTCTTACTGATTTACTACATTATTTACTAAGGGAATTTTAATAAGCAATATAAATACAGGTTTTTACAGGCTTTTTTTTTTTTCAATCTATTACTTGTGAATTCTAACTTTTATTTATATATTTTTAATTATTTAATTAAATTTATTATCTATATTCTTAATGGCTATGTCATTGCATTAATTTCATTATATCATACCAAGTCCTTATTATTATTATAAATATGATAGTAACTCATTTTATATTGTTTTTTGAGTCATGTTTCCTTCCCCTTCCCCCAATCAATAATGTCTTCGACCTCCTTTTTGAATCTCAGATTGTTTATTTACTTCCGTTCTGGCTGTTTATTTGTAACTTGAAAATGGCAAGTGGATCTATAATTGCTGAAACGTTGTGTTATATTTAAATATATTTCTTACTTAACCAAAGCTTGTGTGATTTTTTTATTACCTGAAAGGAGTAAATACATATTGTTTGAAAATTATATATTTTGATTGAAATCGAGTTCTTCGATTATGTATATTTTTGTTTGACATCAAATATATCATTAGTTAAATTTAGTTCCGTTGCTAATTTGTCTTTCAAGTATCTCTCATTTTATCCCTTTTCTTATTAAACACTTTTAAAGTAGCTTAATAAATCACTTGGTCGTATTTTTATGCAATTTTTTTATTCAGTTGTTCACTCTTTCTTACTTAATCTTTCTTAAATTCAACTTGATTCGAATGTTATCAAAGCAATTTTTTTTTTCCCCTGAGGATGTTAATCGCGTCGGACTAAAGCCTTTTGACTGAGCCAATCAAGTGAATAGGAACCTTCCTTTAGGAACATCAACCACAGAAGACGTCATGTACGCATCAGTGCTAATGTTCTCGTGTCGTATCCCCCCTCCCTTCTTCAGATCAAGAGGGAGGTTGGTTAGATTTGGGTGCGTGTCTACGGAAAGAGCCCAAATTGGACTGGCAATGGGTGGGTGCGAAGCGGTTGTTCCTCGCCACCGGACTGGTTCAAATATGACAGGAAGACATATGAAGACGCACAGAGCTTAAGGCCCGATGGAAGGCGAGTGGGAACAAAAGCGACCAGGTTACCGGACATCAATGCCGAAATAAATGGATTGTACGCAGCACATTAGCGAGAGGCACTGAAGCATAGTACAGTGACGAGAAGAGCTTAGAAAGACGGACAAGACTGGTATGTCAGCCGGCGGCTTGTCTTGATACTGAATATTAAGACATAAACCCCCTTTTGCCCCGACAGGAAGCTGACAAACGATGAGATTCACAAATGGGGCCACAAAAAAGGGCCAGGCATTCCACGGGTGGAACGTTTAATCCGCAATGTAAATACATTTCTTTTTACATTTCAGGCTGAAATGTCCTTTCTTACTAAACCAATAAAGACTGCAATTCTTAAAATTGTCTGGAATACTGCTTATTTTCAGAGCTTTAGCTAGACTTTATTCAAGTCACTCCAACAAGAGCAGTTTAACGCTTTGAAAAACATAGCATCTTAAGATGAAAAGTCATTCTGGGTGAATAGTTTTAATTGTAGGATTAGGTTTCTTTTTCTTGTAATAAACCACGAAAACAAAGACAGACAATTAACCAAAGAAAAAAATGTAATTATAAACGTTGTAATGTTTAACACACATATGCTTATAAAGAGCCTACCACAACATACGATTTCTAACGACTATTAAGTTAAAAAACATTAACAAAATAAATAAATAAATAAAATCTGAACTAAATAATCCGAAAAAACAAAAAAAAATGGAGAAGCCAATATTTAACGCTAAAAGCCAAATATTTAAGTTAACAGGGCCACGAGCCAATCAAAAACAAAATAAACGGCAAAATTAAAAAGAGAGATGGAGAAAGAGAGAAAACAAAACAAGAACCGAGCAATGAAGAGCAGCAAAAATATGAAGTAAACTATGAAACAAACAAAAGATATCAGATACCTGGCTTGGATCTAAAGAAATTACAAAAAAAACGAAGCAATTCAAAACCAAAGAAGACAGAGATCGTTGTTCCCCGTGCATATTCATCAGTAAGAACCTAACTAAAAATTCTAAATCGAATTTAAAGTGCAATGATAATTGTAAAGAAACTGGATTCGAATTTAATTTTTGAGTTGTTTTTCACTATCTTTACATGTAAAATAACTATTTCATTTAAAATTATCAACAACTGTGGCTGAATAATTGCGAAGCCATCGACAGATGTCCATGTTTCGAAACACCTGGAATAATAAGTTTCTTAATAATAACGCTTACAAAGCAGCCAGAGGTGATGCCCTCTAGTTACGTATGAAAAAAAGTGTATGATCACACCTTCAGTAAGAAAGGTATATTTTTAAATGACACTCTTTTTGAAAATTGATTTCATTGTCAGTCAACGAATCATTATTTTCAAGCATGCAATCTTTGGAGTTACTACAATAGTTAACCATTTATTTAAAATGTTTCTTTTATTCTTGAAACTTAATGTTTAATTAGGAAACTGCATCAGAAAGGCGTAAACTGAACTTTGGTAAACCGAGGGGAAGTAACTACATCCCCTCCCCTATCTGGAAAAGGAGATGACATTTTTTTTTGATTGCGTAATTAAGACACCATCACAACCCCTCCCATTCCAAAATCCCTACCCAACGTCAAATAATTAGGTTTCAGATGCATCTTTCCCATTCTTTAAATCTACTTTCATTTGAACGAACAATTAAACCCACATATGTGATATTTTTGTAATACTTGATACAAACTACCAATAGAATACCACACTTTACTGCAGAACTGCGAAACCGTTGAATTTCCAAAGCTGATTTTAACTGGTGGGTAAATAGTTAAAATATGCAGAAGAGAATTTTCCAATTCAAAATAAAAGAAAACCCTATCAGATGAAGATTTACATTCTAACAGCATAAAAAAAAAAAAAAAAAAAGTTTTTTTTTAATTTTTTTTTTTTAAATCTATTTTAAAGATTCTACATCTAACGGTAATGAGAGTTTTTTTTTCGTAAATTTGTACAGGCTGTTCCCGGGTTACGGATGACCCGACTTACGGCTTTCGAACGTACTTACGCACGTGCTCCCAGGCTCCCCATAAGAATAATATATAATTAAATAATTAAGTTAATATTTAAAGGGTTTTACGTGTGTGAAATCAAACAATTGATATATAAAAAACTACAACACACTTAAAATAATTATAAAAACTTAAAAAAACTTTAAAGTTTTTTTAAGTTTTTATAATTATTTTAAGTGTGTTGTAGTTTTTTATATATCAATTAAGTTAATAATTCGGAAATTAGTTTCTTCCGCGCTTTAAACAAACACGCATGACGTAAGCGGTTCATTACCGCAGCATCTTTACTCTAACGCCTAAACTCACTGTTTATACGATCAGCATCCCTTTCGTCTTAGCTTTTTTATTCGATCTTGTAAGTTTGTGTTTATCTTTATGATCATGCCTCGAAAGGCATGAGCTTGTGTTTATGTTTTGTTTGTTTGAATTAAAAGAAAGAGCACAATGGTTTCTGTAATACAGTGGTATTATTATCACATGTGAGCTATTATATTATTATTATTACCCTATAAACGCTGTTCATCAGGGATCTGAGTTTCATATAAATCCGACTTACAGACGTTCTCAGGAAAGTATCTCGGTCGTAACCCGGGACCAACTGTACTTAAGAGAGTTTTTACATTGAATTTGAAATCGTATATATTTTTGGATTCCTATAACTCCTTTGATGTTTAATTCAAACGAGTAAATTTTTTAAAATTAAAATACCTTATTAGTTTGTATAGTTTTTAATATTTTAATCTTTATTTAAAATTACTTTCGCAGAAACATTAGCTTATTAATAAAATGCAGGTCATGTACCGCAACTACAAGATGGGGGAGGTGAAGGAAAACACTCTGACTCTTACAATTCCGAATACAATCCTTAAAGATCTCGACAACATTCACAACATATAACAGCAAATGCCCTTCAACAAGGGTTATCACCACGACTTGCTTTTATCAACTTTAAATTGTACAGTTTATGCAAATTCCTAATTTTCTTAATGTGAATCGCTTTACGCTCACCTAACTCCACTCTACACTGACCTCAGATGATCTTGGCATGATAATGGTCGTAAACAGACGACATGACAGCAACAGCTCATTACAGAGAACTAACAGCTCGCTTTTAGCAATTGTCAACCTAGTAAAGCTCCAATTTCAACAAAAACAACACGGAACTGGAATATATTTTTAATTTTCTAATCCATTACTGATTTTATTTTCAATGTAGAATAATTTAATAAAATTTAAAATTACAGTAGTTTAATCATTTCCACTTAAAGTCAGTATTTAAATCACTTACTTTTCTAATTCTCAATTGTTTTCAAGAATAGCAAATATCGCGAATTTTAGAACTGACAAAACCATGAAAAGCAGTTTTCTAAACTTCTTTTTAAATGGAATTAAAACTGAAACGAGTAGCAAATACGTATATCCCTGAGAAAAAAATTACAGATTTTTAAAAATACCTAAGCATTGTGAATATTCTTACACATTCTTCTTCTTGCAGGCCTTACAATATTCCTTCCTTATTGATATCATCGCAGTGAAAACATTAGACTGCTAAATTTAGAAAATTTTATCGGGCTAAAGTGAAACTATAATTTTGAATGAGTATTGTGAATGTTTTTTGTATTTAAGTTCTTTGGAGATACTTAACCTTACTTTACAGGAATACAATACCAATTATAAATTCAGAATTTTTCATTTTGATCAACTGTATCTTTAGTTACTTGTAATGCCCTCTTCATAAGATGCCTTAGGTTATAATAACATAAACATATTTACAATACGACAGATTTTTTGAAACGTAAATATCAAAATCACTTATTGATATATTATTTGTAGAGGGTAAAAATGTTTAATTGTTAAGCTTAAAACTTAAAATACAGGCATATAAATTGTATTTGGTATAAAGTATTCCATAAGAACTTTCCAACATATTTTTGAGAGATAATAGTTAATCTGTTATAGTATATAATTACTGCATAAATGATAGTGAACTTTGACTGCTTTTTAAGACTGGTGAGGAAAGCCGAAATCACTACTGAGTGTTCAACGAAAATTCGTTTTTGTTTTTTTATAAACAGCTGAAATGATATCTATGTCATTAATAATAAGATCCATGTCAGTAGAATCTATTATGAATGAAATATATAAAATGTATTCTCAAATGAGATCATAATATTCTAACAATCCTTTGTAATTCTGAACTACAGAATAGATACCGATCAATGAATACGTCTTATAAATAAAATTATGCGATCAACAAGTTTCAGTCTGTGGGAATTTCATGAGCTACAGGATTTTAAGAATTTTAGACAATAGTTTAATGTAATTTAATAATAAGGGTTTATTTAATGGAGATTCATAAAATGGAGTCGTATCAATCAAATGATTTGCTACATCATTCAGCCAGTTGTAATGCATTTAGTCTAAGTCTTGTTGGAAACTTTTTTTTTTTTTCCTCGTAGAACAAAGGCTTGTTATATAAAGTCTTAGAGGACTTAAATTTGGCTATGAAAGCATCCAAGGAAGAGATGCAGCCTTCCAGTATTGACATTTTTCCTGTTCAAAAAAGAGGCTATGTTACTGAAGTGGGCATTAGGCTTGAACATTACATCAAATCTGATTGCGAAAGACATACTGTGCAAAGACCAGTTTCTAAAAAATGTAGTTGTGAGTTAGTTGCAAACGAATTAGAAAGAGAGAATAAGGAGCTGGTTAGCCAGTACAATAACTGGAAAACCACTGACTGAAAAACAAATTTAAATCGTTATTTCAATCCCTCATAAAACTAAACTGTACTGAATATACTTCATTTGCTATTTGGTTGGCTAGATTTTGTTGAAGCATTCATTGATACCAGGGAATTACCTGCGACAATGTTTGCATGGAAGTGCTGTGGCTTACTTCAAATGCCAAGATTTCCAAGATTAGTAGCAGAGCATCGAAAAATAACTTTGGATGTAGATGTTCTTTTTATTTTTTAATAATAAAAGACGATAAATTGTTTCAATTAGGCTTAGAAAGAAACAATATCCTACTCCTCGTAAATTGCGAACACGTCTGTTAAATTTTCAATAATTAAATGAACAATGGTTATCTGGAATTTAAAATAAAATCCTTATATCTAGGAAAGAAAAAAAAAAAATAAATCAAGACAGTTCGGCAAACATACTTTCTTTGGGTTTATTTTTCTTGTAGACGTTTAAAATTACTCTTTCTTGCATAATGATCATGACGTAAAAAAAATGTACCAAAATATTACAATAACAATCCTGACTTTAAGTATATTTCTTCTACATCATCATCTTTTTTGCGAAGATAGAATGTAAATTCATGCATTGTGAGCATTCTTACACATTATTCTTCTTCTTGCAGGATTTACAACATTAATTAGCTTCTTTAGTGCTATCATCATAGGTTTAATAACAGTGAAAACATCATTCTGCTAAATTTTTATATCTTGTAAAACGCTGTTTTAATCAGCGTATGATTTGCTATAATGCGGTGTATAATTTTAGAATATCCGAAAGGCAAAAGTAGTTGTAACTGTTAGCTACGTTCTAAATAAATACGGAATACTCTCAACCTTCTTATTTTGGAAAAAAAAAAAAAAAAAAACCTCCCTATCGTCTACTGTTCTGTGACAGAGCTGCAACAGAGTTGTAGAATTACGACAGAAGTGCAACAGAGTTGCCCTTGCATGACAGCACCACTACTGGTCTTCTGCACAGACCTACGTTGCGGTTGTCTCTACTCTGTCTCTCAGCTTATAATTACAATTTGTTACTTTCCATATGTAATTATGAGTGGAAGAGGAAATGCTAACAAGATAGTGGACTAAACAAACGCAAATAGTTAAAATAACATGAAAACTTGAAATTATAAAGCTTCGCGAAGATGGTGCATCATTAGCAAAAACAACACGTCATAAAGGTATGAATGGATCGTCGATATTAAAAATAAAACGAAACCAAAACAACATGGAATAGTCACTTCGTAATATAGGACAAAAGTGACTCTTTAAACAAACAAATTCGTCGATGAATCACAATTACATACATTATATCCTTTCATTTCTTGTCATTTCTGGGGTCCAATAATTGATCGTCGTAGAGCATTTCAATCCATTACAACTATGTTTTGATCGGCGCGGGTTTCCACAATGTGGGAACTTTTCTGAACAAATTAACCGCTTTATACAAGTTATTGTTGTACTTTGCTGTAAAGGTTTCATTTTTGAAAAAAACAGGTGGAAAGGAAGGACTCTCCAATTTCCAGATCGAATGATGATCATCATACAGGCGTATGCAGGGTAGGCGTAAGAATAGGTAGAAAAACTCAGAAACTAAATTTCGTTTGATCAAATAATGATAAGCATTTAGACAACTGTCGAACAATCTAGGTCTCTCAAGTCAATTATAGAGCAATCGATTTTAACTTCGGTTCAATCTCCGGTTAAGCTTTAATGTTTCTTTACTTCCTGTGAGAAACTACTTCCCACTCTCCAAGGGAAAAATATATGATCTTTCCAAAACTCAGGTGTCATCTCTAATGCATTCCGATAAAACTACAATTTTTAATGTTTCCTATTACTTAATATCATTTGCATTACACCAAACGTAGGATTCTTTGTCATAAGGAGACGTAAGGAAGTCAATTAATTTTACGTTCAATTATCATTACGTAAAATTTCCATAAATCTGCAAAAGTCTCAAACAACAACTGCGCATTATGTTAACGATGAAGAACACTCGTGAAAGACATTATTCTCTTAGAACTGATAACTCATTGTCTGTGAGTAAGTTTCGTTTCGTTTCATTCTATATTTACAGCATACTGTCGAAACTTCTGTAATTTATGCCGTCTTTTTTTTTGGAGATTTTTTTTTTAAAGCGATTTTCTCAGTTTCTTGGTCAGTGACTGTCTTACTGAATTTCCGATCTATTTTTCAGCCAATGAGATTTCAATTTGTCGTATAAGTGACAATGAAAATTATTACTGTACTACTGCATCTTATGCTAAATTAGTATTTCTGATCGTTCTTTGCAAACATGGATAAAGTGCGCTGAATGCCTTAATTCAATTTTTTGTTTTGTTTTTATATAACTATGTGAAATAACTATATAAGAAAAAATATATTACGATAATTGTAAATATATAATATATAACATGCGAAAACTGCTTTCAGTTGCTTTGACCCGAAGAGAGCTACCTCAAAGAATTCGGTTGTTAATTCTGTCGCTAATTTCAGCTTTTCTTTTTGTTCGAATTGGACGTCGCGTCGTGTCGACGGACGCTTAAGTTTAGCCAATCACTTTGTATCGAACGCTTCTACTGATACGTATTATCTTGGCATTCACTGGCCTTCACAAGTATGAATGGCCTTTCATGAACTTCAACGCTCAGCGCCATTTCCTTTTCACTAAAGAATTCTTTTTTTATTATTATTATTATTATTATTCATCCAATGTTTTATGCTGGTAATAGACCAAAGACCAAAGGCAAATGAAGCCAAATATTTTGGGATATCGTGGATATTGAAATTTTAAGTAATTCTGATTATTTAAAAAAAAAAATTCTATACCTTTTTAAGTTTAGGGTCAAATGCAACGATCTTTAATTTTACAGATTTTATAAGTTTATCAGATTGTTCGTAAACGCAATTTGAAAAGCTCCCCATCAATGCATTGGCCTACCGAGTTGAGGGAGGGTGTGGTAAGGGGTTGAACCCCCCCTCCTTGAAAAAAAAGGAAGGAATGTAGCATTTTGTCATGTTCTTTTCGATTGTTTTGTTTGTAAACCTTTCCCCGTAACCATACTATGACCTCGCGGTTCGCACTGTCGCTAAGACATTGGTCTCTCACTGAGGATCGGAGGTCGGTTCTTATGTGGGTTTCGTGGTGGTCGACGATCAATGCTGGACAATTTTTGTCGGGGCTCTCCCGTTTCTCCTGCAGTACTTTCACCATTCTTTCTCTCATTCTTTTCTCCATTCACAGAGAAAAATGTGCTATTCTTTCCGTAGGGATAGCACAACAGACCAATCGGTTGTGATGCTTGACTTCCCTGCCAACCACACTCACGACACAACCCTCTTTCCATACGGTATGGAAAAAGATACAACTTTTTTTTTTTTTTGGTTGATGGCTAAGACTATCATAACCCTTCTCATTCTAAATTCCTGAGTACATCAATGAGATATAAAAAGATCTATCTATCAGCCAATGGTTCAATTAAAATTTATTTTCCAAACGCATGAGGCTTACAATTAATTGAAAATAAACGAGGTAAAATTCTGAATAAGGAAAAAAAAATGATTATTCTACATAGCAAGAAATAACCACACTTCATAAAAATCTAGGAAATTAAATGGAAAACGAACTTCTATTTCTTTTCTCTAATTAATCATTATTTCAATCGTATAATTTTGAAACCAATAAATTTCATAACAAATAACAACTTAAAGTATTATAATTTACCAACGATAATCTATTTGGTCTAATTGCTACGAGATTAATCCAGAACATTTTTTCACTAAAAGCGATAAGTGATAATAATCATAATCCTGTTACTAATTTTAAATAACTTCTTACAATTTAGAAATGCTTAATGGATAATAAAAAACTTAAGTCCCTAAAACCTTTCTTCAGATATTCATGATTTGTTTTGACTAAATATAAAGTTTCTTTAATTTAATCTAAACAACGAAACTGTGATTTCATATTTCAATTAAACAAGTGAACAATGTAGATTAAAAGAGAAATTCAAATAAGAAGTTAGAAGTGTTAGTATGCTATTAAACAGAAAAAGATTAAATAAAAAAGGAAGATTTAACATCACTTAAGCTTGACTTTAAATTGTTTTTAACAGCAGATTATTTACAAACTAGTGAAAGTCCGTGATTTGTGAAAAAACAAGTTTATGAAGACTCAAGTGGATTTAATTTGTCCTCTAATGTCTGATTACACTGATCCTGTTCGTATTTAACAGGATTGTCTTCCATTAAAAAGATCATCTACAACATCTTAAGAAATTATCTTGTTGTTGTCTTCGCCCTAGCCCACACCAGTTACTCAAATGAAGGCTATTTCTATTCAGGACACCCAACAAGAAGCAAAAACCTAACGACAATTACTGCAATTGCAGATAAAAAGCAGGAACTACGACAACTTGCTCATCGAATTCTGTTGTAAGACAAGAAAAAGAGCCGACATTAGCTCGGGGCTTAATGCAGATAAATACTCTTTAAAAGTAATCCAGTAGCCTCATGTTAAAAGTTCAAGGCGTAAATTCTTCGGGCAAAGAAAAATTAATATTAAAATAAAGAATCATTATAAAGCTTAAGGAAAACTCTAGTTTACATATAAATTTGCAGACCCTTTTTTTACGTAGAAAAATATTCAGAGATTATTTGAATTAACAATGAACAATCTTACCAAAAAAAGTCTATGAGAAAATTTCCCAGAGAGCTGCAACGAAGATTTCCCTGAGAGTGAATTATCTTCTCATAAAATAGAGACATCATTGAAGTACTTTAGAAGCCGACAACTTTTTTCCCTCTCTCTTTAGAGCTTCACAAATTGATTATTAATTGCTTAATACAAAGAAATACTACAAATGTAGACTTTTTTTTTGTGATGTTTGAACTTATGAAAATATATCGAACTTATTAAGAAACTGTTCTTTGATTAAATGCCTTTATGCCTACTAGTTGTAGACTAAGGTTTTTGGTTGTGCAAAATAGCACAACATTTTATTTTCTTTCTTTTCTTGCTTTCGAGGGCCACTGTCAGGTGCGACGGTGGCTTTCAGATAAGCTTGTGCCTTTCTGAGCCTTTTATCAAGGAAGGTGGATTGGGCTGATGAGTCCCTAGAAGGACCAAACGACCGTTCCCAATTCCTTCCGATAATTGATTCAGAAAGGCAATTTATTTATTCAGGTGCTGTTTCTTATTCTTGCTTTTTCATTTTCATGTTACAATCACAGCACGTTAAATTTTTTATTTAGGTTAATTCACCTCCTTTTGAACCTTCTGTTCTTTGATTAAATGCTTTTATGCCTACTAGTTGTAGGCTAAGGCTTTTTGGTTGTGCAAAATATCACAACATTTTATTTTCTTGCTTTTCTTTCTCGGGGGCCACTGTCAGGTGTAACGTTGGCTTCAGATAAGCTTGTGCCTTTCTGGGTCTTTTATCGAGGAAGGCGGATTGGGCTGATGAGTCCCTAGAAGGACGAAATGGCCGTTCCCAATTCCTTCCGATAATTGACTCAGAAAGACAATTTATTTATTCAAGTGCTATCTCTTATTCTTGCTTTTTCCTCTTCTTATTAAGAAACTTTTCAACAAAAACAAATTAGCCTAAGATTGATTGGAAAATGATCAAAATAAGTCATTTAATGTCCTGCAAGCCGCTAGGAATATTTGTATTTTGTATTTTTGTTTAGTTTTGGTTAGGATTTCTTAGGGGAAGTTCCCGCTCTCGGGAGCGATTCTCGGGATCTTAACCTCTCGCACCTTCTGAGTCTGTCATCGGTGGAGTTGGCTGGCTGATGAGTCCTAAAAAGGACGAAACGGTCCGTCCCAATCTCTTCCCGGTGACAGCTCAGGGTGCGAATTCCTTTCTTTTAGCATTGTGCCTTCGTTTTTTACCCATTTCTTTGATTAATTCAGGGAAGTTAAGTCTCTCTTTACACCAACCAACCAACCAAGTCTCTCTTTATTTTAAACATATGGCTTCGTTCTTTTTTTTAAGTCATTTAACTTCATGAATTCTTACAGTGTCCTCTTCCAAATCAAAAAATAACATTCCCTGCTGTAATAAGGAATTTAATGTTGCGAGTGCCGTAGATGAACAGTCGCAACTAGTCCTTTATATAGAATACGCCTACATTTCGCGGATCATCCCTCCCCATAAACCCTTCGATCGCCGTCTACCCTGTCCAGCAACTGCGTCTCCGTAGCCTTTTTTTCCCCAATTGATCTGCTAATAAAATAACTTTGACATGAACTGGATAAATGCGATCGATTTGCAGAAATGAGGTAATAATGGTAAAAAAATAAAAGATATTCCAAATTCATTGCTTAATTTCTCTTATTGTTATTTTCTAAATGGAAATTTACGAAGTAACTCTTGATTAATTTCTAAAATTAATCCTCATTTGACTACAGGAATGTAAATTGCCGATATCACATTCAGTCCAAGTTAGGACGAAGCTTCTTTTATGTATTTTTTTTTTTCATACATCTCTTAATAAATAAATAACAGCTTTCAAATAACAAAAAGATACATTCAGGTTATAGCTTTGGTCTCATTTTAATACATAGTTTTTCAGCTTTCAATATTTTTTTTTTCTGTAATATCTTTTCATTTAACAATAAAATAACCAAGTTTATAGCATTTTTTTTTTATTTTTTTTTTTTTGAATAATTAATGAAGAAAACTAATTTTTTTTTGCAGGAAATCTGCATAAAACGGTTTTAACGCCCACATCTTAATTTTTGCATTCTTCAGGAATTTTCTTTATATTCTGAAAATTGAACTGAAGCCTACAGCAAATCAACAAATACTCTTAGTTGAATAAATTGGACAATTTATAAAAAACAAGCTTTGAAAATCATTAAAAAAAAAAAAAGTCGAACGTTAAAACGTACAAAACACCTTCAATTTACTATTTCTCCAGTTGTTGTTCATTTCAACATCAAAACTGACTTCCTGGTGCAATTTATAAATAACTTTGGAATTGCCAGGAACAAAGGTACTGAATCAATATTTTCTCTCAACACTGATGCTGACCTATCCTGAAAGAAAATTAATTGCAGGGCTTTGAATAGATAGGATGGAAAGAAGACTCTTTTAGAATAAATACCGGAAAATATCTATTTAAATGAGAATAACAAGAAAAAAAATATAATGGATCCATTTACAAAGAAATAAATGAACAACTTTTTATAATCGGAAATACAATCAATTAGTTTGGTAACTAGGAAATGGATCACAGGAAATTTAGTTAAGAAAATACATGTTTGAAATAAGTCTTCTTCTTTTTTATTATTATTATTATTAAATTTAGAAAATCTACTTTCGATTTTAAGCTACATTATAAATTTTAATGATAATTTAACTCTTTTTTAGAATTGATAATATTTCATTTACCAAAAAAAAAATTTTTTTTTAATTTATTAGAAATGAAATTTGATATTACTTATTATTTAAGATATAAATCTACATTATTTCTTAAATCTAATAAGGAAATCGAAATGAGTAATCTTTTTTTTAGAAAATTCTAATAACTTCTATTTCTTTTCATTTAAGATATTATCAAACACAAAGTTTCATCTTGTGAAAATTGTATCATTTGAAAACTATCCTATCACAAATCCAAAATAATTTATAAAAACACATGTTGAAAACATTCTAAACCAATTCGAGACATTTCTTCTATCTAATATTTCATTAACAGTGTAATATTTCTTTGTATTTGAAAAATTATTTGATAAATACTGAGAAGTCATGTATCCAATAAATAATAACAAAAATAAAGCTGACAATTTCCTTTGTCTTTAGAAATAGACACTTTCAATTTTTAGTAATCAAAAACTTTTAATGTCATCAAGAATCAGTTTACATTGTTTTTTTAAGTAATTATCCAGTTTATTGTGGGACATACAAGTATTCAATATATGATCCCTTTGTCACACGGCACACATGAAAACGGTAGTCTAGTTCATTCCAAACGTTGTGTAACATAGCTGCCCAATACTAGCCACAACTCCCATGATGCGTCGTTTCAGCTCATCTAAATCATTTGGAAGTGGGGGAACAAAAACGCTGTCTTTCATAAATTCCCAAAGAAAAAAGTCGCACGGTGTGAGATCGGGGCTCCTTAGTGGCCACAGGGTAAGAGCGCGGTTGTCGTTTGTTGCACGGCCAATCGAGCGCTGTGGAAGTGTATTGTCGAGACAATCTCTAACAAACATGCGACAGTGGGACGGTGCTGCGTCATGTTGGAATAGGAAATTCCCCTCGTACTCATGCAGTTGAGGCATCAATCAATTGATTGGAATATCGAGATATGTGGCTCCTGTTACTGTTTTTTTCTGCAAAGAAGAAGGGACCATAAACCTTTGTGTGATATACTGCACAGAACACTTTTTGGAGAATCCCGCACATGCTCCTCAAACGCCCTCGGATGTTCAGTCCTCCATATTCGAATGTTCTGTTTATTCACTTTGCCATTCACGTGGAAAGTTGATTCATCACTGAAAATTATCCGCTCGATAAAGCCATCTTCTTGTATACTATGTTGTAGCATTTCAATGTAGCAGAAATCTCGTCGTTTCACTTGTCACCTTAACGTGGATGATGTAATAACTACAATCGGTAAGGCATCATTTTCAGTCGCTTCCGTAAAATTTTCCACACAGTTTGTTGTGGAATTTGTAGTTCCAAACTCGTTGTTGATTTTCATGGACTTCGCTGGAAAACAGCACGAACACGATCTACTTTTTCTTCTGCAACGCGGGATCTCTCCGGACTTTTGCCTTTACATAAACACTCTGTCGTTTCAAATTTCTTGTACCAATCGTAAATTGATGTCCAGTAGGTGGTGGCTTTCCGAAACGTGGTTTGAAAATGTCTTTGAACAACAGTTACGGAGTTCGTTCTGGCTAATTCAAGCACACAATGTGATTTCTCAACAGCGTTTGCAGCCATCTTAGATATTACGCTTCCGCCTGCGCAACAGTATGCGCAACAGTATCAACTGTATGGGTTGTAGGAAACTTCTATTTGTCGATATTACAGATCGTATCTTATGTGCCGTATCGAAACTTCAACAGCGCAAATGCATGTCGATATCATAGATAGTTTTTGTTTTAATATTGAAAGTGTCTATTTCTGTAATCCTGTATCATTCTTTAAAGAAGAAAAGAATAAACATACATTTTAATTCTTTCATTTACAGAGTAAATAATTTAAAAAATGCAAATAAATTTCGCGGAAGACATAAACATGAAGTTAAATTGATAAATAAATGCAGAATATTTTGAATATTCATCATCCTAGATCTTACTTGGAATGTATGTAATACATTTATTTCGAATTCATGTAATGTGCTCCATTTCCATGAAATTTAAATTTATACGCGTCAAATAAACTTCATTTATTATGTCGTTATGCATAACCATACAATATCAATAACGTAATTTTGATGGTTATTTTCGATTTGTCCTCTTCTGACAAATCTGTCAGCAAATGAAAATCAGCTATTCTAGTTTTCAGATCTAAGTAATATTGAATTCAATCTTTATAAAATGGAATAATTCGCTGATAGTTCTAGTAATTTAATTGAAAAAGGCCTAGAACATAATCATTATAATATTAGAATTTCATTCGTTTCCCTAGTTTTCTTTGTTGAGAACATAAATGAAAAATTATTAAATAAATAAATAAAATACAAGAAAAATGTAATTAAAGTTTACTAAAAACTGTGAACGCTGTTCTGGTTATAGATATCTTCATAATCAAATAAAAATAAAATTGACAGTTATTAGCTTAAGTTCTTGAAACAAGTTTAAAGCTGCAGGAATCAAATATCTGATAATTTCCCAAAGATGTTCACATAATTTTTCATGACTTTGTGAGGTCTTTTAAAGCTATCATGCTGCGAACACACTCTACACAGGTATCAGTGTGATACTTGTTTGGCAAGGCCAATGAACTTTCCAGACTTCTCATCAAGATTCTGTGTAATAACCTGGTACGGGCCGTCCGCCAACTACTGTCATTTAAATCCAGTTAATAGGGCTATTTGTGGTAGCTTGAATCAATTAACAATATCATCCCAATAAAACAAACACAACGCACAACACCAGTGATTATTAGTCAGACCAATAGTCTAATTTTTTACCATTTTTCTCCTTTATATATCCTTCATCCCTCTCCTTTTTATTCAAGCTGATAATGAGGTAGGGTAGCTGATAATGTCCGCACGTCATGTCCTGTTTGCCATGAGTATTTTTTAATTTTTTAATCCATACCTTCATAATTTCATGGATAACTTATTTTTTTTAAAGTGTGATTTCTGTTTTGTTTTTTTTTACAACAAATCGTCTTTTATAGATATTAACAATAGTTTTACAAGTTCAGGTGGATTCTACGTTTATACGTAATGGGAATTTGGCGAATATCACATGCACAAACACACACACACACAATACAAATACATATATGGCCATGTATGTCAGGGCCTGAAAAGTCAGATAAAAATGTGGATCTCCATTCCACTCCAAAAACCATAAAACACGAATAAAATCATTAAAAAAAATTAAAAATAAGTTTTTCTAACGCTTCTACGTCTGAGTCAGGAGCCACGCAACATAGCTCTCTAGCCTCCACTTAGTGCAGAAATAATGAATGATTTACACTCCTACCGCCAATAAATACACTGGGGAAAAATTATTTTAATGTTTGGTTGTTGTTTTATAACCATTTCGCTTTCGTTTTCTTCTTAAGTATTTTAATTTTCCGCCATATGTCCTGACAAAATTCTGTATCGAATCAGAAGCAAAAGTAGAAGATTATAAATGAACAACATTTTACACTTGCGATCCTTTAAAAATTTCGATCTGTGTTTAAGTTCCAACAAATGAAATGATAACAAAGCATAAAAAAAAATTAAAAAGTAAGAGAATTACAAAGGCTTATGGGTTTCCGTTTTAGTAAATACTGAAACTTAATAAATGAAAATGTTAAAAAAAGGAAAAGAAAACTAAATTTATAAAAGAGCAACGTAGCTGCAGAACAATATCTTCTGTAGTTTTCTATTTACTAACAATAAATGGAATTGATTAAAAACCCGTTGACTATTAACATTAACTTCCGCAATAATCATTTGGACAACACCATTTTTATTATTTTTTATTTCTACAAATGACAAACAAGCAAATAAAAATTAAAAAAAAAACCAAAACTTTTTACAATGTAAATCTAACACTGACCACAACATTTGGATGTCCGGAAAGGCTGTTGGTCGTTAGGGTGTTCTATGGATTGTTCTTTATGAGTCATTTTCGCATTTGGCGTTCATATACTTTCTTGACTGTGTTGGGGAGGTGGAGTGATGGAGTCGCTATGACCGCACGGGAAGTAATTTATAGCCATGCTTTTCGCCTGTAAGCTTAATAGATGTATTTTAATTTTTTTCTCTCTCCGCTATTCTTCTTTTCCAGGAACGTCTCGCTAGTTGCGGAGTGGTGTTAAGGTCGACATCAAAAAAGGTGGACTGTGTGTAGGAGGAGCATCCTACTTCCACGCCAATTAATGGCCTCAGAAGTGAATTCGCTTGGGCCCAACTCAATCGTTCAAACAGACGTTCTTTCCTAGCAATCACGTAGGGAATTTGATTGTGAATTCCCTTGTTTATCGATATTCTTCTGCTTCGATACAATATCGTTTATTTTTATTCTTTTTTACAACAGTAGAAATAACACCGATTTTAAAATAACTACTGTACTTAAATAAACAATGATTTATAAAACGGAGTGATTTAAGAAAAAGAATAAAAATATTTATTATTATTATTATTATTATTATTATTTGTCCATAAATAAGTCTCTTATGGAAAGTATATAGATACACTTTTTATTTCATATTTTAATGTTGAAATGTTTTTAATCTTTATTTTAAGAGGATCATTTTCAATCCTTTTGAAATATTGCCTTTGAGTCATTCAATGCTGAATATCCTTGACTGAAAAGAGTTTAAAAAAAGACTTGCCACAATCCCAGAAGAACTCTAAAGCTTCCTCAGTCAGGATTGATTTTAAAATTTGTTTAAAATTACTTCAATCTAGTTGAAAATTTTAATTACCATTAAAGAAACCTCATTCATTTCTATCAAGTAAAATATACTTTGTGTACATAGATTAATTCATATACGTAAATTAAATGATATTAGAGAACAAAAGGAATTAAGCTTATCTTCTAATTGTGCTAAACAATATTTTTTTTTTTAGCTCTTTATAAATAAAAAGAGAAAAAGAACTTTATATTTCCATTGAAAGAAAGAATCGGCCAAACTAAGGCTAATGTTTATTAAAACATAAAGATTATTTTTACTTTTTTTTACTGCTTTCAATATCTTTAACATAACGTTAAAATTATGATATCAACAACACAAATAAACTGAGGGTTCTGTATAACTCGATGAGGTCGAATTATCGATTTCGTCAATTGTAGAATTTCATGATCACATCACAAGCTCAAAACTTTTCAAAAACAACAACAACATGTCACGTGATGACGATAGTATTGCTTTCGCTGCTCATAAGACTAGCATCAGTTTAATCTAGAGCTCGATGGTTTATGGTACGATAGAGAATACACGCCTAAACCTATATTTAAAAACCTTCATACATGTTTTTACTGGTGTTTTCAATTTTATTATTTTATATCATGTAGAAAAATGTTCTATAACATGCAAAAAAAATATGCATTTACGACATTTTATTTTTCCCGCAAAAATTAAAACATTCGTTGTTTTGTAACGGTCTAATTACATTCCTCCAACTGATATCCTTCCTGAAAAAAACTTAACAGAAGTTTAGCTTTTACCAAATAACAAATAATCGTGGATATTAAAGTTCAGTCCATGAAGATCTATTCAATAGTTAATAGTAGTTAGTTCCAATTTGAAGACTGCTTGCTAATATGTATATATATATATATATATATTATCAACAATAAAAATACAATTTGTTCAAGAAATTTTTCCACACTTTTATATTTGCTATATTTAGCAGAAAATGTTTCAACGCTGTGTTTATTATCTTGAAGACTTAGGACGGTGTGAACCAAGCTTACGTCAACATTGAGGGTTGTTCAATTCCTTCAATCTATATTTTCTGTGCAGTAAAATTCTTCGGTCACTAAATCGCTGTCGAATCATCAAAATTTAGCAGCCCAAGTTTCTTCTGTTACGTCATTCCTCAATTAGAAAACTCCCATCAGCCACCAGGTGTTGTATACCGTTATCAAGATGCTAACATCCACTCCGATTCCTGTGAGCTTGACGATGAATTAGATTATCTATTCTACTAAAAGTTCTGCCAATAATATTAGATAAGGCTAATTCATTTCATGATTACTTTCTTAAAATCTTTTATTTTCAAGGAAAAAATTCAGCCTACAAGGTTTTTTTTTTCTCCAAGGAAGGTGTTATTTTGAAAATTATCTGAGAATCGATACCGGAAATGACGTTAAATGCTATTAACCCATCGATGCGCTATCAACGACTCATCAGTGAAGTTCTGTCTGTATTTAGAGAATACAAACTTTTATACATGAAGACCTGTACAGCCTCGAATACGAGTAACGACTCATCAACTGACAACCATTTTGACAAAGTGTTAGTGCACGCCGCCTTTAATCTTCTAATAATAACTATATACAGATTCCTCCTGCTTTATTTAAATAATTAGCTAATATTTCTTCAAAATTTCGGTCGTTCCACGGATAACGGTTAGTTTTCACTACATACTCTTAATGAATGTTAGTTTCACCTTAAGTACTTATACTTTGTAAGTAAAGGTAACTTCTATTACTCAAGATATACCCTAATAAATTTAGTTTTCTATTATTTATATTATTCATCAAACGTGAATTTCTGTCCCGAAGTTTCAAATCTCTTTCGGTTCTTATGAACAGGAAATATGAGATGAATATATAAAAATGAAAGAAAGAGCGAGGAATTCTTGTAAATTTTATCTTGAAAACGGGCCTAAGGATTTCGATGAAATTGGGTGAATCTACCGTTTCCGAGTGCGAGAAAGCGATTTAGCTAGGTCTCAACTTCGGGAAAACTCATTTAGGGGATAAATGATTGACCTGGGACATAGGTACCAAGTTATTGTCTACAGTGTTCTTATTTTGTTTTTCCGTTTCATTTTATTCTTAATAAATTCGTGTTCTGTATGTGTAATAAAATAATAATTTTATTTTTATCTGTAAAAAAAATAATAATATTAAAAAAATTTTCCTTTCAACGTCGCATGTAATAACTGCGGAGCCGTCCATTTCCCGAAAGGGAGTTAAATAATCAGGTGATTGTCTACAGTATTCTTACTTTATTTTCGTTATATTTTACCGAGCAAAACTCGGTCTTTCAGGTACTAAAAATGAAAGAGGGCAGGAAACAAAGCTTTTGTTTCATTCATGGAAAGTCATAAATCAATTAAAGCTAATCAGCAATTCCCAAAATAAAAATATGTTTGCATTAATTCTTATTTTTTATCAGTCCAATAAGAGTAATCTTTCTTAGAATTTGGCCCTTGACGAAATATCAATTAGTATAATGTAACTAAGTTTATATAAACTTTGGCCGAACTTCAACACAACTTCAAAATTATTTCTCAGCCATTTTTTCTCCGCAGATTTAAATAATAAATAAATAAGTAAATAAATAAATCAAAGTTTCAAAAGATCAGTATTAACTTAAAAAAAAAAAAGATGTTTCATCAAATTGAATACCAAATTGAGAACAATTTATTTGATCAAAAGGACATACTTAAAAGACAAGACTTAACGAATTAAAGGAAAGCATATAAGTTACATCTGTCAAACACATGTCCATCAAATGATAAAAATCTGCGAGTTTTTCAGAAATTCTGATACAGCCATTTTCAGTTTTGTTGGCCTTATTTGATTCGTTTGGATGAAAGCATTTAGTGCGTTTCCTCATCGGTCAGTGCGTAATCATGTTGTCAGCTGTGGCTCCATTAGAACTGGCGTGCCACCAATCCAACACTATTTCACGATTAGCATCATTTAAAAGGTTGCACCTCCGCATAATTCAATTTGCGAGGACTTAATCATAGTCCCCGAGAATTCCTCCCTTAATTAATGGAGATCACTTGACTAAGTAATTGCGCTAAGCAATAATTTTCAGTCAAACACGTAAAAGCATCGACCAGAACTGACCAAATCATCTCCCTAACATTACTTTCAAAGGAAATACGATGAGCTTTTTTTTTTTCCTTACTATTCTTAAAATTACTGCTGTTAGTAATTCAATGAAGGAGGTAATTTAATTCGGATTTCTAAACTGACAGGAACTTTTTTGATATCAATGCGATTAAGGAAAGAAGAACATAGAATAATGCAGGAATAATATTGTTCGTGATATTTTTTTTTTTTTTTAATATGAACAATCATACAACTACACTAAATATCATATTCAAAAAATAAGTTCCCAAATAGAACATTCTAGCAAATGCTAATTCTAAGAAATTCTAATTTCTCCAAGAAATTTAGGGTACTTTTTTTTATGTAAAAAAAAAAATCCAAATTGTACAAGATCTTAACAATATGAACTTAGTTTTGAATTAATTCTGAAGATTAACATACTATGTCTATACTAAACTTTTTGCAAATAAATCTCAAAAAGAAAATTTCCAATATACTAATACTTTTCTTTAAATTTCAGTTCAAAACTGAATTAAGATTTATTTTAATATACATTCTTTGACAAAAAAAAAAAAAAAAAAAAAAATCGATCCAACAAGAAGGACGTATCTAATTGAGACAAAATGTGGTACGTTTAATATATATGTATAGAAAACGAAATGATTATTGGACTGAAAGAGCTGTATAAAGTTAGCAGGTCAGTATAGCGTTGGTCCACCTCTGGTCTGGATACGAGCTATTACCCGGCGTGGCATTGATTGATACAGTTGGCGGATGGTGTTCTGGGGATTTCTTGCCAAACGCTCCCAATTGGCGGGCTAATTCATCGACATTCTGGGATGGTCGCAGATGATGCCCCGTCACATCCCAAATGTGCTCAATAGGATCTGTCGATCTGGCTGGCCAAGGAAGTGTGTCGCAACCACGAAGACAATCAATGGAGAGGCGTGCCGTGTCTGGCCGGGTATTGTCTTGCTGAAAAGTAAGCCCGGGTGCCGCGAAAGGAATGGCAACGGGTTGTAGAATTCCGTCAACTTACTCCTGTGCTGTGAGGTGATACGGAGGACTACCAAAGGACTACTGGCTATCAAACGAAATGGTACCCCAGACAATAACTCCTGCTGTCAGGCCATGTGGCGTGCAACAGTAAGAACGCCGAGTAGTCCGGGTAGTCTCCAGACACATCTGCGCAATTCCACGATGATCGTGACCAACACCACTGCAATCGCTCTTGAAGGTTTCTACTCCCATAATCCGGGTGGTCACTTTAGTATTGATCACATCTTGGATGGTTAATAGCGACGAATCTGGTGCTGTAACAGCTGCTCTTACAATCGCTTTATCTACCCGTAGGCCGTCCGCTGCCCTCTTTGTGCTGAAATCTACCAAGCGATTCGTCGGTTTGTCCATCCAGCCTCATGTAGTCCAATAGCACATCCTCTTTCAAACTCCTTCATATGGTCGAATTCGCCGGCGAGGCACTGTTAGTCAAGCTAGGACAGCGCAATCACAATCCACTGGAAGTTTTGTTCCTGAAAGCGAGATTAGCTCTTTATATATACCATCATGATGCTCAGTTCCAATGCGCTGTGGCTCCGGCTATTCATTCATTGGGTCCGAATTTTTTGATCATTTTGAGCATATTCGATAGAAGGGTTTTTGCATTTAAAGTTTCCTTACTAATGGATTATTTTTTTGGGGTGCGTCGATTTTTTTTATCGTAAGAGTATATTATTAATAAACAAAAATATTCTGAATTCAAGATGCCTAACACCCAGCGGATGCCCAACATTAATTATTTAGATATTATTTTAATAAGAGCAAATGAGATTCACTTATTTACAAATGACTTTCTAGCATAGCTATTTCATGCTTCTTGGCGATTATCAACTAAGAGCAGTCAATAGTAAGCAAAGCTTTACCACTGAAACTGAAAAATAAAAATTCATAAATAGAACAAAATCGTCTAGCGAAATTTCCAGATTAGTTTTTAGAAACCTTTTTGTGAAGCCGACAAAAACATAAAGTGCAATATCGATGTTATTTTAAATATTTAAAACCAGATTTTTTATTTTTATTAGAATTTGTTAAAAAAAAATCTCTTTGATTACAATAAGAACTAATCATATTCTTTAAATCATACCTCAAATTGTTTCAAATGAACATTCAGTATTTTAAAACGTTAGTATACAAACGCAACTATGTCGAGATTTTACAATACAAGATGGACATTCAGTTTATTCCTTTGTCGTTGTTATTATTGTTAATATTTTTAATCGTCAAGTTGTCATTTACAATGATTGATGTAACAACTAAACAGTATGATTAATTCCTGTAGTTATGGAAGATATCTATTTAGATCAAAGAGAGTGAAGTTCTGAATTTACAAAATAAACATTATACTTGTATACTTGATATGCTTGAGGAATACTGGAACAACAGTCTAAAAAGCAAGCATGAATATTAATGAATTTTGTGAAAGGTCAAATATCAATCATTTTTGTAAAAAAAATGAGATTTTTTTTAATACGCAGAATTAATAACAACTTGTAGATTGCAGACGATTTGAGGCACTAGATCTTTACTTAAGGATCATTTATTCCAAAATCAATTAGAAGCTTCAACTAATAGCCTGCCATTAAAAAATTGCATTCTAAAGATACTTATTTTAAATGTTAGACCAAACCTATAATGTCCTTGAGTAGGTAAACATCAACTATAGGTATAAAGTAGATTAGATTGTGCTGAATGTGATGATAGGGAAACCACACACTGCGACCTTAGGTCTAACTATACAGGGTCTTTCAGAAATAATGGTACTATTTGATGTCATATGAGAATGGTACAGTACAGTAAAACAATAGAAATGGATGGAAAGAGAAACTATTCGACTGGAGGCAGTGGGTGTCAAGACGGTCGAGGCTCTAGAGACGAGAACGCACTGATTCTTTGGCACCACGATTCTTAGACTGACGTCGTGTTACATTTTCCTGTGAGGCTATGTTAAGAACATTGTTTTTGTGCCTTCTGCCCCTGCAAAAAATACAAGAGCTAAAGACACGCATAGCACTAGCCATAGACAGCAATGATGAAGACATGTTGCACCAGAGTGTGGCAGGACTCGACTATCGGTTGGAGTCTACCGAGTGACCAAAGGCGGACAAATTGAACATTTGTAAGATAACAAATAAAAACTGAATACTTCCTCTGTCCATCCGTGCCTCTTATTTTACTGTACTGAGACAACATCCTTTTCAAATAAAGCCTTTTCAATTATTTCTGAATTGTCCTGTAGGCCTACTATACCCAAGGAAAGAAGGACAACGGAGAAAAAGGTGGAGTAGTGCAGGAAAAATGAAAGAATCCCAAGAAAACCAGTCCAGCTCGGATCGTGCATGAGAACCAATCTCCGGTACTGAAAAGTGAGCGTCCAACTGTGGGTGTAACTGCAAGAATTCAAATAAATCAAGAACAAATCAAAAACAAAAACAAATCTGTTTTTATGGAACAGATAAAACTCATTCACTGGATCAGCATTTCAAGATTCTAATCTTAAACTAATCAAGAACTACCTCTTTATTAACAGACAAGAAGCGGCCACAGAAAATGTGTTCTTAGTGCTTATAGTTCTTAATATGACTTATGAATCTGAAATTGTCCTGTCATTACCGTTTCCCCCAAATACAAAAGAAACTGATTTTAGCCAATTTCCACACTAAGATCTTAGGATCGCCTTTGTTACGGAAAAATGAAATGTGGCAAAGGATCATTAACATTTCCATTTTTAGATCCCAAATGAAAAATGATTTATTTATTTTTGTAACAAAAACGTCAGTCAAACTAAGCAAGTAGTTTACTAAAATGCAACCCATTACATATTAATATTGAAGTAGAGTAGCTTTAGTTATTCGAAGGAAATGCTCTCTGAAAAAATCTCAAAAATAAGTAAAACTAAGTCACTTACGTAAAGTAAAATTGCAACCTTTTAAATACAATGTTGTTTGTTTTTGTTTTTTAATAGTCAATTTCAATAAAAAAAAAAGTCGTAAATTTTTTTTGAATTTTAATTCTATAACCAAATTTTTGCTAAATTACAATAAAGTGACCAAGTGATCCATTCAAATTTTTGTACCCATTTGCTGGTTGAAATCCCTAATTATCATCATTTGTTTTTTCTGTAAACACTGGAGTATCATTTTAAGGTTTCCTCCTTTCTAATGCATTTTTAATTTCTATCTTTCGAATGGTCTTCCCATCAATCAGTTCAAAAATGGTATCTGTGAAAGAATCCTGAATGAAGATTAATTTGTGAAATGAAAATTCCCTAGACCGTGATCTTTCAGCAAAACCCATCGACGGGAGAACACAATATTTGGGGAAATTTTAGGGGAAGTGGGAAGCAAACCCCACATTTCTTTCTCTGTTTACCTCTTCATCAGATCGAGGAGACCGGCAATCAAAGTTACCCTCTGTAAAGATTTCGATTTGATACCTGAATGTTAGAGACGCCGAATCCAAGGAAGGAATTTTTCTTTAGAAACAACATTAATGATGATTGATTACAAATGATTATTGTAGTGTTCAGAATAGCTCCAAGCAACTGATGGAAACAGCCTTTCTCTTTCATTTGGACGCTTCGCCTAACAACGAAACAGACCACAAGTAGCTAAACTAACATACATAAGTATCACAAAGACTTTGAAATGTTGGATAAAATACAGGTTCGCTAAAATATAATACGCTTTTTATTTCACTTTTATTCTTCTGTGGAAACCAAAACAAAAAGGATTTTTTTAAAACTATTTTTTTGAATGAAATCACATGAATTTTAATAAAAAGATCATCTTAATACAGACAGAAACACGAATTAATATTTTTGAATAACATCTAATTTGTTTTATTTTTCAGTGGAATAGTAATTTCAATATAGATTTAAGACAGTTTAAATTTAGCTGAGTCTAGTCTTAAAAATGCATCAATTCCTGAGTCTACTTAAGTTTTGAGAAAAATAAGATACAGTACTTGCAAATTAAAGAGAGTGTAAAAATATTTCAGAATTTAGAGATTAATGCTTTTTTTTCCCCAAGAATAATATTTCCATAAAGAATCTTGCATCTTGAAGTAATTGAATAGTCAACCTACCTCAATTTCTTTTAAAAAAAACCTCATTTCTTAAATCAATAAAAGCTTTTTAATCGATTTTACCTTTCAAAATTTAGCGTGTTTCCATGTTTATATCGCTAGGAAAAAATAAAGGTTATTAGTTACAACATAAATTTATTAATGAACTCTACAATTTGTTTTGTGAATAAAATAAATAAAATATCTTACAGAGAGTTTTAGAGAGGATTAGATAATAAACTATAAAATCATTATTTGATTGACAATTTTTAACGAATAAGACTACATTAAGATGTGACCTTAAAATATTCAAATTTCAAAGCCGTAACAATGACATTTAGCTCATGTCCTGCACGTCACATCAATTACACTTAAGTGCAGCGGAATATCCTAATGATGCAACCACAATCCTGTCACGAACATGGCCTCCAAAAAATAGATAAAAGATATCAAAAAAGCGTAAAGTTCATGTTTCCTATCAAAAAATAATAACAAAATTTTCACAGAAAGGTAATAAAAGCAAGAATAAGGAAAAAAAATTACAATTAAGAAAAACTCGATTTCTTTCATTGCAAAGAATTTTAAATTGGTCAGTGTTAAAGCGTGGACTAGGTGGTAAAACTTTTGACTGCGTGTTCTATCCAGAAATTTTCTTAGATTAATCTTCCCACACACAGATTTTGATTTTATTTAGACCTCTGTGAAATGGGGGTCGTGTTTCTTTCTTGACTGTAAGTTGAAGTTGAATATCTAAGGAAGCCTAATATTACAAGACCCAGTGGGATCTAACTACAATTTAAACAACTATCATTTTCAAGGAATTCAGTTGGGAATTCTGATGGATATCATGAAAAACATTTCAGTTCCTAAATAGAACTTTTAGTGCTAAACTACTTCCAACATGATTTTGATTCTTATCCAAAAATTAAATGTTTGGCAGAAATTATCATATTTGCAAAATGTATTAATTTTCTTCCTGATTTATGTCTCAGGATTGTCTTTTCTGAATGATTTTGTTATTCGAACAACTTAATAATGTGTGTTATACAATTCTAATGATGATATGAATTAAAAACTCATCTTTCTTATTAATAAACAATGTTTTTAGCAACAGAAACAAGTCTTTCAAATAAAGACTTTCGCGTCTTTCCTCGTTATTTTTATGGCTATTTCCTGATGCCGTTTTGTCTAGAAACAGATCGATAGGAGTGGGAGGGAGGTGTGATCGATTTTCATAAACAAAAATGACATTCTTGCAAGACGACAACTCACCAAAGGAAGAAGAGAAAGAAAAGAAAAAAAAAAGTCATTCAAAAGACAACAGCCTATACGGGTGCAAACTCGTGCTCCCGCCATTAGCATCCCGACTCGCTTACGTAATAAATGGGTTGTTACATTTGCACGCACGGAAATTTATGGCAGTTTAAATAAGCTTAACGAGTGAGATAATTATGCCTTTCTAGTGGTTTAATGGTCAAATGGTTGAGTCGTGGTCGTTTAAGCACACACTATATCAGATCCATTCCTCTTCCCGTAAAAGCTGGTAATCTGTATCTCGCTAAATGTTATTCCATTAATAGTTTTCGTGCCAAAGCGGCAATAAAATATTGGCAAAAATATTCAATTAAAAAGACACGCCTAATGAAGACCGCTTCGGATCCACTTAAAAAGTGAAACAAACCAATTTGTGTAGGATTCCCAATGTGGGAAATTTAAAATTGCAATAAAACAGCTTGTAAAATCAATTCAACATTGTCAAAACACACAATGAATCTTTTCAATATTGACTGCATTTGCTTTTCTTTTTTTTTTTTTTTTTTCCTATTCTATTCATTTTACTGATGTATTAGTTCTATTGATTTTATCAGCTGATTAAACTTATAATTAAGCCATTTTAACATTGTCAAGAATAAACCTTGTTTGGAATATAAAAAGCATATTAATTTTCATTTAATTACAACAATTTCCTCTTAATAAACTTCCGTAGCATTTAACTGAATACGAGTCATTCAACCATTCAACGAAACGTTGGTCAACGTGCCATTTTTCTATTTTGGGAATTATTCCCATTCTTTTCGGTTTTTTATGAAGTGAAAAATTAAAAAAAAAAAAAAAACGTATCCACCAAATTAATCGTAAGTCATAAATGTACAACCTGTTCAAAACAAATTGAAATTTAAATTGTTTTAAGAACCAAAAATCAACTCACATAATCTTTTTTCTATTATTTAAAGACAGTGATTTAATAATGAATTTCTTTTACAGAACAACTATTATTATATGCTAAGAGAAAAGAATATAAGCATTTTTTTCAATATTCATCAAGAATTTTACTTGAGATCTATAAATACTTAATAAAAACTTCACCAGTTACAAGCAAACAGTAAAATAAAACAAAAATAGTATTAAAAAGAAAATTCCAGTAGAATTACATTTTTCTTACAAGATTCACAGCTGTGGTGCAGTTTGACCAATGTTGGCTCCATAAACCTGCGCAATAAATGACATCCTTACAAAGATATATTATTTAACATAGAACAGCAAATTCACCATAAAAGTAAAGAAATGTATTTTATCACAGATGGAGAAGGAGATAACAGAAAGGATTGACATTTCTGCTTTCGAGACTGACTTACTTTTTAAAGCTCACAATAAAAAAAAAGAAAGTTCTAATTAAAGATGGAAGTTATCGTGAAAATTATTCAAGATATTTGGAGACAATTCACAATTTTACAAAGAATACTATAAATTTCTTAAAATTTATTCCAGAACCTTTGCATTTTATTTAAAATATCACGAGACTATTGTAATGTATCAAATAATGCAAAAGATAAAAGGTTTCTTTCAATCCCCGTCATATTGAATAGTGATACATAAATTTTATTATTGCTGTGAGTTAAAACAAGAAAGCTATTTTGAGTATTTTTTTTTAAAACAAACTTCCATCAAAATTGTTATTGTCAGTTAACAAAACATTTTACAGGACTACAGCGGTAAATAGATTCATCAAATTATAATGTTGAAGCTTTCAAATAACTGATTCAATTTACACCTAACTTAGCAGTATTCCGAACTTTATTCAGTTCGTTACAGCAAATATAGTACATATGTTTATGAAAGAAATTTCCCGGATTCACGTAATTTCTGATGCAATAAGGTTTATGAAATTTCTATGTAACGAAATGAAATGACAGTTTTTTTGTTTTTTTTTTCCAAAATACAGATAGTTCTATTTTTATCTTTCTTTCAAGCAAATATTTTTTTTTTCTTACAACAAACAATTTTGTTAATATGATAGTAAAGGAGAATGAATATCCATTAACTACTATTAACAAAATTAAACGTCTGTAGAAATATTAAAAAAAAAAAAAGAAGAAGAAAACAAGGAAATAAAAAAATATATTTATTTTCGCTTTAATCGTATTAAAACTTAACGATATTACGGCAGTCACGCTTTCATGGACAGAGGAATGTCATTTCCAGGAATTCACTAAACAATACGAAAACATGAAATATACAAGCAAAAGAAATACTACAAAAATTTATAGCTTAGAAAAGAAATTTGTTTCTAGCTTGAATGTGATCATTTAATCTAATTTATAATATGTATATTAATAAAATAATTAAAATAGTCAGAAAAAAATAAATAAGCAATTAATGAAGATTAATTGATTAAAAATTGCTGTTTTTAAGAATAGATTTATTTTACTTATTTATTTTTCATGGATCTAAAACCCAGGTAGAGGATGGTGATTTTCAAATGAATATTTTATAAACTATAACTAATGAAAACAAAAATAGTAATTTAAATTTAATGAAATCCCAAACACTAGAAGTTTAAAGTTAAAAAAAAAAAATATCGAAGTCAAGAAATCAAAATTTAAACCTAACCAGTTAGTTTCTCCGGAAATTAAATTCTGGGAATCATCATTTTTCACAATTTTAATATCTCATAAATTTTTACTTATTAAAAAAACAAAACAAATAAAACAACTCAATTTCTTTTTGCATTGTACATCCTTTATATCTTATTCGGACAATCCAGGTTTTAATATACTATACGTATATTCAGATCTTAGTTTTAGGTTTTTCTGTTCACTTTGCTTTCCTTTATTGTCTTTGTTAAAATATGTGACAGGATGTATTATGAACAATATTCGTCATCCATCTGGATATAATTAATTATTTTTAAAACTAACTTATATCTTTTCAATTAACTCACAATGAAATCAAGTCTTTATTCAAGTTAATTATTAGAAATCTGTTTTAAGATTTTTCTCAGAATGAGAAACAGAAAACACAAAATAAAACACTTGATGAAAAACACTAA
This sequence comes from Thereuonema tuberculata, assembly GCA_023159025.1. Classification (NCBI taxonomy): domain Eukaryota; kingdom Metazoa; phylum Arthropoda; class Chilopoda; order Scutigeromorpha; family Scutigeridae; genus Thereuonema; species Thereuonema tuberculata. Next base: position 163,359,470 of record JAFIDM010012231.1, read on the forward strand.
ATACTTCATAAATGTATTACTTGCTAGTATTTAAATGAAAAACCATACGATTTTTTTTCTATAAAATTTTTTTCAGTTAAAAAACCGGAATTGAAAACAGTGTAATTCTAGATCTAAGGCAATTGTTAGTCAAAGAAACCAATCTTAGTTAAGTAATATGTTGACTTGGTTATCATGACAATCAAGGCAAACTGATGACAACTGAATTGAGGGTGTTTATGGGATGACGGGTTAGAGGTTGACGAGTGTCAGTAAAGCGCGGGCTATATAAAGGCAAGACTCACTAGAGGTCTTACAGGTGAAACTTGTCTTAGATAGGTCGGGGAACTTTTCTGAGTACGGTATTGAGCCAATGACGCATTAAGCCAATAAATCTTAACAAATTATATTCTTCTGCTAAAGTATATGTTTCTTTTATTATGAATAAACATTCAAAATATTACGCTAACAATGTTTTCCATAAAATGTAGAGATTTATTTTAGATTATTCGTTAACCACAATCGTATCCCACAATCACAATCACAATCACAATTCACTTAAATTTAGATTAAATCTGCCATTTAGATTAGCTAATGGTAATAAATCTCATGTTATAATCGTCGGCTACGCAATTGTGATTGTCTTGAAGGATCTGATTCGAGTCCTGAGGAAAACATGGGTCTTTCATCGAAAACTGAAAAATTACCTAGAGAAATCTTCTCCAATTCGGATTTAAATTTAAAATTTCGAATCTAGCATCTTTCTTGGCTGTCTAAACACAGCTATTTGAAGGGGAGCTGAGGAAATCTTATATAGTCCCATGTTCAAAAATGAGATACCTACCTCATTCGCCGAAATACGATTATTCTGGTATTGAAATATCAGTAAATTATAGAGAAAAAAAATCCTTTTATTCTTCAAGAAAAGAACAAAAATTAAATTTAAACATTATTTCATTTCAAGTCGTGGATCTAATTTGATAGTAAAAAAACTGCTGATGTGGGCAGTAAAGTAAAAAGTAGAAATACAAGAAATTTTTATTTTAGACTCATTTAATAAATTTATTTAAATAAAGATGTTATTTCGATATTTACTATTCAACAAAAAACGAATAAAGAAATCCTTAAAGCACATTTAGATCGTAAACATTTAAATTCAGCTTTTATGTTTAATTCAAATACATAATACAACAATTCAAATACTTTTCATCTTTATTCCAAAGAATGTTTTTGGGAATTTTGAATTGATGTTTCCATGGGCACCATGGAAACAATGGACCAATCGAATGGTACGAGGACAGAAGGATCCCCACGCGCAGCAGGCCAATGAGTCTCAGTGAGACTGACCTTGGCAGCCATTCAAAACTATTATCCCTTTGCAACCTCAGAAATGATGAGAATGAGAATAAGGAAAAGAAGAGGCAGACAAACAATCACAAACGCTTTCTTGAGAAAAATTACTCAAATATAACAATTGTATAGAAAATCTTACATCTAATCAACACGGATAAAAACAACTCAAAATTATGAAAAAATTTCAGTAAATTATTATTTAAATAAATAAAATAAAAGAAGCTTAGAAAATAAAAATTATTATGTAAATTAATATTAAGGATGTTAAAAATCAGTAAAGCAAAAAAAAAAAAAAAAACTGTCAAAGGGGCAAAACTTTTTGATAAGAGAAACTGGACTGAACGATTTATTACAGTAAACATTAATCACTAAAAAATTTCCTCCGTATTGTTGAGTTGAAGGATTGCTACAATCCATTACTACGTCTATTAAGTAATTGTGAATTATCATTATTATTACAATATTACCATTCCGAAAGATAACGATTAAAAGGATTTGTATTAAGTTCTCCAACTTTTGGAACCTCGCTAAGTTAAAATAAATAAGTAAATAAATAAAGAAAAAAAATGAATTTATGTATTTTTCTTCAAAAATATATTTGAAGAAAATTGTATAAACAACTTAGTATTTTATTTCAAAGCAAGAATAGTTGAAAATAAAAAAAGTAAAAAAATAAAACTAGTTTTAGAAATTAGGAATCGTAACCTAATTTTTTTAAGGGTCCCACAGAGTATATATGTCTGGGCTTCGCAAACATTAGGGTTCTGACAAAAAAGATTCCTGCTCTCATTTGCCACGAAACTGAAGTACAATAGCAACGTATTTCCCCACCTTTCATCTCGAAATGCTCTGAATAAGAGACCTTTGAGGACAAAAGAAAACAAGAAAATTAAAAGAAATTAAAAATAAATAAATAAACAAATAAAAGAGAGAGCTGTTTATTTGTTTTAGGATACTGTGAATTATTATATTTTTTTTATTATATCTGCGAAAGCAGGGAAACGATTCATGAAAGTCACATGAAAAACTATCAGTGGCGGCCAGTATAGTAGGGTAAGGAGTTTCAAAAATGCTTGTTTATCGAATGTCATACAACATGTCGTTGCCTGTTAATAGCCAACGCTGCAGACCTTCCAAAATCAACATCAGTCAATGTTTATCGTGAGTACTGGGAAAGTGAAAAGACGTTCCAGAAGAAACGAAAATTAACAGTGGGATCGTCCTACCTTGAGAAATGGTGACATCTTTTCCTTGAGAACATACATAGAAAACGTGGTCCTTCATCAGGAATATCAATATTTAAATTGGAAGATACAGCCTCTATTCCAGCTGTACAAACCGTAGAATACATAAATAACCATAGGCTCGAAAGGAGAGAAAGAGGAGATGAGGCAGGAGGGAAAGAAAACATTCATGCAGATCCCTGGATTTGAACCTACATTAAGCATATCAGCTAACGCCGCAGTAGGCCACCGTCTACACCACTCGGCTATGCTTGAATGTCAGGAATATCATTTCACATGTCAAAAGCAGCCTTCAAATTTTAGGTGGTGCTGCATTTGCACTAATGAACTAAACACGCTTGGTTTATTACTGTTTTCTATCGTTCATAGATTTGGGAGCATCACAAAGAGGTCCTGCTGTGTCCTAGTCGAAGAATAATTTATTCATCTGATAGTCGAGGTTTAAGGAAGTCGAAAACCAACAACTTTTCTTCCGAACTTCATTGTTGGTTTTCGACTTCGTTAAACCTCGACCATCAGAACTTCAATGTCATGAGATATGCTGTTTCTTAAAGGTGGACAGATAACTGTGCCAAAAGCCTTCAATACAAAGTCACATATTAACTTTTTGACATTTTTTTATTACCTATAGTCGGTGGAGTCGGTCTATGTATTTAAGAACGAGTTTGCATCATTTCATAATGCCCGCTTTGCAAACAGCTGGTTTCAGAGAAACGGAATTCAACAATACATACAATATTTTCCGTAGCCATCTTTCGATGTGACTCTCTTAGAACTTCTTTGGGAAGGACATAATAATAGATCAAAGCGAAAGCAAGATGATCATCTTCTAATATTACGGTCACAAAATGCACTGAAGAATGATTCAACTCCAGCTTCTTGCCATAGTGAGTGACAGAAGGATTAGTGGTCTGATTCAGATTAAAGGTGAATAAAACCAGTAATTCCTTTCGTAAACATCCATTTTTCATTATTACAAGCAATCAAATGAAATACTTATGTAATAAAAAAAGCAATCAAATACGTTTACATAGTAATATATAATATAATATAATATAATATAATATAATATAATATAATATAATATAATATAATATAATATAATATAAAATAATGATTTTCGTAGTAAAGTTTATAATTATTATAAACAATTAACAACAGCTAAATTCATTCTTAGAAGTGTATTTGGTTGTATTAAATGAAAATAAATCGAAATAAAGAAACTAATCGTTGGCCGGAAGAAGCCTACATTTAGAAAATCCTAGATTTACATAATCTTAGCTTTTCCACTGTACAAGGCAGCATTAATGAAAATGGAAAACTACGCATAGAACTTTTGAAGAGACGAGAAAATTAAGCCAATTTGAGTTTTATTAACTCTTTCTACCAGAGGTTGCTTGGATTGTTGGAAATATGAATGCATAATGATAGAATAAAAATATGCTTTAAATATATCTCGGAAGAACCTGTTATTAAACCTACATAATTTCGTTCTTGATTTATTTTTTAATTCCAATTCTATAATAGGAATTATCGATAAGTTAACAGGAAATATCATTCCAACTTAGAAGCATAGAAAAAAGATACTGATTTTCGGAGATTTTCAAAAAACAACATTCAGATAATCTTCACGAAGATCAGATTAAATTTCCGAATAATCACACGAGCAGTTATCAAATAACAGAAATGCATCAAATAACGGCCACTAACAAAGTCATTATCTCAACGTAATTAATAGTTGTCAAGCAGAGATTTGAATAGCAATCATCTGATCTCAATTTTTGTGTAGATCAGATGTAATCAGGATCTATACAAAAATTGACACAAAGTTAAATGTATAAAACCGATTATTAAAATGTCAGTTTCCCAGGATGTAAATACAATCTCAGAATGTATCAAATGTAATTGAGATTGACTCGCTTCTTTTGATTTCCATTCTAAGTAATGCTATCAGATTGAAGGAAGTTTATTCGATATAAGAAGTGATGTTATAACTATTTGACGTAAGCTGTGTCAAATTTGGAATGTTTTGCTTCGATGCTTCTTTTATTATGAAATGCAAAAATAAATTATTTTCGTCTGAGGAAATGACAGTATTCAAGGATATTAGTATTCAACGCCCGTCTATTACTAATTGTCGACAGACAATGAAAGTTTTTAACAAATAAATAAAGGCGGCAATTTTTTTTTTTTAAGGATTCGCTAAAATAATTTTCAGAACAAATAAACCTTAACAATTTTGAAAGATCACTTTTATTCTTCACAGACGAAAAAGTTATAAATATTGAACGAGAAGAAGATATTATTACTGAACATGTAAGATAAAAAACATCTACTTAAACACTTACTTCAAATCCATTTGATTAATTATTTTAAATAATGCAGAAATATAAATCACATAGCAATACATAATTAAACATTTTAATTATGTAGCAAAGTCTTTCAAAAAAATAATTAACATTATATAATTAAAAGGCGATAGCTGGATACAAAGTCTAATGTTAAGGTAATGTCAATTTTTCATCTAAATTAGATCAAGCCGTTTTTCTTTTTTTAAGACTGATAATTGATTCTTTTACCTCTTAAGGATTAAGTTCAAATATTTATTTCAGTTATTGTCAACAAGATTATCTTTCGGGAATATATTTGTTCAAAAAATAATAAGAAATATTTTTTAAAAAGCTATCTGACTAATTGCAAATGTAAATCTAGACCTACATGGCTTACAATTCCTTTTCTTTGTCTTATGTTAGTTATATTAATAACTTAGTTAACTTCAAATACTATAAATAGAAGCCAAATTAAACAAATTAAATGTTTAAAATTGTATATTATGTTGTTTTTGTTTTTTGTTTTTTTTTGTAAAAAAAAGCAAATTAATATAAACAAGCAAAAAAAGTGTTGAAATTTAAATATTTATTTTAGAATTTTTGTTTTTTTAAAAAAAAACAAGTTTCCTCAATTTATAGAAAAATTAGACGAAAAAAATTCAAATTTCATTAGTATAATAAAGATTATAATCACGTAGTTCCTGCAAGATTCCGACATATAATTAAATGAAATAAACTATAAGATTTTAAAATTCAACAGTAAATAAGATTAGATCTTTTCTTTGTTGCACAGCAAAAGATTATACATTAATAGCAGGAGATAATGTTTAAATAATATAAAGAATTACATAAATGAAAGTCACGGAAACCATTGCGTGAGCGGGTTGAAGAACACATAGGAAATACCCATAGAGATAATAATACAAATGGCAACAGAAAGGGCGGAACATTATTTACAATCAGACCATCCAAGTATCTGTATCTTTAAAGAGAAAGTAATGATAACCTTAGGAAGATAATGGCTAGTCTTTTTTTTTTAAAAGAAGTAGTCAAGAATTTTGAATTCACAAAACAAAACCAAAAAAAAAGGATTGAAGGGATCATAGCTTAGGCTAATTTGAAGATCAAATGTAATCAAATGGCCTTTTGGGAAAAAAAAAATACAAAATTTACTTCCCCAGAATATTTATCTATAGAATGAATACTTTATAATAATGTGAATAAATACATTACTACAAACAAAATAAACCAACGGTAAGAAATACGAAGCTATTACATTAAATGAACCCTGGTTCAAGTTTTTGCAATAGAGAACATTTTACCAACGCATTCTTGTGAGCAGATATTGATTATGAAGTGGTGGAATAGCCATGACAATCCTTTGCCACACGTATCTCAAACTTGACAAATTTCAGTATCATAATAAAAACTAAATTATTAGTAGTAGTATTGCCATGGTTACCGCGATTTCGTCGGGCGCATATCAACTAGTTGTCAATACGTTGTCTTTGTAACAAATCTTAATCTTCTAGAAGGGCATGAAGTTCAATGTTTTTAGTAATTTATGGTTGTCGTCAGTTTTAGTCTTTCTTGGTCAGTGTTGGTCTTTCTTTTGTGGAATTTGTTTTTTGATGATTTATTAAATAATATAACTGGTGATATTTCTGCATATGCAGATGAATATTACTTATTGTTAAAGGGAAAAGCATTACAGAAATTATTATTGCTGATTATTATACTTTTCAGCAAGCAGAAATTATAGGTTTATTACTTGCTATTAATTGGATTGAAGAATTTGATAATATTACAGAAAAAATATCACAAAATCTGTTCTGATTTTAAAGCAGCTTTATTTTCTTTGTGCAATTATACAGGTAAAAATAGAATTATATTAAGTACTCAAAAGAAAGTGTGATGTATAAAAATAATAATATGACTGAAATTGATTTTATGTGGTTTAGAGGACACAGTATGAATATAGGTAACGAAATGTCAGACAGGAGTGCAAAATTTTCAGTCAAACAACAAAATATTGGATGTACTGTTGCACCCATTCTATATACATATTAATAAAATAAAAAGAAAAATGTATTACTAACTAGAGCCTAATAATAATTGAGTCTAATAATTTTGGAATTATAAAAAACTCTTACAAGATGTTTCAATTCAAAAATTCAAGCTGGTACACCTGATTAAATTTTACAAAATTGCTTAATCAATGAAATGAAATACACGACTGTAGTCTATAAAAAAAGTAGTGTAACTACAGTCATGTATTTCATTTCATTGATTAAACAATTTTGTAAAATTTAACCAGGTGTACCAGCTTGAATTTTTGGATTGAAACTATGTTCAGTGCACGTAAAGTAATATCTATTCTTACAAGATGTTGTTAGAGATGTTTATAAGAGACTAAAATATAAGCATTTTTAGTACGGATTTTGTCAGTAAGTTTACACAGTGTTTACTAGCACAGTGCATTTTCGGATTATTTACATCGTTTCCATGTTACTGAATGGTCTTTGTGTGAATTTGGTGAAGATAGACAACATCTGTTCATTGTTTATTTCTGTTCAATATTTATTTACTTGTAAACTTTTCCGACCTCTTTAATTTAACTCAGATAATTTATAAGCAACACATTTTTTTAATTAAATTTCGGAAAATTGTAACAGAACTGCAATACAATCTTCAAAAAGTTACTTTCTAAAAGTGTCCATGAGATATTATAAATAACTTTACTGAAGAAAGCTTAAACCAAGAATATTTAAAGTTAAAGCAATAATCTCAAGTTTAGAAATTAAAGACGAAATGCTATTTCAACAGCAACTAACGAATTCTATCCATATGTGATTACGGCTGATCTCCTTTTTCATGGGCTTCCTTTTGTGTGTGGGTATCAAAAATGCAGTTTCTCTTTGTATAAATAGCTTAAAATCGCTCTTCTCTTCATCTCTAATTTTGGTTGCACACTGCTGAGACACAGTTTCTTTTTTCTTTTTTTTTCCCTCCTCCTCTCTCCATCCCTCTCTAAATACATTAGCTTAATGCAACTACGACAGTGAAAAATAAACGGAGCGGTCTACCTCGGCCTCTGTTGCGGTGTGATTATACATACAAAAAAAAAAAGGAAAAAAAAAATCCTGCTGCCTTCCATTTCTACTTCGCGCCTTTTTGCTTGCACTCTTGAGTATTGTGCTGTCGATGGCGGAATATGCGAAAACCGTGTTATTTATTACGCTCCAATAGGTACGTTGCTGCCTTCTTGTTGCTTCTTAGTGCCATCCATTCAGAATTCTCTGACTAATGGAAATGTCTGGTATCAGGGACGAAATCGGCTCCAAAATACAGAACGAAGATTTAATCCAAGATGCGGATTTGCTTCAAATAGGAGTCTGCATTCCCTCAGAAGAAGCGATGTAGTGGGGAGGAAAAAAGAGTGTAGGGAAATCTGCTTTAATCACTGAAAAACTTCCAAATGAGTAAAGTAAGAACGAAATTTTGAAGCTTTAAGTGAGAAGCATTCAGTTAGAATTCTTGTTGGTTGGTTGGATGTGACTGCAAAGGTTAAGCTTATTTTATATAGGAAAGACTTAAAACCAATTCAAATCAGTTATAAATTAAGTTTCAAATCCAGAAAGAGAAGTGCAGGATAGTAACAAAAAGTCGAAAACTATGAAGATTTTCAGGATTGACAATAATAAGAAAACTCTCTACTGATAATGTGAAACATTACCACAGGGATCTTTAAAGTTAATCATTCGTTAAAAAAAGTAAATAAAACTGAGACTAATTTAATAATCATTTATTCTTTTTGATTTATTTGTATAACATATTTTTTAAATTACTTTCTTCTAAAAGCTATAATGATTTTTACTTTCTTAAGTAAAAATACTGAAAAGCTTACTTATTAAACCGCGATGACTTTCTAGAAAGGTTCGCAAAAGTTAAATTACTAAATACCATTAACAAACAGATTCAAAATGAGGAATTATCATCATTAGATAAAACACTGACTGAGAAGTATCCAGATAAAGACTCATTTTTGTGTTGTTTTAAAAGAATCCTATTTTATTCATTTAATTATTAATTTCATTAAATATTGTAAGAATTTTAAATTTAAAAACAATGAACCTTTTACAATTTTCGTAATTTGTCGTAAATTAATTGAAATTTAAGATTTTGAAAATAAAACATTTGTAACTTCCAATTAAAGCATTATTTTCTCTACTCTTCTTAAAACAGCTATTCTTTTTTAAGCTAAACCATAAGAATTCCTAGTCATTTACATTCTATTGCAGTAATGTCGAATTAGCGACTTTCTGTAACATTTTTTTTTTAAAAGGCCTCCATTTATAGTCAGTGTTTTAAAAAAAACACTGTGAAATCTTATTAGAATAGAAAATATATTATGAGGAATAAACGCTTTGTATTAAGTTAACTATTCTCATTTAAATCATTGACAAAGCATTGATAAATGAAGAATAAGAACTTTTGATAGTAATTATTAAAGATAATTGTTAATTTTCTTAGAATATTATTAGTGTAAAATCTGACCAACAACTTAAAATTAATGAATAAATTATTGAAGTAGAAGTTGTACAAAAAATTAAAATTCAATAAAAATAATATTATATATACTGTATATCAACTAATAAAGATTAAAGAATGAGGAAAATAAGGAATACTTGCTTTAGAGAGAACGATTTTTGTGATAATTATTAAATGCTAACTATTATTTTTCTAATCTATGGCTCTTGATAATCTGTGCTTCTTAAAGTCTAATGGAAATACTTTAAGTTAAATTCCAAATTAAAAAAAAAATAAAAAGCATTTCATATTGGGGTAAGATGATTTTCCGACAGAATTAAAGCCTTTGCTTATTCTTTTTTCGCATGACACTGCTTACACGCCCATTTCACCTGAAGCCAAAGTATCACTTACACTAAATTTGTAATCAAGATGAAACCATCGACTTGAGAAAAGGACCTGTTATCTTATGAAATCTCAAACTGCTTAACGTATAAATAGAGGTTTCGCGTGTTGATCTACCCCTATAGTTCCTGCAATTATCTACTTACATGCCGTATTCTTGAAAATGGCCGAAATTGAGGCGGCTTTTTTTTTTTTATTTTGTGTCCTTCAATTCACTTTTCATTTTTTCGGGAACTACGTTACGGTCAAGTATTAAATCACTTATTTCTCTCTCACCGTTACAAAGCTATCTTCGTCTTCATCCATCAGAATGCTTTTGGAAATTATTCTTCACTCTGTCAGAACTGATGTCCATAAGATTTAAAAATTAAAAAAAAATGGATAAAAATAATAATCGTTCTTTGGGTTTAATTTTTTCTTCTTAAAACTTGTATTCCTTTTATTCTTGTCTTTGAAAGCGTTTATGATAATTATACGTTCAAACTAAACTAATTTCTTTCCTTTCCTTTGATGTTCAACATATCCGCTGTTTTCAGAGGCAAACCTAACAATATATATTAAACAAACAATCAATAAGACAGAAATAATATCATTTTACCATCAAAACTGAGAAACAGCCAATCTCGATTATTATTAGCGATATGTTCCATTCCGGCGAAAATTTTTGTTTGAGATTTTTTTGAGATTATATGATAATAACAAATATAGTAGAATTGATAAGCTTTACTTCTATGAAAATATGTTTAACGTATTTTAAGACTAATGTTAGTTACTAATACTGCTGCGAATATAACTCCTCTATTAGAATCATTAATTAATTTTATTTAAACCGATTTACTGTTAAAAAATGCGACAAAACAGAAGGAAAGCTTATATTTATCCACCTGATAATAAATTCAGAAATTATAAAGAACTGTAGATTAAAGTAATTCTAAATAGAAAAGTAACTTCAACTGTTACTTTAGAAAGAAAAAAAATCGAAATTTAGAATTGAATATTTTTACAATTTCTTTGTAAACAGATTCGTTTTAAACTTTTATTATTAATGGTTTCTATAAATACTTTCAGGCAATTTTAACTAAATATTAATTATTAATTAATAAATTACACATTTATATAAGTTAAAATATATTAGATATATTTTATCTAATAAAATATATCTGAGAGAATTACAGGATAACTATCATATTCTGAGGTGATGGAAAGATGAACAAATGTAAAACTTTCTTTTTCCAAATTTGATATATTTTTCTTACATTTTAAATTGTTATTTGTACCATTTATTTCTCAATAATAGTTAGTACTATTTCTCAGTAGTAGTTAATTTCCAAGGAAATTTATTCCATTACCTTACGAGAAAAAAAAACAACAGGTAACTTAGCCTTAAAGAGAGGATAAAAGAATAAATAAGAAAAAAGATTTGTAAATAAAAAATAAATAAATAGGGGAATGAAAACTCATGACAATCAGGTCAGTAGGGTCTCCTTGATGATCACATTCTTTTATTAGAAAGCAATTATAAAGAGATAAAATTAAAATATCATTAGTTAATTAGAAATTTGTCATTTTCAATTATGAATTGTACTTTGAGGGATGGTCTTTTGTTTTCACTTGGTCACTGAGGGAATTTCAACCCTGTTGGAGCGGTCACTAAGGTCACCAGGGATCGGTCAAAGGAGGGGTAATGACCGTGGCCAATACTTCAGGAAGTACGGATCCTAATGAGAGATGAAACCCGTTGCGATTTGAACAAGGGCCATAAAATTTTTGTGAAGGGGAAACGCAATAAAAGTGTCTTGTGTCAAAATGGGTGGGAGGCAGCTGGGAGGTCCACGGGATTGATCTCAGGCGAGGGAGGAGTCGCAAATAAGTCGGCTGTGCCGAGGGACACCAACACTTCTAGATTAATAAGAGCGCCCATGATACCCTGGGTTTGGGCGAGATTAGATTATTGCCAGACGCTAATTTATTAATGCATAAAATGGAAGTCTTGTGTGTGTGATAGTGTGCTAATGAAGAATCGGACCGCCAGGGGAATTCATTGCTCTAATGGAACTGTCAGAAAATCAGATGGTCATACCCAGGTGTAGTTTAAGGATGACATTTAAGACAAGTGAAATGCAGCTTACAATGAAGCGCCACCTTGTGTTAAACGATTTCTCCCACCTAAATATTGAGCTAATTATAAATTACTGAAGCAGCACTTTTTTTTAAAGTAGAAGGGTTGTAATTTTTATGCAATTTTAATAGAAGAAAAATTGTATTTAAATTTTCTCCATTAAAATTTCTTTAATAAGTAGAATACCAAGAAAGCAGAATAAAAGACTAAAAATTACGAAATCGATTACAATTTCAAATGAAATGACTTCAATACATACACGTAGTAGAGAATGAGAAGATTTTAATTTACAAGAATAAACACGAAATGTTTCAGTGGAAATACCTTTGTTTGTTGTTTCTAAATGAAAACAATATAACCATAATTAACTTGAGAAAGGAGAAAGACAGAGTTATTGTAGGCCTATTATGTTTATCAAAGAAGTACTGCAATTTATACATAATAGATATTTTCATGGGAAAGTATTTATTAAATTTAACTATTATTTTTTTTGTTACATTTTCAAAAACACGTTTTTTGTTGATAGTTAAAATGTTATACTTCTCCTTTATTAAATTTTCAAATTATAATTCTCTTTGAAAATGTAGCAAAAAAAATTACGAAACACATAGTTAAATTTAATAAATATTTTTCCCTTCAAAATATCTGTTATGTATAAATTATATGATGGGATTTTTCAATACTGCAATTATTGCAGAGAAATTTTAATCATAATAATAAAACACTGTCGAATTATTTATCAATAATTTTTGCAGTATAGAATGTTAATAAATGAAATAATATATTATAGCTTTTTTACACTTTAACTGAAGAATATATAAGAATATTTAACGTACCTAATTTATTAAAACAATTAACACAATGAACACAGTAAAGCTGAGAAAGGATCTGAAAGAGAAATTAATTTTAAGATGTAAACAGGTATTTTTTTTGTTTTATTTTGTTTTGTTTTAACTTGGTTGTTTGTTTTTCCTTTACTTATATTTTATTTTTTATGCCAATAATCGTTTTCTGTTTTTAGATTGCTTTGATACATAAGCTTTTTGTTATTTTATTTCATTTTGTTTATCCTATATTTTTATTGCAATTTTGATTTATTGCAATATTTCGTTAATGCTAGAAATTTATCATACTTATTCACTTTGAGGTAAATGAAGATCGTATCGTGGATATTTTTATATTAAATAGACTAATCTAAATCCGAAAAATTCAATCTGTCTCACTCTGCTTCTTTTCAATTAAGTTTTTCAAATTGTCAAATTTTCCAATGTGTTGAAGAACTATTAGATACTTAATATTAAATGTCTCATCGTCCTGGAAATAGAACGTTAAAATAAGTAATAATAATAATATGAAATTATAAATTTAAAAACGTTCACACACACTGTAACGATAGTGAAGACGTTAAGATCTTTTATTTGGATATTTAACTTTTTACAAAAAATCTAAAATTTTAACATATTTCAAAACAAGCGTGGAGTTTGGTAAAACCTTCACAATTTAGTTATTTTTTTTTTTTAACTTCTTTTCCATTTTTCAAAAAAAAATTTGACTTTTATATTTAGCTGTGTTTTAAATAATGCCCTAATTTCGATTTCCATGTATCCTATGCAAATAGTCCTTAAAACTCGTGAAATGATTCGACCTAATACATGTCTTTGAAAGCCAATGTTTTGGTCCCTTCATGCTAATTAGAAAAAGATTTAAAACCTTCTGACTTAATTCGATCCTAATCATATTTCTTTTATCTCTGGTAGCATCGTCAACCTGTGAGATGCCGCATTCCTTTGTCCGATGGCTTGGGGTCAAGTAAAAGAGGCCGGCGGGAGGCTGAGGGTAATTAGGAAGTAGGGCGCATGATCCCTTTATAGCTCAGTCCTAATGTTTCAAACAACCCTCCCTTCCAGTAAAGAGAAAATTCGAGCAACAGTTTCTAGGAAAACTTCATTCAAGAATCAAACTGTGAGTATTTAATTTCCTTTTTATTCAATAAGCAAAGAAAGAAATGTCCTTTCAAAATCTACAAAAAGTGATTTCCTATCGTTTCGTCTAGACAGTTGCTGATTGAAGGTACTGATGAGATATCGTAGGGATTTGTTGTTTTGTTGGACGTTAATAAAAGAAGAAAGCATTTTCATGTTTACAAAGTTTTGGTTCTTTTTTTTTTTTTTTGTTTTTTAAAAAAAAGGACTTTTTATCCTTTTTTTTTTTTTTTTTTTTTTTTATTTTCTGCGGAAATTTTTTGAGGCTTTTTTTAGTTTCTATTCTTGGGTTTGAAAACTTAACAATTAAGATTGAGGCTTGTTGATTTACCATTAATTGCATATCCACACACTGTAAAAATATCAGATGAATACAAGTAACTATTTACATTTTACTTTAACGATTTTTTATAATGCTTTTGTTTATGATACGCTAATTTATAATAATTCGTGATAGTTATTTTAACGACAGTTAATAAACAAAATGTATTTTAACATTAAAATCTAAAATTCCTTTCATTTAAATAATAACGTAATAAATAAGCAAGTTCGAAAAACTGCAGTTCAATAAATTATTGCTCTTTTCGAGATCAATAATAATAATAATAATAATAATAATAATGGAATATAAGAGAAAAGCTCGTTAAATGTCGTGATTTGGAAAATGAAATCCTACGTAATTTAAGGAACAAAAAAGCTAAATAATGGTGCTTAGAAGCAATTCCAAAAGGTTACAAAATTATTTAAATCAGTTACACTTTTCTAATATTTAACCTTTCCATTTGGGGAAAAAAAAAAAAAAAAAAAAAAAAAAACTTTATTAGGATCTGCTCCTATTTTACGACGTTATTTGGTCAATTCTTAAGCTTTCTGGATAAAAACTTGTATTGTCACAAATTCCAGTATATTTCTGTCTGTTCACACTGGCAATAATAACAATAATAATGATCTCACTATTAGAATGTAGAGTGATTATACTTCAGACGTTATAAAAATCAGTTAACATTAAAATTATTTTTATATTTACAATTAGGGAAAACTTTAAAAAATCGCTAAGAGCAATTCATTAGTAGCAGTCCTTCTTCCTTTTGGTCTCTTTAAAATACGAGTTTTCCTTCATTTTAGTCACGGAAGTAGAGATATATTCTGTCTTTTTGTCAATTTGTTGAAAGTTATTTTAAATTCTAATTAAAGATATTTTCTTTTTTAAATTAATATTACTTAGTTTTTATTAGCCAATCTTATGAGTAATAATAAGAAAACAATTATCGTACGATGCTTGAAAAACTACAAATTCAAGGAAAGAACTAATGCTTGAAACATTGCACAAAGTCATCGGGAGAAGATACATTAAAGATTGTTGTAAAAATATACAAAATATTTGCTTTCTTTTTATTTTAAAATGCAGGAAAAAAGTTGCATAGAATGGTACCATTTGAACGTTTTCTATAAAACTATTTTTTTTTTTCAATAAGTCACAACTGCGTTCCTTGACTCTGAGATGATTTAAATTAATTCGTAAAAGACCAATAATATTATAATCATATTCCAGCAGCTATTCATTTTTTTTTTTTTTTAATAGCCCTTTTAGATTGTAGAGGCCAATTTTTAACATACAAAATTAGCTTCAAAACACTGTTTTTCTTTGCAAATATTTTCCATTATAATTTTACGTTTCATTTAACATTAATAATTTTTTATAAGAACTTCTTGTGGTGAAGTGATTTTTAAGTCAAATGTATAAGATCTAAATTGGCATTTTTTTCATAATTATAGATATTTTAGTCATATCTAAAATGAATGTAAACCCGAACAACTGATTTGCTGTACTTAATACGAAATTATTTTTTAGTATCTGGTTTTAAATTAGTCTAAGATTATATTAAATACGCTTCTGAATTACACAGTGGGAATGTGCTTTTGACTGTCTGGCCCAGGGGTGTCAAACTCAAACTAGTGTGTGGACCATAAAACGTAATCAAGAGAGAATAGCGGGCCGCCGATCGACACAAAAAAAAAATGTCAATTTATATATTTTACTATACATAATCAAATTACTGAATTTTCTTACTCTTTCTTGCGTATTTCTTTCTCACAAGTTAAATATATTTTAAATTAGATTATATTGGTAGACAGGGGGTAATCTAATTAGAAACTGATATCATATAAATGCCATTTTATGGGAAACTTACATAACTGAAAGTGATACAAAAATTACATATTTATGACACAAATTGTTAGAACGGGAATATAGTATGCGAGCATAGATTTTAAAAAAAGCCAACACTAGCATTAATTTAAAAAAAATAAAGAACTTTTTCCTGGAAGTCTGGCATTGTTACTCGCCTACCAAATGTTCAATATCTGGGGAAATATTTTGGCTTGATACAACCCTCATTGCACTTTTTAAATGTTCGACTGTAAGCTGACTTCTTAGTTTGAATTTGTTCAATTTTAAGAGGGAGAAAATCTGTTTGCGAAGATATGTGCTACCGAACATTGAAAGTATTTTGGCAGCATTTATTTTATATGAGGGATATTTTTCACCCAAGTATTTTGAGTAAAATTCTGATAAGGATACATTCTTAGATCTCCCACATGAAGAGGTATTCTATGAGGAATATATATATATATATATATATATATATATCAGTGGCGAATACAGAATATATTTTCGGGGGGTGGGGGCCCAAGATTAATATTAGGTTAAGTTAAGTAATTTTAAGTAGACATCCCATGGAAACCTATCTGTTCAACCAAAAAAAAAACGTTGGGAGGACATACCTTCATTATTTCGGGGGGCAACGGGCCTCCTCGGCCCCCCCTTATACACACCCCTGATATATTCTTTGAGATTCATATAACGCATTAAGCTGAAACTTAACAGACCAGGTCGCCTCACTTAATAGAAACTTCATATTTTGCCGCGGGCCTTATGTTTGACAATCCCTGGTCTGGCCAAACACAAATTCACTGTAATCCGAATAGCTATTTGTAATTAATCTTCTATCTATTGTTAAATATCAGAGGTAAATTGCATGTTAATTAACAACAGGTTGCTCTGTTAAATCACCGAATTTCAAAGTTGTATTGTATAAGAAGATATGACAGTTGGGAGTCCAATCTGGAAAATTCAAACAATTTTAAATTACAGTTGTTTTCATCAACTCACCGCACCACGCTTTTGCATTTTAAAGGTATGATTATTCAAAAGTATTATTATTCAAAATAATTGCAATTATTAAAGGAGGAAAGTACCGTACCGTATTCGCAAACAGCAAATGTATACCGGTACAGCTTCATTTTCAAAATGTCAGTATGTCCAAATTTTCCGAGATTAAAACAATTCTTCAACAAAACAATTTTGTTTAACTTTTCTTGAAGTACAATATCTGCAATACGTTATCTTAAATATATCACATATCTAATATTTATGTATTATAAATGCGCGTATTTACTAGGAAACCAAAAAAAAAACACCCCAAAAACATAAAACATGTCTTTGATATTTCTTAAAATATCAAAATTGATTTGCTTATTCCCGTTGATTCCACTTCTATCATGAAGTGAAGCAGAGTAATGTCTTTTCTGGCGCTATCCTGGGAAGTCTGCGATATCATTGTTCTTCGTCAGTAACCCATATAATGGATTTGAACCATCCATTGTTATCAAAATGTTGACTACGCTAAACTGTTTCATGGTTGTAGTTTTTGAAATAACCGCAGACCAAACAACAGTTAATTTTTTCAAAATTTAAAATAAAATAATATAACTGATACAAATGTTTTTCTTTATATTCTTTTTGGGTTATTATTTTCATATGCGATTCTTATTTTTAAAATAACTTTAAAAAAAAAAGAAGTATAATCAAAACCATTCTTTGCTATTTTAAAACACATTTATTAGTTGTTGTTTTTTTTTTTTTTTAGTTTTATTATTGAAATTTTTTTTAATCTAAAAGAACAATTTGTTATTTTTTAAGTTCACTTTTAATTATTTCTCATTATTCATAAATGAAGGAATTTTTCCATATATAAATGAAGATTTCTTAAAAGGATAGTCTCTATGGAATGAGATGGGCTGCAAGAACCCAGTGATTTTTAATGTCAAGGACAGGCTTTAAGACTCGGGAAATGTAGTCCTTAAAATTATTCTATTCAAATATAACAGTCTAAAGTCAATTGAAGTAACTGTTCTTAACAGCAATCGCAGTTACAAATCATTCATTATAAATTATTACAGTTGAGAAAAATGTAGTCCGAAACGTTGATGCTTGGAAATTGTCAACAAAAAGCGTAAATAATTCATGACTCAAGAAATTATATAGAGAAGGTGAGTATTAATAAAGAAACTGCTAATTAATAAGTTTTAAATGGAAAAAGATTAGAATTCAATATGTTTCATTATTTATGGATAGTAAAAAAAAAAAAAAAAAAAAAAACCCCACTTCATTCTTAAAGTTGGATTATTATTACTAATACTAATCCAACTTCTGGGCTTAAAATCTAGATTAACTTGAATTGAAAACAAATTGCTTTTGTGTTTTTTCTATCTGAAATGAATAGAATTTTTAAATGATTAAATGATTTAATTTTAACTTTCTAACAAGAATTGTTTCTTATGCAAAAATTGGTTGAATTCAAAAATACAAAAAAAGTCAAAGTGAAGAAAAAAAAAGGTGAGATAATCTTTCATAAAGTTTCCCTTACTAATCGTTCTTCATTACATTATGTCTTAAAAACGTTTATACCACGTAAATAATAGCTGTAGAAATTCTCAGCTTTTTCCTTGCTGTAATATTTAGTATTTTTTAAATAAACTCTGATTAACAGCATTTCTACGAGGGAGAGAAAGTACAAAGTAAGCCTTGATTCTTTTTTAACTTGAAATTCTAATGAGGCTTAATTTATGGCCGAACTTGTCACAATTGTTTTCTGGTTACAACTCTCTTCAGATTAGCCCAGGCAGCTTACGCCTCCATAGTAATGAAGGCCCATCATCGCACTGGCATTGAATCAGTCTCTTTCTTTACATACACATGGGACGCTTTCGTTTGGAAGGTCGGTTTCAGTCAGCCTGACCAAAGTTGCCAACTCATGGTTGCTTTGCCTGAGGCGCCAAGAAAAAAAAAGAAAAGAAACTCAAGATAACGGAATTTCAGAGCCGAAGAAAACATCTTACAATTTTTTTAGAATTTTTTTTTCCCCTTTCTTTGTTTGTCTTTTTATGAATTGTTCCCTGTTACGGGAGTGCCGGCAGTCTTTCACTCAGTCAGCCGTGCGTCAACAGCCCGGGCCAGACATGCGTCAATAATTATCGACACGCGCGTCCACTGAAACACTACACGAACCCATTGATTCCTCTTTTTCTCGAAAGGCGTGTGCGATGGAATAGCCCAGTCAACTGAAACACATGGCCTTCCTCCCACATAGCGACACCACCTGCCCAACCAGTAGGCGTCATTTCGACTGAACAAGAAATACACTCATCACAAACTGAAAATTACAATCATCGATATTAATTTGAGATGTCAAAAATAATTTTCTACATATATTACGTAGACCTAGAGTAATATGTATCTACAATTTGTATATAGATATGTATAACTCCAATTTGGTTGTAGTGTGATTTTTAAGAATTCTAAAGCCACATTTTACAAAGTTTCTGTGGAACAACCACTGTTGAATGTTTAAACTAAATTCGCTAACAAGAATTTACGGAACCAAGATATACATTGGAGCCACAATTTCTCCTTAGGCCTATATATTTGAAACGGATCCCTTCTAGATTCCTCTAAAACCGAAAAATTGTCCCTGCTATTTGATCCTGTTAGCATTTTGGACTTTAACTCGGAAGGTGGTTTGGTAAGTAGAGATACGAGCAGAAGTAACCTTTACTAGGGACATGTTTTCCTGTAAGTGACATGCTATTTTTCATGACGACCGAGTATTGCAGTGACAAAAAACAGTTATTTCCAGGAAACTCTACGTTAATTTTAATTCTAATTTATTATGAACACGTGAAACAGGTTAGCTTACTTGTGTGCCATTAATGTATAGCCTGAGAAAACCGCAAAAATAATAAGACGTCTACGGGAAATTTAACAAAATTGTATTTATAAAACAGTTTCGCAGTAAATTTGTATCAGGTAAAATGGCGTACAAACTGTTTTTCACAATCCTTATAAATGAGAATTTAAATTTATCATGCTAACTATAGCTACTGATACTTTTGAATTGAATTTGTTGGAAAAAAAAAGTTTAAAATAAAACCAATAAATAAATAATAAAACAATAAAACTTGTTTTACGAACTTATATATCTTGCTTGATCTGCAATTATTTGACGACCATTTAAATTACCGATATTTCAAAGCATTGAAATAATCAATGATGATGCTTTTTTTTTTTTTTAATGAAAATGGTTTTCGAAATGATTTTCGTAACCAACAAAACTGATGACTCTTGCTTAAATGGTGTAACTGTCGATTACTTAAAAACCTATGGATCTGACAAAATAGCTATTAATCTATGTAGAAATACACACCAAGAAATATTTTTTTTTTTTGTTAACTGTAGTAACGTGTGCAAATTCCATGTTAGCAGTCATAGATCATATTTTGCGATTGAGTATATGATACTCAATCCCAAAATGTGGTCTATGACTGCTAACATGGAATTTGCATACGTTGATACTCAATCGCAAAATATGATCTATGACTGCTAACATGGAATTTGCACACGTTACTACAGTTAGCAAAAAAAAAAAAAATTGAAAAATGGACTTCACTTTCAAAATAAACGCATCATATTTCCTAGAGAATTCAATTCTTATTTTTAGCATTAAATTCTTTTGACAATTAAAATTCGTCACTTAATTTTTCTAATCACATAAACAATCACTGGGATTCTTTAATTAGTTTTCGTTAAAAATAAAATAATGCTTTAGAATTTACTTGGTCGTTTCGGAAGTATTTTCAATAATTTTAAAGACTAAATAGTATTTAATTTTAAACTAAATCATTAACAGTACAACTATTGAAAATGAAAATATATAAAATATATTAGAATGTATAGACTGCAATCATTAATTTACACTGCAAATTATTCGTAGTGATTTAGTATGAAGAAATAATTCAAAAATATGTTTTTAGTTTGTAAAACTACAGAAATTAGATTTTATTTTGTAGCAACTAATAGTTAAGTAATTACAATTTTTACGATAAGTTATCAGCAAAATGCAAGTTTAAAAATAGAAAATATTCAAAAAAACCTTTTTGGTAATTTACTGTCTCCTACTATTAAAGACATTTATTTATAAGAAGAACTGGACTCAAATCTGTATAGACTATAGATCTGTTTAGTCAATTCGCTTTAGTTGCTTGTATAAGTTATTCACTAAATAAAGATAATTTCTTCTTTAAATAGTAGTTTTATTAAATTTGTTTAATCCACCGCTCGTATTTATATCACTTCATTGACTGTTTACTTTACTTTGAAATTAGATATTGTTAATTTCTTTATCTAACGGGAATTAAAAGTTATCCTTGTCTGATCGACCAGATATCAGTATCTCTCTATCTGCAATAAATAAATAAAGTCAAACGAAATCGAAGCAGAATCAATTGGGTGTTGAGGACCCAAATGAAGTTCACAGGAACCGAAACGGCCGTGCTCAGCAGGACTAAAAGCGGAGGTCGTGGCAGATCATTAGTTATATTCTGTCGCTGGTTTTCTCTTCTTCCAACCCCCAACCATTTCAGTGCAGATAGGGAGAATGAGCCAACACCCCCGGCACTGAATGTGGCTATATTATTCTGACCCCGGCTGCCCTCACTGAGATTGCCACCAAATTGAACAATGCCCTCGCTTTCTGGAATAAAATCCCAAAATTCTATTCGGCGGCTATTTCGGGAAATCACTGAAAAACAAAACGTGAATTCGTACAGTAGCGATAAGATAACGCTGGCGATATGAATAAAACCCAACAAAGCAAAGAAAATAACAATTATGATTGTACTTATAAATTATTATAATTTTTTATGGTTGTTTTATGAAAAATAGTTAAAAAGCAACAACAAACAGGAAACAGAATATAGCAATTAAGCACTTCACTAAATTTTAGATCTATCTTATTATTTAATGGTACTCAGCACTCGAAACAACTATCCTGCAGAGCATTTATTCTTTTGTATTCTAATTATTTTCAAGATTTTCAATAACAGCCTACAAACAATTAGATAAAAAAAAAAAAAAAAATTTGAGGTTTTGAAACAGTCAAAAATAATAGCATCAAACTGGAAGAAGTTGCTTGCAGCAAAGGAGATGTATCTTTAACACACTGTTCTTCTACTTTCAGTTTACAAAAAATATGCAAATATTATATGATAAATAACTATACAGAAGTTCAAAAAAGTAATTCAATTTTAGTATTTTTATTTCTGGCCCTTTTTGGAGAGACACTGAATAACTGCTGAGTGACTTGTGGTAATATTTAAATTTGTTAAAGGTTCGACATATTGAAGTTACTCCAGAATTTTCTGAATAAAAATGATCTTCAACAGGAATAGATCATTAGTTAAAGGAAGTGAAATGTTTCTAATCTAGAGGCCAGGAATACAAAACCTTTATATCTTGACTTTTGAGAAATTACATATCTTTTTTTATAAGGAACAAAAATTAAGGCTGGGCACATGAAATTTTCTTAAATCTCTTTAGAATGAAGAAAAATCTGAAACATTAGGTAAAGAATAATTGTTGCTGCCGAATATTTTCAACAATTGGTTATCTTCCGTTTCACTCTTCTTTCAGTATATCCATATCAAGAGAAAGAAAAACGGCAGAAGAAATTAATTAGTAATTAAGTGGAATGATATTCTGCAAATCAGCTAAATGTGTTTTGTAGGTGACCTTCAGCCCGCATCATTAATCATTTGAAAGTCTATTAGTGAATTGCAATTCGCTGAAATTCAAAAATCGCTAGCCAAAATGTACAATGTACATCGCGAATACAGTCGAAATAGTAAAACAGTGGATGTTCTCGTCGAACCAACTGATATTCGATACTGTAACAGCCAGGGACGACTTTTAACCCTTCTAACCCCAATTACAAGTCGTTCGGTCAAAATGTGACAACTGGCACTTGCTCACCAATTAGCCGAACGATTTGCTGTAAATGCAGCGTGAATTTTGATGTTCGCGAAGATCCATCAGATAGAGACACGAACGGTGCTCAATCGAAATTGGCCATAAAATACAACAACTGTCACAGATTTAATAATTTTATGTCTTTTCTATGGCGCAATAATATGCTTGTCGGCAATTCTAAATATCGATAAAGAAAGCAAAACACAATGGAATAAAAGCATTTTCATTGGTAAAAGTGCTACTAGGAAGACAGAAGACCAATGTCACTCAATGGCTAAGAACTTGTAGCTAACGATAAGTACTTATAAGAACTTTCATACAAACGATCATATGTACTAAAGGAAATTCATTTATATTCATCTTATATTCTAATACATTGAATGTTAGTGTTTCAAATTAGATATTCAAATTAAGTATTTCAATTTAGATATTAATATCTTGGATTTCTCAAAAATTTGATATTCCAATATAATAGCCTCAATTAATTGCATATATTTGCAGATACGTTTGGTTATAGTCAGTAACTATGCCCTTATAATTAACGTATAATTAATTTTTAATTAATGTTTCCGTAATGAAATAAAGTAATTATTAAAGTAATCTCTAAATGTTACTTATAATTTATATAAATAATATAACTATCAGACTTTATTATAAAGTTCTGGAACATGCTAATCTGGATGGCAAATTTAACGTTCATCAATAAAAGAATGTTAAATGCACTAAAAGCCAGAAAAGAACAAATTATAAAAAAAAAAGGATAGAAAGAAAGAAAGAAGAAGAAATGAAGGCTGACTTCCTGAGAATCAAGAAACAAGAGGATTGGAAAGATCTAAGAAGACGTTAGACGATGTGAAAAGGATCTGCAGGAAATTGGAGCAGAAGACCAGTATAGCAGTTGAAGAACCTCTAAACAAGAGAGGAAGAAGACTTAAAAGCATCAGAAGTAGGAGTAATTAAAATATCACCCCTTTTTGTTTTTATTTTTTTATTAATTACGACAACACTATCCAACATAGTACCGGTAATGATATTCTGTAGTTTGAATTTGCTTTGTTACATGTATAGAATAATAAAGTGCAGAGAGGCAGAACTGCTATAAATAAAATAACTGATTTTGAAATTATTTAACAATTCCCATGAGAAATGTAGGAATGACATCAGGATGTGAGAAGATAACTGCATGAAATGTTCTTATTCCTAACATCAATTTTATTCTACTTAGCTTTTACGTTAAGAAAACTGACTACACCTTAAATTTAGATTCTGACAAGTATGGTGGAATAAGATATTTCAGCAGAATTATTATAATTTATGTTAAGTAGTAGCCACGTCTTTCAATAGCAGTTACTCAAATTAGAATGTAATTTTTTGAATTTAATTAAATTTAATGATAAATTGTACAAGGATTAATGCTTCACGTCTCTTTTCCTTTTAGTGGAATGTAAAAATGTTTTCCTATCAAAACAATAAATTACTTTAATTTTGAATTCTTGTTACAAGAACATAAAAGAGACCGACTATAATTTCCGCATATCCGATCACAATATTTTAAGATTGAAATCTTAAAAATACATACTGCACATAACAATTTCTTGTTACGACATACCGTACTAAAGAGACTGAGCTAACGACACCAAATTCATCAAATAAACAAGAAAACAGATTAAAGAAATCTGAATAATAATGTATGATAGATTTTTACTAACTTTTGGGCTCAAACCAAGATAATGTGATGATTAATTGGATTGGGTAATTAAATCTCTTCAATTTTGAACTAATATAAATTTAAGTTGACGGTCACCAACAAAATTTAAAATGTGTATATTTTATATTTACGGAATAAGGGAATGTGAACCTATTGAAGAATAAATATATTGATATAATCATGCAATTTTCATTTAATATTTAGTCAGCAACACAGCACAATCAATTTAGTAAGAAGATTTGATAAATAGCAAAAAATGCAACATTAGTATTAAGTTACATCTATGGATTTTTTGCTGCATTTCAGTTTTATTTCTTAAAATATGAAAGTAATTGCAATAAAAACAGGCTGAAAGTGTTTCATTTTTTTTTTCTTCTTTATGTAAGTGAATTGTAGTTGATACATCAATTCCTCAAAGTTAACATCAAAAGCCATCGAGGGTTTTTTTTTTTTTTTTTTTTCTAAATTTTTTTTTTTTTTGTTTCTCTTTCCAAATGGTCCAACGACAGTAGATGCGAAAAAGATGTATAGAGCAGACGAGGGGTCATGGCTGTTTTTCTGCGTTCAATAATCAAATGGGGATTCGGAGTGAAGCACCCGATAAACATGGTGCCTTTTCAGTCGCCTCCCCCGCGCTGATAGGCTGTTTATTAAATGGGCGTTTTATTGTATTGATTAGTGCGTTGCCGTCTTGCCAGGGACTAGCCTCGCCTCCCGAAAAAGATTGAATGGTAAAGGCGTCCAATGGAACGACAGCTCGCTTGTTTCTTTCTGGTTCTTTTCTTCTCGGAGATAGAATAGAACAGAAAAAAAAAAAAAAAAAAAAAAAAGGAAAGAAAGAAGAAAGAGAAAAGGACATTCGATGCCAAGAGAGAGAGAGAGATAGTGTGAATGACGGGAGACAGTGCTGAAGCCGTGCAAGCACGGTTTTGTTGGGGGCAACCGCAGGATCCAATTGATGAATGACATTGTTTGGGATGAAGAAACCGGGCTTAGAATTTAATGCAATCTAAAGGTGGAGTGCTGGGGAATTGACAATCAGCTATTACATCACATCAACACCATCTAACATGGTTAACTAGTAAAACATCAAGCTTGTTTTCCTTTGCCACACTATCTTAAATATAGCTTTTTTTTTTTTTGGTTTATTAAAAAAAAGAAAGATCATTAAGAGATGATATGTATTTTTTTTATTACATTTTTATTGCACTTTTTTTTCTCACTTATCCAAGTATGCTGATCGACAAACTATAAAAATGAAACATGGTTTTATTGTTTTTGTAACTAATTTTTAATCAACGTCACTTTTTTTTTCTGCTTTGAATTTGTCAGTGATGTTCAAGCATTTAGTAATAAATTTATTTTTTCGTGTGTGTGAACATAAGACTGAACATTTTTTTTCCCTCTCAAAAAAAATCTGGTTTTCATTGTAATTGATTTTGTGATATTTGTAACTATATCGATATATAAATTTTCTTTGCCTTTAAAAGAAAGATACAAAGAAAGAAAGAAAACAAATGGATGGGGATTTAACTACATTAAAAGCTATGCTAAATATATTTAGCTGAGTTTCCAGTATTTTATGAAATCCTATTATTTTGCTGCTTCATGTCCATTCAAATCTAGTTTACATTTTAAAAAAATGTGAAAAGAAATGTGAAAAGCACAGCACTACAATAAAACAAAATGAAATCGAAAGTTAAAGAAGAGTTAAAAACAATGAACAAATTGCATTACATAATTTTCACAAAGTAAAGAGAAATTAGCTCCTTTTTTTTTTTAAGTTTATTTAATGTGTAAAAAGAATTCTAAACAAATAATCACTTATTTTTATTTAATGAATTTTTCTCAACAATTGTTAAAAAAGTCTTTTTCTGAGGAATCAGTAATAGGAAGCAACAGCGAAATCTAATGAATGAGGGTCTTTAAATGAATATATTTTTGTTCGATTTTAATTTGAACTTTTTTTGAGTAGTAATTTTAATTCCATTCTTCTATAACTTGTAGATTAGACTAGAAGAAGCAGAGAAGGCATTGTTAAAAGTGATCCCGACGTTTCCAATGCTAAATTCTGCGATCCGTTTGACCAACCAAGAATGATTTATGATGGCTGGCTATCAGTTGAAATCCGTGGCCGAGAGGACAGTGCTTCTACGGAATCGATGTTTCCCCCAACCTGGGGTGAGAGTTCGGCTTCAAACCGAGTGCGTGCACTGTATTCGCTCGGTCTATGATGTGCGGAATGTCGATAGTGGTGAAATGGAAGGTCTGCGATTGAAGAGGACCAAGATCACGACAGGCATCTAAGCAATGACGACCTGACCCACACAAGACGGAGTATTCCGACACACCGAGACAGTCCATCACCGTCAGAACCCACTTAAGACACACGCACACATACACACACACACAAAAAAATCAATTAGCATTGACTCAAGTAGCTTTGCACTGCAACAAATGCATTCTTTAAAAAAACAAAAAAACATTGATTAAAAAAATATGTATTTGTTGAAAAAAGAAAAAAAGAAATTAATTTAAATTCAGAAACTTGTTTGCCTTTTAGTGAATGAAACTTCGAGAAAGAGAAACAAAAAGTACTTTTCTGTAAGTTTTATAAATTAACAGAAACTATCTATTTAATTAGTACGGAGCAAATTAAATCTATATTTTATAATAAATTGCTTATTTTAATATATGAAACGAACAGAAAAAGATAATTAAAGTTTCGAAATTGTTTAAATTTCAGTCAAATTCCTCAAAAAGATGGATTTTTTTTTCCTGTAAATATTTATCTGATTTAAGATATCAAATTAATGAACGAAAATACATTAGCGATACATTAACTTAGTATTAACTATTTTGAAAACTGTGGTGTATGTCTTAAATTGTATTAATAACAACTTAACTTAAATGTTTGATTCAGTTGAAGCCTACCCGAAAACTCAAGGAAATAATATTATTACATTAAAGAAAATTTATATTTTTCCCCTGATAATTTACAATCGATTTTCATTACAGGCCGAAGATAATTTAACAAGTATTTAGTAAAATATTTGTAGAAACATGAAAGCAAATTAATAAATAAATTAACTTACTATAATACAGTTTAATGATAAAGTCTTGAGGGACCAAGTAATTTATATGAAAATTTCGACTATCGTAAATAAATCTTTCATATAGATTTTATATGAAAGTTTTGTAGATATCATGATAATAAATAATATTTATATTTTATTATAAATATAGAATGTATAAATTACATTTCTGTATATGCGCGCCCTATTTGTAAAATATAATAAAAGAAATCACTGTTCGATATAAGATTGTTGACTTAAGCTGATTGCTTAACTACATTAACTTCAATTATTATTATTATTAGCAGTAGTAGCAGCATTATGATTAATTAGTTAAATTTTACTAAAAATAAATAAATTTTAATGTGAACAGAAAATTATCTTTATCAAATAACTGAACTTCAAACCTAACATATAACAACAACATTATACAAAAGCTGTGGTTGAGTATCAAACATAGCTAAGAGATTTTTTTTTTCTTCGAAGTATTTTGAAATGCTTCTTAACAGGAAGAATGTTCGTTATTTAGATCTAGTAAAATGCACGATAGGCTACTTCATTTTGAAAACAGATGCGAAAAATACTTCGATCTTAAAATAATATCGACATATCAGGCTATTAAGACGTTTAGAAACCAAAATAAAGAACTCAACAGTACAAGCAATCATGCACAAATGTATAAAAGAGTGGTTAAGATCACAGTGTACTTTTTAGCAAATAATTACTAAAGCAAATGGCAAAGAACGCGAATAAAATTATTAATATAAAAACTTCAGATTATTTCAGCTTTCATATATTTATTTAGATCTGGAAATATACGGATACCAATCTAGTGGATGCAGTAAAGGAAACGCCTGTCTAAAGATTCTTCATATGGCTTTACTATGTCACCAAAGGAAAGGAAACTATTGTTTAAAACTAAAAAGACACTATTAGTAATATAAGGCACTTATTTTCGTAGCCAAAAAAAAAAACGATATAAATCTTTATTATGTCATGCGATCACAACATAGGCTAATGCTGAATGAAAGCATGTCTTAAAAGATGATATGTATAAAATATACTGTAACTTAAACTTGTAAGATTACTAATCGAATTTATTCTAACAGTGAATTCTAACGCATAGCCTAATGATCTCTTGTCTTCAGACCTAAGAAATTCAAAACCACTTTACCATGTGGTTAAAGTGATACCACTTTATCATTTACAACAGTAAATGATATGCAAAAGTTGTACGTAATAACTTACAGTAATTATTTGAATTACTATCAAACACTGATAGTTCACAGAAACTAATTAAAATTACGTTCTTGGGAAAGGTTACAGTTGACAGATATAGTAGCTAAATATAGTTTAGGAAAGGGGTATTTGCATACTATTGTAAATACAAGATACCTTTGAAAACAACAACAACTGACAATCTATTTTCTTATTGAAAGGAATCTGGAAAAACTACTTCTTTCAATTCAACTCAACCTTATGAAAAACATGACATGTATTTATCAAAGTTGATCATTAACAGTAGCTTTATCTTTATAAAAGCTGCTATAAACTTCCACAAATTTACAATTAAATATTATGCACGCATTTTACCTTAACAGTTTCCATAAACTCAAGTCTAATTACGATAAATCAGCACGTTATTCCCAGAATGAATATTTGATTCGAAAACTTATTATTTAGGTGCTTATTAAATGAAATTACTTACAATGTTAGTAATCACTTCGATTTTTAGTAAGGTTTTCAACTGAATAATATAATTAAATTCAAGCTGAAAAAAATAGTACGGTTGGCAAAGAATTAAGAACAAACTGGTTTCAGAATAAACAGCATTATGATGATCTAAATTTTTAAATAATAATGTACTCATTTCACTCAACCAAACAAACTTTAGAGGGAAAAAAAAACTGAACTACTTATTTGTTAGTTTTATTCCATACTTTATGGACGCTTGAACACATAATATCGATATTATTATAGAGTAAAACCCAAGCTGTTATTAAAGGATATTATATCATTTACCGAAATTTATTCTTAGATATTCATCATTGGATTAGAATTGCACATGAATTTAAGATCGAATTTCGTTCTTTTACAATTTTCGCAATAGATAAATTACTTCCAACCAATAAAAATGCACTTTTTAAAAGATTACTTTTGCTATTGTTATTATTATTATTATTAGTTCCTTAGTTTAGTTTTATATTGTTAATTTTTTTTTTGGTCCAAGAACCTTCGGCCAAAAGGACGAAAAAACAATTTTTTTGAGGAAAAGAAAAAATCATAAAAAGTCGTCGAGCGGCAAAGAACCAAAAAAGCTTCTTTTCGCATCTTGAATCTTTGAATGAAGGAAGTGTGTAATCCGGAGAATTCCTTCGCTCATTACAGGTGTCAGGATGATAATAATCCGTTCAACGTGTAATGATACTGCCCCAAATTACTGTTGTGAAACGCCTGATAACCGACAGGTCAGGTGAAAAGCAGAACTTTCCGCAATTAAGCTGAAGACGTTTCATTTACATGGAAAAAAACAGAAAGACTGGTTGACTAAAGAACGACCAGCTAATATTAGAGCTTAACTCTGACTTTGTTTTGCACTGGTTATTTCAGGAATAAAAATATAATAATTTTCGATTATTGTGAAATTGGTAAGAAGAGAACACAGAAGAAGATAATAGGATTACAGTTGAGAAATATGTTGAAACTTAGGCCTATACACATTCACGATTCGGGTTACATTAGGCTTAAGAAGAGTTTGTTACTATTTTATCAAAAAAAAGGAGAAAGAGGTGATTAAGTGAGTGATCAGATACCAATCGACATTCTTCAAACAATGTAAATTTCTCTTCCTTTTTATATTTAATCAATCTTTATAAATAGTAAAATGTATTTCTGAAAGGAACGACATATTAACAACATTTCAGTAAGTTTTTTGAGTATATTCAGATTTATTTTATTTTGAAATAGAATATGATGAAATAAAATGTTAAAGAAATACGTTTAATTGCATTTTATTTTTCCTTATAAAATTCAAACGAAATGCTTTTGTTTTGTTCTTTTATTTTTAATTAACACTAAAAATGGAACAACAGATAAATTACCGTAAAAAAAATAAATAAATAACAATTGTAAATGTTCGAAGTTCGAGCCTTTTTATTATTATTGTTATCATTATTATTATTAGTACTCTTGCTGATTAATTAATTCAAAATTCCTAAAAATTAAAAATATATATATTTTTCTATGTATGTTTTGGTGTGGTGAATATTACATAATCGGCTAGAATAATATTAATAACAAAAATAATAATTTCTATTAGTTTACCCGAAATATTAATTTTATAACTGAATTATGCACACGTTAAAGAAATTAAAGAAAGGTTGTACAGAAATTAATTACCGATTTGTTATTCATTAGTTTTTTGCTGAAGATTTTGATAAATTAAAAGACCGGCAATTGAAGCTATATAAAAAACAAACAAAAAAAGGCAGATATTTTCCAATGTAGCGAGGTGTAAGTGGAAACTAATGATGACAAAAAATCAAATTCAATAATTGTTTTCTAATATTCGTAAATAGTTTAATGCGAGGCATGAATAACAATTGGAACATGGTTTTTAATGAGTCATTCAGCTTTCATACAACTTGCTTTTTTTTTTTTTTTTTTTTAATGCACTTTCTTTTTTTATTATACATTTCTTAATTAGCATTTTCATGGTTTCCATAAAAAAAAAAAAATTAAATACGATGTATAGCCTACAGTTAAAGAAATAAAAATACATAAATAATACTTTCAGTATTTTTTGATGAAGATTTTAACAATTTAAGAAAAATAAATAATAATAATAAAAAAAAAAAAGCCGCAAGAAAACACTCATTCAAAAAATACCTAAGTTAGTCTATTTTATCTTCTAAATAATAACAAATGCAAGCGTTTTCACGGACGGTGAGAAACGAATTCAAAATAGAAAGCTGTCAGGGATACGAATTTAAATCAGAGAAGGCGTCAAACTATAGCAAAACATTAACATAACTGCCAAAATATGTGCATTTTATATTTAAAGTTACTTTCACTGACTGCATTAATGACAGCTACATGAACTATAATAGCTCGAATGACAAACGAAATTAACATAGGAAAAAAAGTATGTCGGATTAAATAATGTTTTTTAAAAGGTGAGATAAGTCGGCAGTAATTCTGTAATAAAAGATGGTCGCTTCAACAAAACAAGTTAAGACACAGGTAAAAGACACAATCGGATTGAGTTGATTTTTTTCTTACAAAAGAAAACATTTATTTCATCGCAATCTACAAGTGTACTTTTAAAGTTTCACTATGAAAACTTTCGCAGACTTATTGTCCACAAAAGATAATTATCAGCAGATCTACAAATCCCAGTGTCTGTCTTTATTATTTGAAATATAATAAGCTTCTAGGAAGACCATGAATCATACGGAATTGAATTGTGAATGAAAAATCACAATTTGTTTCCAATTTAGGCAGATTTTTACGTATATTTATGCCAATTTTACGTTATTGGCAAGAACTAAATAAAAATGCTTTCGAGATTGGCAATAATTATTAAATAAATTTACGTAGAATTAAATTTGCTTAATTATAGCTTACGGAAAACTATCTAAAAACAAAGATAAATAAAAGTTAGCGAATTGTTTTGACATTAAATATTCAATTCAGTTAAAAAATAGCTAAAAAGGTGATGTTAAATTGTTATACCAATGCTAGGTTAAAATTCAAAAGTTACCAAGGTTTTCCTCGAAAATGTTGTAAGTAATAGGCCTAATTTTATTTTAGAATTATCCATTAAAAATTGTTGTCACTTACAAATTAGCTATCTTCTAATAAAATTGTAAACAAGAAAAATTGTAATAAAAAAATAGTAATAATTCAGAAATTTATTAAAGAAGTAGGGTAGCAAAGAAGAAATAACTAAATAAATTTAAATAAATAATTAAATAAATTTAAGTGTGATGGATTGCATTAAAGCCGCTCAAGTTTTAAAGATAATTAAATATTATTTCTTAGAAAATTTAAATATATTTTACTATACTGAAGAAATCAATTACTATATTGAATATTGAATAAGTCAATTAAATAATAATATGTTATTAGGCACTAAATTTCTGAAGTGAACCAAATCCAATGAATAAATTCGCCATTAACTGTTTCGCCATAATTCGCCATTCCAAACTCATTTTCCGAAATAAGTAAGTAAATATATAATAAATAAATAAAAATTAAGCAACTTATGGTGTAATAAATCCTTAATTAAATCCGAGTATTATTACGAAAAATTACTTGAAATTCAAAATTCAGAATTTTTATATAATAAACCAATATTTAAAAATTAAAAATGGAATTAAAATTAAACATTTTGAAATGAAGCTATTATTTATAGAATAATTATATTAAAAAAATAAAATATAATCAAACTTACGAATTTGAAGTGAATCTGTAAGACTGATGAGAAATTAAAGTTTAATTAGTTCAATTGATTTTTTCTTTGTAATTGGCTTTATTAACATTTTATGTTCTTAAGCCTTTTTTTTTCATCCCGAACTATTAACTTAAAGCCTAAATAACCTAAAATTAAAAATAAAATTATTAAGTTAAATAACAGAAATTTTTATTTCGTGGTATTTCTCAAGGACTTCAAATAGTAGGATTTAGCAATTAAAAAAATAAAAAGAATTCAAAATTCTATCATAAAAGTGAAACAAAACCAAAAGAGATTCATCAAATATTGATGATAATTTAGCAATTTCAGTTACTCCTTTCAGTATTAGGACTAAGCTTGATAGAATAGCAATATTCAATATCTTTTCAATTGTTTTATTACGCTTAATTAAATTGAAGAAAAGTAACTGTGTCTCATGGTCTTCCCTGACAGAAGCTTACTATTTTTGCACCAGTGGAATTCAAGTTTTCCAGAAAGAGATCATTTTATGAAAAAGAAAACATTTTATAAAAGAAAACAAACATATCATTTGCATAAATAAATTCGTATACATCAAAAGAAATCACACATTACATTTTTCTTTTTCAGGTGTCAATTAAATTTTCATTAGATGAAGGAGATCACAATAATTTGGAAAAGGTTCAGAAAAAAAAAAAAAAAAAGAAATTAAAAATACATTGAAAAGAAAAAGTAAAGAAATTAATTTTGAAAGTTTAACATTGCTAAGAAGTTACTTTGAAATTAGACTAGGGTTATCTTTTTCTTTTTTCTTATTTAAAAATGTCTAAATCAAATAAACAAAAAAAGATCAGCTAAATTATATAAATAAGCCTTCAGCTGTGAAAAAAATTTTAAGCTTTATAAACTAAATATTCTTTCCACTAAAAAAAGTAAACATTAAAGTAATAATTTTCAATTAAAAAGTTAAGAAAACAAATTTGCTTAAATCTTCCATTTAATAAATTTCTAGAGACCACTAATAAATCAATTAGGTTTAATTAAATTCATAATAATTAAAAAAAAAAAAAAGGAGTAAACCTTTTCCTTTCTGGGGGAGGAGGAATTACAAGATATATTAGCTCACTCAAAGGTAAGTAAGTTTTCAATTGGTTTGTCATTAAATGATTTCTTGAAATTAAGAAAGACGCAAAATTATTATATATAATATAACAAGGCTAATTTTGAAAGCGAATGTCACAGTGACTTTTTGAACATTTCAATGAAATATGTTCAAAATGATTATAGCCAATATTTTCACATTCTTTTTAAAATTAAAGCAGATGACACAAAGGCAATATAAAATAAATATCTCTCTTTTTTTTCTCATTATTTTTAAGCCAGACAGAAAAATATTAAGTTATTAAAAATTTGAAGTAGTGTCTGGACAACAAATTTAATTAAACCTAAGAAAAGAGATAGAAAGTATTGTGAAACTGTATAAAAGTCTCATTTCTGACATCTAAAAATAATCAAAGTAAACATGAACATACAAATATTCTTTCATTCCACAAGTGAAACACCACAATTAAAAATAAATGGTTTGTTGCTGTTGTTTTAATTTTTCTATTTACAATTGAAAAGTGGAAAAAAATAACAAAATACTGACTTAGAGTAGAAAAGAATTCTGTACAAGGCTAACTCTAAGAGAATGAGTGAGCTACAAAAAATTAATATGATGACCACAGGTCAAATTCACAAATAAATAGAAATAGATGTAGTATACATTCAAATGATCTACAATGTCTGTCTTTATTTTATTTTATTTTTTTTTAAACAAATCGTGCAATGAGATATATTACATGAATTTATATTTTCTATTGTTTGCATGAGGCTTTTCGTGATATGAACAAGACCTGAGCGCCCGCATTTTTTGTTTTTGCCAAGAAAGTGGTACAATACTGATTCGATTAAGTAAGACTGGCCGAATCAACAGACATTGGAATTGTAGCAGCAGCAGTAAGGCTAGGTCGTTTAGTGAGAGGGAATTCTTTGCCCTATACAACGGAGTTGCAATCCGTTTTCTAAACCCCTTCGTGAAATACCCAATTAAACCCCACCCCATCCATCTCGGCCACTTTTCAAATATTGTAGATATGTGTTTGGTTCCATATCTTTTTATCCGAAGGCATGAGCAATTCCCATTTAGAGCTAATGAAGTTATTAAATGAAGAACTTGATATGTAGACGGGTTTTCATCGTAATTTTTATAATCATATCTCTGAGAAATAAAGATACTCAAACAGGGCAGGTTTTCAACTGTAAAAAATATTATCCAACTGAAACTATCACTTCATTTAATTATTCAGGCATTTTTCAAAACTAGCAGGCAATCTAGTATTTGCCAAGAATTACATTTACGTTAATTCAAATTAATTAAGAGAAAGTCTGAGCTAAAAAAGTCTAAGTATTATTTTTTGAAGGAAATAAATATGGTAATGTCTCAATATTTAGCCAGAACTTTCTAAGCTATGTAACTGTTATTAGCGTCTTTTCTAAGTTGATTTTTAATACCAGGCTTAATGTTTATTACTATAAGTATTGTATCTATACTGGAAAAATTATTTATCACCCGACGAACTATATAGGGGAGAAATCTATAGGGAACTTTATATTAATTGTAGTAATTAAAAAAAAATGTTAATCAAATGGTGATATCTTTGCAGTTTAACAATTTCTGAAACAGCCCGAAACAGGAATTGCTATCCTCGTTAAGTAGATTTTTTTTTCTAAGTCAGGCCATTGCAAAAGCATTATTTTTGGCCAACCTTGTTACTATAAGTGTTTTCTAGTCATTTTACGACTATTTCGAAAAGTAAAACGAACTAAACGCTCGATTTCATATCGTTGATTGTTATTATTATATTTTTTTTTATTGTTCAAAAAATCACTTAATTAATTCAAATTATTTATATGGTTTTTTTTGAAAGTATACAATCTTGACAGAATTTCACTACTTAGAGAAAGAGGAACATGGAAAAGTTGTGCCTCCTTTTGGAGCCAAAACTGCTTAGCTCCACGGTCCCATTCCTACCTTGTCTTAACACGTATGCAGTCAGAGAGCCTCACCCCCGAAGCGACACACATAGCCAGGGCTCTTTTTCCTCCTATCTTCTCTCTTAATTAATTTTAATCTCGATGCTTCAGCTTCGATCCCTGTTCTCTCTCCCACCCTCACTCACAGCAGCAGCACCCCACCTCTCCCTTCAGCTTTCCTCTTGGTTAAGCCCTTATTAATGATGATGACTGGAGCTGTCGTGCGCTAGGCCTATGTTCTGTCGAGTCTCCTAGTGAGTGTGTCTGCCTGTCATAGGCTGCACAGACGTTGATCTGATGGGAGGTTTATATCACAGTCGTGAGTGTTCCTGCGACTCGTGGTCCAAACGACCGGGTCACGAAGCCAAGTAGGTAGGAGTCCACACGGAGCCCACCCAACACTG
The DNA here is from genome assembly GCA_023159025.1 of Thereuonema tuberculata. Lineage (NCBI taxonomy): Eukaryota > Metazoa > Arthropoda > Chilopoda > Scutigeromorpha > Scutigeridae > Thereuonema > Thereuonema tuberculata. The sequence continues at coordinate 163,396,252 of JAFIDM010012231.1, forward strand.
TCCGTTCCGTCTGCTTGCTACATCCTGACAGCCTGTTACTCTGACGAAGGAGGTCTGTCTCTCCTACAACTTCTTGTCTCGAGATACAACTCCCTCGTCGCTGATATGATGACGATGCCATTAATTTCGTAAATGGCAACAGTTCTCCCACCCCATCCCAGTAGAGGATACCGTCGGGATGATCTTTCTACTGTCACTCAAGTCTTTAAACAAAAAAGTTTTGGTAGTAATTATATTATTTTCCACTTCAGAACGTTGGTATACGAACCTACGTCTTATATCACACAATTTCTTCTTCACTACTTGTCTTACAATTCACCCTGAGATTTAGGCCAAACATCCCAAATGTTTATAGTGGGACTTGTCTCCAGCCACCTTTTGAAATGAAAATTACAAAAACTAATATACAGTGAGCAGTTTTCCAAAGAGCAATTTCTGGTGCTTTTATATTTTAAACCAAAAAAAAAAAAAGTGTTTAAAAAATGAGTAACACCTGCAGGTTCAATACTTTGTTTTTGTTGTCCAGTCAAATAATGAGATAACACAAGTGATAGCCTTGTCTTTACTATCAAAACTGTTGTCAGCAGACAAGATCACCCAAACATTCTTGGGTTGGTCACCGTCGTATATTTGTAAAAGTCGATGAATTTCTGCTGTCCTTTTACTTTTGAGTATAGCAGATATAAATAAATACAGAACACAGTCTCGGTCATCGCAGAAACTACCATCCACATCACTGGGATGAAAATGAGGAGAGTGTTTATTGCTCAGAATATATTTTTCTTGCCACTGATATTGACAAGCTATTCAGATTGATTGCCATCCTGATGGCGAGTCCTGTCTCGTTTTGGGTCACAGTGCTGTCAGGCCATAGCTGTCGTTTTTAGGTCCCAGTGGAGGTGGGGGCGGGTGATGGTGGGGATTACAGTTCGGCGGCACCATTTCGGGCATGGGCACTGGTGGATGATGAGGATGTGGATGATGATTCTGATGGTTCTGCAAATTCCGAGCGTTAGCTGCGTTCGGATTAGTCCTGCGCACATTCTTGGTGTTGGGCAACTTGTTGTCCTTCTTCCATTTCATTCGCCGATTTTGAAACCAAATCTTGATCTGCCGTTCAGACAGACACAAGGAATGGGCAATCTCGATCCGCCGTCGCCTCGTCAGGTATCGGTTGAAGTGAAATTCCTTCTCCAGTTCCAAAATCTGCTGTCTTGTGTAAGCAGTTCTTTGTCGCTTAGGTTCCACTCCGGCTTGGAAGTTGGAATTCACTGAACGGCACGAACAAAGACTCAGTTAGTTTGGAATAATATTAAAACAATTTTCAAAAAGTTATTAAAATTCTATGCATGCAAAAAAAAATTAAAAAAAAAAGAAATAAATAAAAAATAGATACAATAAATTTACTTTGCACTTAACTGTCTTGTCATAAAAATAAAAAGTATAAATGAAATAAAACAAAGTAAAATTCAATGACCCAACAATGTTTCAGAATTGAACTCTACACGAGTCTGAGCCAAAAAACAAAAACTAAAGGGTCTGAAAAATTAATATGTTTTAGTTTAATTATTTTGAAGTATAGTATTGAAATTTGCTTAACTTACTTTTATTTTTACAACAGAAAAGTGGTGTGCAAAAAAAACTTAAATAAATTTATGCGACTATTCATATTAAAAATTTACAGCAAATAAAAATTGATTTTAAAGCAACATTCATTTTTTAAAAGCTTTAATCACTCTTAATGTTTAAATGATAAATTAGTTTAAATGTACTTTTCTTTTCTTTTTTTTTTAATTCCAAACAAAAAAAATTAAAATAATCTTTTATAAAGTTAAAAAATTTTAATGCTTAAATTTTAAATTAAGACTTAATTAAATTAAATTAAAATTATAATCATATCTATAACTGCATACAATTAATCTATGAATTAATGATATTAAGTATAACTTAAAAATAATTTCTTTCATAATTTTTTTAATATTTATTCTTTATTAAATTGCATTTACATTCCATAATGATGGCCATGTCACCTCAACAAGTGCTTTATTTTTATTAATTATTGATAACATCTAAAATTTGATGAATAAAATCAAAAATAATCTGAGCATCATTTTCGTATTTTTAATATTGAGTTTAATAAAACTGTTTCATTTATAACATAATTAAAGTAAAAGTAACCACGTCGTAGAAATGCGGCAAAACTGCTTTGGTAAATAGCTCTGCGGAAAATTTATATCTGCAAGTATTGTGGTTGACTATTTTAAATGTAAACAGTCACTTAAAAGAACAAAGAAATGTGCCCCCAACCTGACCGGTCACTAAACACCATGACACCATGACACAAGAGCACAGACCGACGCAGTAAATTTTCTCCTGAATTGAATGCAATGCCGCCCGCCCGAGCTCATGATAGCTCCTCTCGGAACCCATAGTGAAAAACGTGTTCCGCGGCAAATATATTTGGGAAGTGAAGGAGAAAAGACCCACTTGTAGTGTGCACTTTACCCTTGATTTATGATTATTGCCGGCCATAATGTATGCAAGCTATTACCAAGTTGTACAACTCTGACATAATAGTTACACAGTGACAAAAGTCATAATTTATGGTTGTTATTTATCGTCCTTAGGCACGTGGCCCATCATTATGGTCTCGTTAACCTTGGCTGCCGAGACTCCCAGGCTATTAAAAGCGAGGAACCACCGGGAAGCGAGAGATTTTCGCTCGGCAGGCAATAGAGGGAAGATACGGAAAAACCCTTACCTGTATTCACGTGGATTTTTTTCATCCAAGGATAGATGACCGGATGGTTGGACGCCGACGACGAACCGACCTGCGAGCACGCCGACGGTGAAGGCGATTCGGCATCTACGTCGACGCCTCCCGGCTGCGAACCGAGGCCCGCCGAAGCCTGAGGAGGCGGCGGCGGTGAATTCTCAGGCGAGCGGAGTGTTTGTGTGTGTGGAACTGGGCTCTGGCTCGGTGGAGCGGGGGCGACCTGCCCTGGCAACGGCTGAGGCTGTCCATGTGTCAGGCCGCAAGGCTGCTGATAGTAACTGGGCCCATGATTTGTGTAAGTAACAGACTCCCGGCCATAATTCACCGCATGATGGCTATTAACGTTGTACCCGTAATGTTGTGGTTGGGGAGTGTAGTAGTCGGTCGGTGGATTAGAAATATAACTACTTTGCGAATACTCTTCGCTCGGCGGAAATTTTGGATCTACGTACGATCCGGAGTTCATCAAAAACGAACTCATGATCATTAATTTTTGGGTGAATTGGATGGAAATAATTTTTCTTCCCAGTTGTCGTTTAACTGTTTGGTGGCTCCGCCCCGCGTCAACAATTAGCATATCACGTGACTCGATCCAGCCATCGGGAGTGCGGCAATCTGACCCTAGGCGCAAACGTCAGAATGATGAATGGCAGTCTCGGCATAACCATCATGGCGGACCGTCATCTGTTATGCTCCGACGATTCGCATGGTCGAGAAGATAACTCCACTAAGCAACGTCAAAATTTCTTGATCGCCCACAACCGAGCAAAAAAAGTGCTCGAACAATCGAACGCCGACGTGTCCGAAGGTCTGTGGAGAAGCCATCTTTGTCCTAGGGAGGCGAGCGGCAGACATCGAGAACAGGTGCGAGCCATTAAGGAGCGGACGAAAAGGCCCAAAGTTGTCAGCCGGCAGAAGCTCCAGGTGAAAAGCGATACAGGTAAAACATCCGGAGGCTCTTTTATTGCAGGCTCATTAGTGGAAATAGCGGTGGGTAAAATAGAGAGGGCAGGATGGGAAAACAAAAACTGTCTACCTCAAAGCGTAAGTTAATTTGTGAATCGCTTTTGAAAAATGCTTATCAGTTGACACGTGAGCAAATTCGTAGCGGCTAACGATGGAAGTAGGGAAGGGAAACAGACGCAACTTACATAATGTCCTTCTCCTTAAATGGCAATTCCGATCGAAATACAGCGATTCCGCTTAAAACGATCTTTTTCCAAAACGCACGTTGTTCTTCCCCAAACATGCTTGGCTTCAATGTTTACAAACTTGGCACGGGCACATGCTCTGCCACTGGTAAACCGGGGAAAATTTACTGCAGCAATTCGCCGGTCGTGGCATGAAGCTACAAATCATTTCAACAGGTAGCGGAGCGACTCAGCAGCCAGCAGCTCGCCTTTTCCTCCGCTGGGGGTAGCAAACTCGGAACTAATATGCTAATGGTAAAATCTGGAATTAATTAGCCAGTCGGATCAGGTGTCAGACTTGGCCCATTCTTTTAAGGTTGCGTTAGCGAGGGTCATCCTTAATGATGTACAATTGATGGACCAAGTAGACGTTGGCAACACATCTCTTTCGGTACCAGACGACTCCATACTTTAAAATTAATACGAAATTTCAGCAAAACATACAACATTCGCAAAATGTTTTCCTCAAGCTAAAAGGCTAATTCTCATTTTAAGCCTTTCAGTAAAAACGAACTGATAACAGTAAAAATTTTATAGCAAAAAGAAAACAGATTAACGACAAACGAAATTTACTCTGAATTTTTGTTGTTGTTGTTGTTGTTTGTTATTATTAGCATTAATTTTGAAGTTATATAAACCTATTGAAAAAGAAACATCCAGATACTTCACAATTTTATTTACATTTATAGAGTGTATCATTAATTTATATGCTGTGTAAATCTTCTTTTATTTCCTTTTTCTTTTTTTTTTTTGTAACTAATTTACATGTTAGATTTTTTAACCTGACTTCAAGAATTCTTACAATAGGCTCAAGAAATTTGCATTTCAAATGCTTTTAAAAAATATAGAAAATAACTAGAATTATTTTAAATTAACGTCATTTTTTTCAATATTATCCTATCTATATTAAAATTAAAGTCTTGTATTTCAATGTAATCCTTTGAAGTTTTTTAAAGAAATTAATTAGCTCTTTATATAAAAATATATATGTAAAAATATAGTATAATAGTTTCCTTCTTTTTAATCAAGTACAGAAAAAAACAAAAAACAATTCGTATAATAATTTTCCTAACAGTGACATCCATTTTAATTTTTATAATAAAATTTCCAGTAGGTAAATAAAGGTTTTAAAGTTTTTCTTACTGTTATATTTCGTAGTGTGATTACAAATTTTTACATAATCGAATTAAATAGCGATATTAATTTCACTTTAATAAAATTTATGGACTGCAAATTAATTTATATTCTTGCTGTTATTGAGATTAATTAAGTAAAATTAATGAAGAAGCTAGACGAGCTCTAAATTTATTGTGAACCGCTGTATATCTATGTTTTCTATTGACAGCTGATATCAGGCAAATGATAGCATTGTGTTCAAATAAGCCATATGTTAAATTTCTTGTATACACTGGAAGATATCTTGTTCATTCTTTCAAGACTAAGATAACAAAATTTAACCATCTTTTTCTTTAATCTTATTTATTTATTATTTGAATAGTTATTCAGTTTTGAATTTAATTCTTACGGCTTCTGTTCCCTATTTTTTTATTGTTGTAGCTGAATTTACAGATTAGGAAAGTTATGTTTATTCATGCGTCATCCCTAGGCTAAATTATGTAATTAAAATACTACGTTTTCATATATAGACAAATGTAAGTTAAAAAAATATTTAAAATAAAAATTGTTTAAACCTCTTAAGACTCAGAAACATGAACAGAAGATTTCCAAAGAAAATGATAACTACAGTAATAATAGTGATCTCCTTAAAGTTAATATCCAAGACATTATAAAGCTAATCATTAAATAGGTCTAAGCTAATTTATCAGTTCAGTATCAGTTTTTTTTTTTAATTGATACATTCGATAAGATTAAATAAATCATAATAATTCCAGAATACTTCAAAGGATTTAAAAACAGAATGATGATTTTTCCTTAAGTTCTCTTAAAATAATAAAATTTAAAACATGCAAAAATTTACATTTATTTTCTCCAATCTTGATTTCTCAAGAGAAAGAAAAAAAACTTTGCTTTATTCTTTTAATAATTCAAATTGTTAATATCATAGTTACAATTTTCATTATAAGTTAATGAAATAGAAAAGCAAGAAGAAATTTATCAAAAGAAGTATGTTGCATTGCTTCCCTTATTACACGATAATGCTGTTTGAGATTTTCAATGTAATTACTGTTCTTGAATTAAAAACTCAAATTTTATTTATTCAAATGCTTAATATTCATTCTCTTATTCTGGAAAAAAAAAACCGACTAAGTTAGCACTGAAATTAATCTATAAAGACTATGTTGCTCTTCCTTGATCATTTATTAAAAAAATTAAAATATAAGAAAAGTAATTAATTTTTAATTAGAAATACCAGATTAAAAAAAAAATACTCTTTCCAAATCAATAATTTATTTGCTGTGGTTATTCGTTCAACTGTTGTTTCTTCAGAAATATCAAATAGTAACCACCCTTTTTTTTCTTCTTCTTAATAAAGTAGCATTGATCAAAACACTGAAAAACGAGTTAATAACTGTCAAAAATTTACTTTAATATTTTCTATTAGGCTGTCAGGAAATCAACAGCCGCTTACTACAACTACTCTGAGACAGTTAAAGGCAACATAAACAAGCCTTTTTGACAGTTTAACGGATCATAAAATAAATTTTATGAATAAGAAAAATAGACAGTGCAATTTGTTTTGACTGTATTTGAGGGAAAAAAAAACAAAAACAAGTAAAATAAAAAAAAAAAATAGCTTTTAAGTTCTACATAATTTTAAACTCCCGATTTTCAATTTTCTCTCACAGAAAAAAAAAGTAATCCTGCTAGATAAAAACAGCTAATCAGAATATTTTTTTTCTTTTTTTGGCCTAATTAAATTTGATCCAGAACCAGTTGTCCAGACCGAATGTAAAGCTGAATGAAAATGGTTGTTTGGCCTTGGCAGTGAAAGCAAGATAAGCAATTCATTCTTGGGTAATTAAGCAGTACTGTTCTATTCAAAGAGTCGTTGCAAATGCCTTTAATCGTGCTTCGGCTGCAAATGGTATCCAAGTATCAACACAGTTAATACTACTGTTTAAATACAGTTAAAAAAATAAACACGTTTTTAAATAACTTAATTTCTTTTACATAATTTTTATTTTAAAATAATTAATTCTCATAACTTCAGAATTGTCAAGCTTATTGACAATATTAAAATAAGTTCGTGGGGGATATAAATAAGTATAAATAAGTATTGTTTTTACATTGTTAGGGCTTATGTTAACAAAATTTATAATTTTCACAATAATGAAATATCATATGTAATAACAATAATAAGATCAGAAAAGTGCTTCGATAGCACGTGACTTCTCTTGTTGTTACAATTCAACCTAAATTGAGGAGTGTTGTTATCTGGTCGGGCCTCTTCCTTTGGCATTTGGAAATTGAGCAATTCCGAATGAGTGAAAGTGAATTTAGAAGCGTAGGTACAGGAATTCAATTCAGCAGCAAGTGACCAGACGAGCACACAAACCAAGGAATCGGAGTGTGTGTGTGTGTCACAAGTATTAACTCTCACGGCTTGCCGCCATGGGTCATAAATTTTACGACTTGGTTCTACAGACTATAATTTTACGCTAGGAGGACGGATGACTGGGCATGCGCTTCTATAGAGCCACTTCGCATAATTAGATTTCACAATTAAATTAAAAGATATCACAGGTCATAAAATAAATACTCACAGATGGGAAAATATCGACTTCACCTGACTACCTTCGAAAATGAAGAGACTAAGGTTTTCGTAAAAGATTTTACAAGAAGTTACACCTGCTGTTTGTCCTTAGCCAATCGATTTCATTTATACGACTATTATGAACTCGTATTTTTTTCCTAACAAAGAGGACTAGGAGCTGAATAGAAATTGCCTTATTTTACATAACGTATTTCCAAACATCTATTATGTAGTTCACGCTTAGAAAAATTAGAAACACGTTAACCTAAAGCTGACTTTTGACACGACATTCTATAATAGGAAATCTCATGTTCTAAACACGAAAAAGAAAATAAAACCATTTTTTTTTTAAGAAGTTATGATAAACAATTTATTATAAAAGCTTCTGAAGTAGTACTTCATGAAATTGTAAATAAGTTCGAAAGAATTAAATTTAAGAATACAATACCACGGAATATTTAAAATCAAAGGAAAAATTTTTCTTTTATAATTAGAACAAGAAAATTTGGGTTTAATTAACCTGATGTAATTGATAAATATTTCAAAAAAATGTTTAATTTATTTTAATTATTAATTATGCAATGATGAAATTGAATAGAAAATTAGAGGAATTATTTTTGTCAGCAAAAAATCAGGAAACATTTTCTGTCTTTTAGAACTTAGTAACTTCTAGCTAGTAAAAAAAAAAAAAAACCTTTATTTATTAAAAGCCAAAATCAATCAAATGATTCACATAAAACTGTTATGTAATTGTACTATTCATTTAAAGTAAATGCATTTTTGATTCGAAAAATATATAGCTAAAATTGATAAAAAAAAATGTCTTATTACAAGATATGTTTATGTTTTGTCTTCATCGCTCTATTTAGTTCTTAAATACTTTTGTTATAAGGTGACTATTTTTTTAAGGCAAAAACAAAAAATAAAATGTTTTATACATTTGTTCGTTCTCAACTTCAACAATTAATGTAAATAGCTCACTTCCTTTGGGATAACGTTTTCCAAGGTATTTCTCATTAATTTTAATTCATGATAAAATTGATGCTTTTTTTGTAGGTTTTCCATGCAAAATTGAAGTATCTTCAACATTTCCTGATTAGATAACCATAATCATTTATAGAATTAGATATTTTACAATGTACATAGCTAAGACTTTCGCATAACATTATTCGAAGTTAAAGTTAACTTAGCGCCTTTTAATAAACCAATCAAAATCTCTTTAATCGATATTAGAAAAGTTATGTAAAATTAATGCGATAGGAAACTCTCAAAGCCCCCAATAAAATGTTCGAGTGACAAGAATTATAAGAATTTTATAAATTCAAAAATAACGAAAAATAAAAAGGGATATAAAAATTCCCGTAAAGTTTTCTTTATTTAAAAGAACAAAATTCTTGAAAAAAAAAATAATTCTTTGATTTCGGTCTCTTACATGCCAAGGAAAATGTTCACTTTAAGAAAACTAAATTCTAAGAACACGAAATAAATTTAGAACTATTTCTTCTTTAGAATGGATTTACGCATTTAAAAGGAAAAAAAAGATACATTGGAGTTATTTCTGCTTAGCCCATTACATTGGCAAGTACGCTTTAGGGACACATGCATCAACACTGAGTTAGAACATCCATCTTGTGACGATGAGTAAATGATGGGTTGGCTGTGACATTCGGACAATCCACATTCGCAACTCTGCTTTTGAGAGTATCTCTGTCCTTTCGGATACAGAAGCCTGGTGTTGGACTTCTCGTATAGTGAGAGGCACAATCGTTGATATGGTGGAACGAATCGATGCGAGCAAAATACGAATCTTTTTCCACCTCTTGAGAACTCTTCCCAATGTCGACTTTCTTTCCCATCTGCCGATTATTCTCCTGGGTCCGATCAACACTGGAACTTTGGGCTCTCACCCAAACAGCCAGCCCTCGCATTAGCAAAAATAACTCTATGGGGATTCGGTTTCCCTCGTTCTTCCACGCCCTAGAGGTAGAGATAGTCCAAATAGTCGACTACTAACGGCTGATCAAAAACTGTCAGCTATTCGAAGTAAAGAAAAAAAAAAATGGACATGATGATGAATGAACAAGAGACTCCCGATTCCTAAGCAAATAATTATAGCCTAGACTTTAGTCGCTGTTTGTACACATGCGACTGGGGAATTTTTATTGGCTGAGGTAATCATATGGAATTGATTGATTGTAGGCTAATTATAAAATTACTGACCTGCCCAAATCCACCCTCCTTCCACTTAACGTGAAACGGAGCATCCCAATTTTGCAAACGATAAACTTAGGAAATGAGAAAAACACAAGTTTTGGAATGAGCCCAGTAATTTGTGGTTACTTTTATCTCGTGAACTCTTACGGGGCCTAATTTCAAAGAAAGTAAAGTCATTCAAATTTTTAACCAAACTCTAAAGGATAATCAATAATTAAGAAAATTATTACAAAACGTTTTGTTTGGATTCTCTGGTTGTAGACATAACCTTCTTTTTATAAAACTAAGAGCGAAGAAAACTGAAGAGAAACCTTCCATAAGAAACATTGTTTCTTCAAATCACTTGGGCTTTCATTCAAATGTACTTGGGCTGTTCTATCCACTAAAGCGGAAATGTCCTCTGTTCCTTAATTAAAATTTACTCGATTATTTTTTTAATTGATTAATTTCAATTAATTTTAGCGCTACAAAATTCGATAAAAGCATTCTCACAAATAAAAAGCGCCATACTATCTTGAAATAGTATCTAATCTTTAAATAAATAAATATATATCTCCTTTTTAAATTTTATATCAAAATAAAATTCCTTAGGAAAGATAATTCCTTTAAAAAAAAAAGTATTTAATTGAGAAAATTAAATCATCAACTGAAATAATAAAAGAATTAAACTGATGTGATTTGAATTTTTATAAATGATTTATTTTCAATGAATATTAATTATTAAAGAAATGATTTAAGGAATTAATATTAAAAAGGATTATTATTAATAACAAGAAAAGAATAAAATACTAAGTGTAATTAAAGAGAATATCTTTTTTATTTTGAATGAATTTTGTAATTATTTTTGTAAATAGGCCTACTTATAAATTATATATAAATTACAAAAATATGAATTAAAGTATAGATAATTGGAAAATTAAATTAGTAATCTTTATATTTATGATCTTTCCAAAATTTTAAATTAAAATTTAATTCATTAATGAATTGTGCATTGGTTAAATTTTTAACATCGAATATTATCGAACAAGAATGGGTAATTTTAGCTAAATCAGATCAAAATAGGTCCTAAAAATCCATTCAGGATAATAACATAAGCTCAGTTATGTACAAGTACAGTTTTATTGGGTCTCAAAGGAATAATAATAATTTTAAATTAATACTAAAAGTATTAATAAGAATAAAATTTCTAGTGTTTAATCTCACCGATTTTTTTTTTTCGAGTTAGAAATACCTTGCTCTCTTTAACTATAAATTAATAAAAACAAATATTAAAATGAATGCTGGTTAAAACGAAGTAAATTCTAGAATGCCTAATCTTTCCATTCAAAAATCTAAGAAAAAATGTAGTTGATTGTATATATTATTATATTATTTTTAAATTAAATGTTATGGCAGCTGTTTATGGAGAAGTTTTTTTTTGTGTTGGTCAAGCCAAGAGAATGATTAATGAAAGTTATTTTAGATTTTATTTTATCTTTTTATCATACAAATTTATAAAAATAGCATAAAGAGTAGAGAACTTGGATTTTTCATTGTAATACTTGGGCAAGGATAAATTGTATTTAAAACATCTTTCTCCCTGCTTCTAATTACAGGTAAAATTTACAAGGATTGCATGTGTTATAATAGACTAAAATATTAAGAGAGATCATATAATATAGAAAGCCTATCGTTTTTGGTAATAAAATTACTTTTTAAATATTAGAAGAATAAAGTAATGATGTTTTACTATTCAAGAATTCTGTAGTGATAGCTTATGTAATTATTATTTGAAGGATATTTTTTTTTGGGGATATTTTTAATAGCACTTCCTCTCAATTAGTATGGATAAAAATAAAACGGAACTGATGCAATTAAAAAAATTACTATCCTTTTAGCAAATCATCCAAAAAATCTTCTTTTAAACATCACTGAGGAAGGGTCACATATAATTAAGTTACATAATGATAACAACAATAATAATAATTATGAAAACACTAACCTTTACGCAATACAATTAAGTCGCATTGACATTAAGTGGGTGTTCCGCAAATAGGCTGAAGCTCACGCCTATTGGTTTAGTTGGCGCTTTTAATTCCAGTAACTGGGAAGCCCAAAAACCGCAGACTGAAACATCGCCTAGTTGTTCCCTAAGCTCTTATTCTGAAATGTTCTGCGGTTGGTACTTTTCGTGACTCGCACGGACAACTAAATGACGGCAAAATGCCACCCAGAAAGAAGAGTATCGCTATTCTATCAAGCTTTAAGTTTATGGCGTTCTAAGAGTTCACGGTCGATCGTGTTGATAGGAGACAAAATTTATGATCCCTTCCTGCCTCTCCCTTCTCGCTTTGATTCCACCGTATATTTTTAGACAGGGAAAAGCAAAGTCCGTTTGCTCCACATTTCCTTTGCGGTACTGCTCCTCAGAGAGTTTTATGGCCTTTGCTGGGCGATAGTCCCGTGGCGGTAATAGACCCAATTGCTCTTTTACACCCCCTAATGCCCTGACTCCACTTTTTGTCAGGACCTCAGATCATGTAGGGCCCCAAGAGTTCAGAGCTAACTACCTTGTAATCGCAAGAGATTTGGCTACGATAGAAGAAAGCACAATCAAAACTCAAGCTTTTAACGTCATATTCACTTTGGTTAAATGAATCGTAAACTCGTTTTCCTTTTTACTGCTATACTTTTCCTTTTTTCTACTATATTTATTTTCTCCAGATAGAGATACATATACATAAATATTTTTTTTTTTTTTAAACTCTGGCTTCGAAATGTGGAAGTCGATAAGCCACGCTCTGATTCCAACGGAAGGAGCCGCTGCTTCACTTACAAATCCCGGAGGAAATCGACCCCCAGCACTAAAGATGCAATAAATCATGACAAACCCTAGTCCTTGCCTAACCGTATGCACTTAAGAAACTGGACCCAACACACACTCGCGAATCACGGCTCCAAGTGAGCACATATATAAGCTTGCTGGTGCTGAATCAAGAAATCTGTTTAGCAGCAGAACAAGGTAAACAAAAATCCTCCTTCAAATGCTGTGTTAATTTATTAACAACACTTTATTAATTAAGAATAGTTTAATAGTCTTAAAGTTTATTATCTAAGGAGGAAAAAAAAAACTTTTTTCCTTTGTAATCTAAAATCTAAGATAGACCGAATGATAAAGATTTTATATACAGCCTATATATCACACACATAATTTTAATTCGAAAACTAAATGCGCAAATTCGTGCAAAATTGTGATTTCCTTTCTCTTCCCAAAGTCTGATTAACTGTAATTCAGTAACTGGGTTTCTTATTTTATTATCAAACCAAGTTTATGAATGAAAGTTAACCTACAACCAATAAACAGGAAACTGTATAATAATTGCATTATTGTGACTGGAATTTCTCCGCATTCCTGCAATTTATTGTATGGTTCAGTTATTTAATTCAGCAAACATTGTAGTCTAAATTCTGATTAAGGTGGATTATTTTTTTCTCCTTTCTCTGATGACTTTCTTGACTGCAGTTGAGATTGCCCAACACAAACCTCTCTAGAACCGAATTTGTGCTTTCAGTTTCACTACAAATTCGGATCTACAGGGTAAATGTGGAACATCACGGTGTGTAGAAATTCTTCTAGGATAGAAAAAAAAAATTAGGAAAAAAACGCCCGTGCGCGTGTCGGTTGTAATGTGGTCGACGGCAAAACAAGCGACGATGATTCAGCGCGCTTTGGCCCTTCTCGTTCCATGAGTCGCTCATTATCGCGATTTCAGCAGGTGGGATAGTTTAGCACCCATTTCACCCCAGCTTTTGTTTTTAAAGCCGATTCCTCAGACAAATGTGGCTTGCAAATCCCTACATTTGCCATGCTTGCTTCCTGCTGAGAAAATCTGCAGACACTTAGTGAATTCGAGTTTTACAAAACGCTCGTAAAATCTCAGCAATTAAGCGGAGCGAAGTGCAAGGAACAGAGTGGACGCACCGCCATCTTGACTAGGAAAGTTTTAAGACGCTTGGGCAGTGCCGACAAGCGAAAATCGATAGTCTTCATTTTAGTCCAACTTTTTCCAGAAATCTCTACTATAATTTTGCAAATTTCGGTGTCAGACATAACGTGTCAGACAAATGCTGCAAGTAAGACTTTGTTTTTGAATTATTACTAATTAAGATTAGTCTAAACATTACTTACATTTCTTTACAAAAACTTAAATCCTCATTTTTGAAACTGATGATATATATTAATAATTAATTATATATAAATATCTATCTATCGTGTATATATATAATGTAATTATGTTTACATGTATATTAAATATCATTAGATCCTTTACACTGTAATAATCATCAACTTTTAATAATTGCGTTACGTTAAATAGTCACTATTTTCTCCGTTTCTAATTTCATCTAAGTTAAAATGACTTTTAAAAATAAGTTAAATTTCGAGACAAAATTTTGTTCTACGATTCACTGCCAGAATTTCATTTTTTTTTTTCCTCATAGCTTTTTGTTTTAATTCAACAATATTGTTTAAGCAATTAAGATATTTTAACTACTTTCATGCGTCTTAAAAGTATAACAATTCTGCCAAGATTTCTTTAAATGATAAAAACTTTGTAAATATTTATCCATATCTGGCTGTAGTATCACAACGTCGGAATGCACTGATATGAAATTATATCAATCTCGTTTCCCTCAAACTTAACATTACTTTTAAAGTATTTTTCATTAAACATAACTACAATTTCGAATATTCCTATAAATATTAAAACGCTGGTATAATTTATTAAACAGAATTAACAAGAGAAAATTAATTCGAAATAAAGATTATTTAAATAAATTAGACAGAAACAGTATTCATTTTAAACTTTACACATATAGCCTATATATGCATTTAACTGAATGTAATAGGAAATTAGCAATTTAAAAATATATTTAGCTTCATGAAGGCATCACTCATTAAATCATGAAATTAAGACTAAGAATATTTTTGTTATCGTGTAGAAATAATTCATTCCAACATACTTTAATTTTCCTTTATTTGCTTCAATAATAATATCTTCACTTATATTTTACGGTTTACAAGTGTAGTTTTATCAAAAGACAGAGTTACGTAAAAACCCTCGAAATGATTATTTGTCAAATTTAAATTAAGGAACAGTTTAATTAGTATCTATTGATCTTTTTTCTTATAAGTCACTTATGGTCCTTTACTGACTTCAATTTTATTTCTATAAATGAGCACTACCTCTGTGATGTTGAGCTTCCACAGTATTTTTACATGTAAATTGTATTTGTTTACTCCATTTTGTTTGTTCGTTTTATGATACTCTTAATTTATTTATTTTTTCTTGCAAATTAAATTCATGTAAGGTATATTTGGTTAATTATGTTTAAGCAGAGATTACTGAAAGAATTAAAAATATAAAAGTAAATTCTGTCACATTAGAGTATTTGCGTTATTGTTTGAAAAATATTAAATGTTGTACTTCGTTAGATATCGTTAGATTTCTATTGTACAAAGATGTCACATCTATAAACTATTTTTCTATCAACTGCATTTGCTAAGTAGTGTGATAAAAGAAACTAAAATCGTTTAAAAACACTAGCTCAGTTTATTTTCCCCAGCTTATCGTTTGTAGACAATAATTGTATCATTATAGGCAGCAGCCTAATAATACAGGAACTCAGGAATAAAAGACACTAATGACATATTTTCAGACGATTCCCGAAAAATCGAAATGAATGTAAAAGAAACCTAGCAAATTGAAAGAAGAAAAAATATTAAGCAAGAAGATCATTTGTTGTTTGGGCTACACCTTAAAATTTAGATTTTTTTTTACCATAACAATCTTAATTTTTTTTTTTTTTTTTTTTTGGTAATATTCTCACCGAGCTCATTTAGAAAATTCTTAAACAGTTTTAATTTATTGAATAATAAAACTCTTCAAATGTAAAATCAGTTTTGAAAAAGGCTTATCACAAACAAAGGGTTTGTTTATGAATAAAAACCTGCCTCTGTTTAGACTACAGAAGACATTTATAAGAAACAAAAACAATGTACACAGATTTAAGATGTATTTCACTAAATTTACAATGATTGTTTTCCGATTTGGGTTTCAAAGGTTCCTTTTTCTGAATGAGTAGCTGTATCTGCATCTAAATTTGCATTTGCCTATGTCTCGGATTCGCCATAAACTATTAATAACAATGAAATGCAGCTATTTTCCACGTTTACTTAAATTAAACATCTTCGCTATTTGTGTAGGGTCAGCAAGGCTACACAATTTTATATATAAATGTATAAATTGTTTTTAACCGACTGAATGCACATCAAACTAGACAAATAGACCAAATTCATTGTCATTCATTTCTTTTTATGGGTGTTGTTTCTTTGATCTTGTTTTTATTCAATTTATCCTTACAATTTCTTCTTCTTCTTTTAAATTAGCTTTAATGACTTGATTTTGACTGAAATAGATACTTGACTTTAATAGAATTTATTAATAATATAGTCCTTTCTAAGTTACCACATCATATTTTAAATAGATAAATAAATAAATATATTTATTTATGTAACAAATAACCTCGTGATACTTGGGTTTTTAATATGTTGTTGTTATTAATGTACGAAGCTCTGATTAATACATAGGACCTAATGTTTCAGAATAATGATGTAACACTATAAAACACCGTGAAACTAATCTACATCATTTTGAATCGATGAACCATCTAATTAAATAGTTCTCATAAAATTATTTTACTTAAAGATACTCCAATACAATAATCATTTAAAAAAAAAGCAATTTCATTGAGGATAGTTACATCTTTTCTTATTTTAGGTATTGCCTTTATCCACTGTCCTTGAAATGCTGATATTTTATAGACATGTTGTGAAGAATTTTGCTTCTTCAATTTTTCAGATAGTTATTACACAAAATTCAACAGTTAATGAAAACAAGATAAGCAATTAACGGATTTTATACTATATCATTTATATCTCTACCTACATCATCATTAAAATATTTCATAATATTTTATTCCCTCTTAAATAATTAAATACCGTACTCTTTATTAAAAAAAGAAAGAAAATCACTGCAGTAATTTAGTATTATCTGCTCCTTGCTGTGCCTCAGTTTTCCCAGTTTAATCTGAGTCCTTCTGCCTGAGAGAGGCCTTTTAATCGTTTCTGATTAATATTTCGCACCTTTCTCCTCAAAATGCTCAAGAAAGTAGGTCACATTCAATATGACCCCCAGGAGAGGTATAATTGGACGCAAATCGACTGTTCTCATGAAAATTTTACGCCGTAGTTGACAAAATGATGAATGCTCTTTCGGTGACGTGAATGGTTCAACGATGACGTTGCTAATAATTTCGGCAATGAAAACTTTGCTACCACCGAGAAATAGTAGACAACTCTTGGAAAATGTGGAAATGTATTCAGATACTATTTCCTAAATTATCGATCCCCTCGGGCTAAAATCAATAAAGTAAATGGGTGGTAAAAAAAAAAAAAAGATAAAAAGCAATTAATTTTGATTGAAACTGGGAATTTTTCAATTTGCTCCGTTGCAATTTTCTGAATACACATTATTATAATATATTTGTATAATATAAATACACAAATTTTGAAATAGTAACAAAAAACTAATAGTTTATCAAAATTTTTCAAGTTAATAATTGGACAATTTAATCAACAACTAGCTACTATTTAATCTGCTATTAAATAATTTATTTACTTCGTAGGTTTTTCAAATAACAAAGAACTCAGTTTCCGAAGGTAAAATGAGATGATTTATTAAAATTCAGAGTCAATTGATTAGCTTTTTTCTTTCTTTCTTTTAATTCTCGTTAAGGAATCCTTTTGGTCATTCGATTCTTAGCAATTCTCAAATAAGCCTAGAAGTAACAGTGGTCTTGGTAGAAAATCAGACTAAAAATGATTCTATTACCAACCTGTTACTTTATTCACAAATCTAAAAATATTCCTTCTATCTTACGTAGTAAATAAGATAGAAGAAAAATCTTATTTGTAAGTAACGAGTTATGATGATTTTATTTTTCCCCTTGGCTATTTCTCATTGTGGTGTCTTTGGGAATCGTGATCTGAAAATAACAATAAACGAAACGAGTTTTAGTATTAAATTTACCAGTGCTATCGACAAGTATGTGTTAACAACCACGACTACCTATGGATTGGTTTTTGTTTGTAAATGATTTAGTTAAATGACATTAACTGTAACGTTATAAATTCCCATTCTATGATTAGCAAAATTTCATTAGATAATTCAAGAAAAGGAAGATAAGTTGGTATTCATGTTCTGTATAAAAGTTCTAATGAAACCCACTTATTTATTCCCAATCTATGAAATAAAAGATCCGTTAAGACCTTTGACTGGCGGCTATTTTGTTTATGGCATCACAAAAGATTAAACAGTTCGAGAAATAGAATCGTGAGATGACGTAAATGATCTTTGTTTTTTTTAAAGAAATCTAGTAGAATTTTGCTTACATTTAAAAGAAAGATAGAAATAGATGTAGAAATAACTAATGAAACTTTCCAATTCATTCAAATGGAAAGAAACTAAGAAAACAAATGACCGAAACCAATTGAACAGAAAAGAAAGGGATGATATGTAATTATATAAATCAAAATCAACTTGATTCGGAAATATATTTTTGATCACGAAGTAAAGAATACAAAGATTCTTATACATTAAATACGTAAGTTGTCGAGACCTACAACAATATTAATAAGTATTCCTAAAGATATTCTATTATCTTCCTTTAATTAGTAGAAATAGATTAAAGAAATTTTTCTTTTTATTTATTTATTTCCATAGTTTTTTTTAATTGCTTAATAAAAATAAAATATTAAGAAAAAATTAATACAGGAAAAAATAGACTAACAAGTACAAAGCAAGTCCACTTTTTTTTATCAAAATGATTAGGGAATAAAATACTTCTTCTTTTTGTATTACATTGAAATTAGAATTTGCTTTAAAAGCCATTTCCTTAAATTGTCACGAATAACGAAACGTCAAAAGCGAATAGAACCCCGGAAAGAAAAGCTATTGGGAGTGTTCCTTTGTCGTGCCTAAATTCTAGTCCGCTTCACCCCACCCGATTTAATATAGAGAAGGTAGGAGGAGGATCATCAACGTCGTTATCTAACTTCGCCGCTGATTCCCGCCAGGCCATTTCGGTGTGCACTCAAGTGAGCGGGAATCGAAGCATCTTTCCATCGGCGGGAGAGGAAATGAAGCCCCGCCGTGCACGACTTTTATCTAAATGGAACCAAATTCTCGTCAAGGCCAATACACAAGCCGGGCTCCCTGGGATACAGATGGGGCTCGGCACGTCAAGCTTGTCAACCGCTGAACGTGACGTGTTTTTCGGTCCCTCGCTCTATTGTAAATCTCGTTTGTGTCGCTGGGCACCGCTAGGCAGCGTCGGCGGTGGTGGTGGTGGGTAGGGGGAAGTCCCTCACACACAACCAGAGGTGTGCAGCAGTATGAGATGGAACCATCTTCAATCTCCCTCTGCCAACTCCCCTCCCCCGTTCTTTGTGTGGATGGGATCAGTTTGATGTGAAAGTCAGCTCCCCACCCACCCTCGAATCCTTACCCCACCCCCTCAGCTCGGAACTGTAGCTCGCCAGTACAAATTCCAAAGGATCTCTTGACGATATTCACAGTGAATGGAGATCACAGCAGATAATAAAACAAATGACTAATGGCTGCCAGTAGTCTGTCATTTTGGATTTCATCTAAAAGTTCAAAAACTATTTTAAAACCTATTACTTAAAGTACGATCTTCCAAATGATTTCCTGCATGTACATCTGTGAACGAATTCTAATTTGTTAATAAATATCGTTAGACATACTTTGTAATTATGATTGTTTTTATTTACTTTTATTTTAAAAATGTTGAAATCTTTAAAAATTTTAGCATTTTCAATTACAAACAGTTCACCTACCTTTTTCAAGTCTTCTGTTGATCATCATTTACCGTACAAATCAATTACGAATTTTATTCTTATCAATGTTTTGATAAAGATAAGAAGCGTTGTAAGATCAGGCAATTAGTTGATTAAGATATTACTGAAAAGTTCCACAAAATATCAGAAGCTAATGTATAAAGGATTGTGCTAATTTAATTTTCTAATCTTGCTGTCTATAGAAAATGGGCTTTGTAATTTCATGTCGATGCATTCGTTTGTGTCTAATCCTGTTTCTCAC
>JAFIDM010012231.1:163416376-163435403 GCA_023159025.1 Thereuonema tuberculata
TATTTTGGATATAATATTAGTAACAAACAAGTAATGGGTTCAATGGGATACCTTTTAATCTTCAAATTCGGCAGCTTTTGTCTTTGCAGTATACAAAATCTTTACTTCATACTATGAGAATATTATGAACACTTGATTATGAATGTTAATGATTCAGTTCGTTTTTCATTCGTCAATGAAGTCTAATCAAATCTACTGTATCGTTTTTATCTTTAGGGACGTAATTCGTGTATCTTCAAAACTTTTATTATCCCGTCTTTAGAAAATATAATAGTTAAAAGTACTGAAATCTAACTATTTTCATATCTTTATTTTTTTCGTCACTGAAACTTTCAAAGACTATTATCAAAATATCAGCAAATTTGTTATAACTTTCATCTACAGTTAAAAAAAAGAAAGAAAAAATGTAATCCTAAAAACTAATTCACTAAGTTCTGAATATCATTCGACGTTAGGATATTAGCATACAATTTTATCACAATAAATAAACCGGTTTCAAGTTTTTGATTACAAAGACATCTTTCCATATGATTAAATAAAATTAATATCGCTTTCGAAAAAGCAAATTACCGAAATTATGCACACACCCATTCCCCCCCAAAAAAATCGACATAAATATAAACTGATATTTTAACTGATTGTTTAAGATGTGGGAATTAATTTTTCATTTTCTCGCTTCTCCAGTTTTACTCAGATAAATGTTTTCAAATTCAATCTTTAAATGAGCAGAATACAAATGGTGTTGTCTGTGTCCCTCGGTAATAAATGTCCTCTTCATTAATCTTTGTCGCGTTTATTTCTGTCGGGAATTTGTAAGACGTTAAAAATTCCAGGAATGAAAATTCTTCATAAAGCTAAATAAGAGGTGTAGTAGCTTAGAAGATACTTTCTTAGAAAAAGAAACACAAAAATAAAACACGGAACGAAAAATATTCGCCAAAACTAAATTTTACTTGAAATCTTTTATCAAAGAGAAATTAAAGAAAGAAAAGCTACAGCAAAATCCGAAGGTGAAGTGCAAATAAAGTTAATGGACGAACAGTATTTGTAAATGTGGCAAGATTCTCTATGAACTTTCTTCACTGCCCAAATTTATTACATTAATTTAAAAATATAGTCAAAAAGAGAATAAGTTTATTAAATTTAAAAAAAAAATGCATTTTTATCGGTAAAAGGAAACTTCAAATAATAAAGAAAGATTCAGTTAATAGCTTCTGAAAATTAAAAAAAAAAAAGTAAACAAAATCAACCGAAAACATCTGAGATACATGCTAAAGTTTCTGACTTATTGTGTTCACGTTTTTATTATATGAGAAATATATTGAAATTTCATTAAATTTAGCTTCCATAATTAATAAATTCAGGTACTGCAGTTTTCGAAACAAATCGTTTTCACTTATGTGAAAAATCAAAAGATTCTTTATCGCTAAATCATTCAATGATACTTAATTGATAAAGATTCCACATCTGAAATAATTACTGATCTGTGGCGTGTATATATAGATATATAAGACATCTTTACTTTTCACTTTAGAACTATCAAAAACAGTCTGTAGCAATACTGTACAATACTCATAAAAAGCCAGGAACTTAAAATGCTGTGAGACAGTGAAGGGGTAAAGCCTAGCTTTTGAAGATATCAAATTTTTATGAATTAACAAAATTTCAACATTTCTCGAGAAATGTCGCGTTTCTTTTTTTTTTTTTACAACTATTATTTTAAATGTAAAACTTATACTTCTATTCTTAATTTCAATAAAAATCAAACATAAAGTTAATAAATTTAAATAATGTTCTTAAACCCTTTAAATTTAATAATAAAAGAAATAATAATAATATAGACAAAAAACAGGTTTTTACTAATAATAAAGTGTTATTAGTAAAGCTACCAATAATTATGGCTGAGAACCAATATGACGAATAGAAGGTGGGTTCCAGGGGTGGGCATTGATTGACAGGTCCACCACCCCCCTCAAAGACCCCAGATGGCCGCAGCCAATGCAGTGCCACTCTCGGGGTGGAGAAAGAGATGCTTCAAAGAAAGACCAATTCCATTCGTTGATTGAAGAAATTCCTTTTGCTGTGGGAATCCAAGTTCATTCCAATCAGACTGAATGCAATCAGCTCCATTTAGAGTCACTTGAGATGATCACATGACCTTCCAGCACCTTACCCATCGGCACAAAACTTCTATGTATGATTAGCAGTACTAAAGATGATGTTTCAATTTCAATAATAGTGGATTTATATATTACTAATCTCTGGATTATCTTCGTAGAAATAACCAGAATCAATAATTCTATTGTAGGATATTAACATTTTTTAATAACTACCTTATAGTATAAATTAAATCCACAGCATCATTTTTTATAGATAAATCATTCGATGACAGATTATAAATTGATAAATAAATATTGATAAACGGAAGAAATTGTTATAAGTTCAGCAGTTAAAATTATATTTAACTCCCTAGTCTTCACTTTGGTTAACTACAGTTATAACAAAATTTTAGATGCTAGAGAAACATGCATTTAGAAACAATAAAGGTAACAGCAATTAATGTATTAGTAAGAAAAAATATATTATTTTGTATTTACTCCGTTACATTTATTATTTCTATATGTATCGTGTGGAATCTAAAATCTTATTGTAAAACGAAGAAAATCAAATAAAACGAAGAACTAAAAATCTAAAATGGTTTTGAAATGATTTCTAAACTAATTCAATCACACAGAAATTAAATTGAAAAGTGTTCTATTTTTCGTCAAACTCGGGTGCATATATCTAACAAATATCATGTCAGTGTTCTTGCACTAAAAATGACGTCATGGACAATGCTCTTTTTAGAAAATTTTGCAGATTCTAAAAATTGTGTTCTAAGTTATATTAATTTCAAATGATCCTGCCTTCAACTTAAGTTAAATACATAATATAATAAAAAAATCTTCTAAGCACAGTTTGCAAGATAAGCATGTTTCTCTTTTTTTAAGCTCATAAAAATATTCCAAGATAATTGTATAATCTGTGCAAATCTTTATAAACTTCCAGTATAGCTTGAATATTCGTTTGCTCGTATGTTTCCAATGTCTATTTTCTGTGATTCAAGTCACGTAATAAAAGACTTTTTCCATTGCTTTCCCTTTGCAAGGTTTTTCGTTTTCAAAATTCATTCTTATAAGAATTATTTTGCATTAGTGATTTTTTTATTTAAAATTTACGCTTTAAACCATTCTCTTTTACAATACCTTTATTCCGACAGTGAGTTATTCTTTATATCAAAATAAAACTACATGAAGGCCATTTCAGAGAAAATACGAAAATGCTTGTTAATATTTAATTCAGGGCATAAAAATACGACTGCATGGGATGCTAGATCCTTACCTCGACTCAAAAGTAAATTACTTATTAAAGAGCTTAACTGATTAATCCAATCAATCAAGGCTGTTGTTAGGAGAGTTTATGTTGAATATGAAAAAAATATTTCACGGAAAATAATGGTTACATTTTATTCAAAACCAATCTGTTTTTCTCATTTAATTGATCTAAATAATCAAACAAACAAACAAACAAAAAAAAAGTCGCAGCTATTACTATTCAAGTATGTGAAAATTAATACGAAGTATGTTAATATATAATGAAACAAAGAAAGTTTTTATTTCTTTATGAAAATATGAGTATTCTATAGTTTTTAGTATAAGATTAATGTGATGTAAAAATGTTCTTATTAGGAAGATCTTTTGTTGAATTGTAGTACGATTACAGAAATTATGTAATTTAGTGAAATTTCTTTTCCATTAGTTAAAAAATAAAACAGTGTTTAAATTCTGAACTTTTAACACAAGCGAGTAAGATTGGTCTTTCAGAAGGAGCGCGATAAACGAAAAAAGAAAGACTATTAATCATCGCTGCTTTGCCCTTACCTACTGTAGTCTTCCCACAATACACTGTTGACAACACCGTACTATTTGGGACCAACCCTAAGTACGGCAGATAAGGTTCTTCAAGTGGCTAACATAATTCTAAAAATCTAATTATTTTCCACCTTTGTGTTGACTATTGCTTTGGTATTTTTTAATTTTTTAATTAATACTTCACGTTTTGCTTTATATTTATATCTTATTATGATAGTCATCTACTTTTGTAAGAAAGTCAGACTAAACAGCCAAGTTTTCGATACAAATTTCAAATTTTACTTAACAATACGACTATATCCCATAGACTGCAGTGATTGAGCATAAGAATATTCCTAAATCTTAATGAAAAATGAACAATAATTAATTGCTTTACAATTTTACCAATTTACTTTATAAAAGCACTTTTATAGGGAATTTCATACTTGGCTAATAGAAATGCTTCAGTAAGACAATCAAGGTTTAATTTGTTTAATTATTAACTAGACGGCTGACCGTCGCTTTGCTACGAAGCCTCGTATATGTAACGCGATTACAGTTAATGAATGGAAACCAATATCGTATTTATTCAAAAAAAAAAAAAAAATACATCAATTAACTACAAACTAAAATTTACAGCTAAAACGAAAAATAAAATTTATATTTTAACAAATATATGCAATACAATATTTAAAATTCTAAACAATTTCTCTATGTAAGGTACCTCAGCCATATAACGCCATGTATACCTTTAACGCCACCTATCTAATTCTTCATAAATATAAGAGATGGCGGT
Source organism: Thereuonema tuberculata (assembly GCA_023159025.1). Classification (NCBI taxonomy): domain Eukaryota; kingdom Metazoa; phylum Arthropoda; class Chilopoda; order Scutigeromorpha; family Scutigeridae; genus Thereuonema; species Thereuonema tuberculata. The sequence goes on from JAFIDM010012231.1 coordinate 163,421,063, forward strand.
ACTGCACTAAAGTAGTTTGCATTGATATGCCATCATGTCAAGTAAGTTACTAGCAGACCGCCAACATTTTCGAGTGAAATTATATTTCCACCTTTTCGTGTCGAGGACTGGTTCTGAAAGGCTGCTATTGTATCAACGTCAGATAAAATATAGATTTTTTAATGTTCAGCAAAGATTAACTATATAAAACTATATATTTTCTGGATTCTTGAAGATTCTTCTATGTAGATAAGTTAACTGTTATTTTTAAAATTCGGAAATTGTAGACAAACAAGTGCATCTTGTGATCCATGTGCTCAGTAGCGCTTTAACGCCATGGTGGTGTTAATGGTCTACATATACGATTTTAGGTTACGTACGACATTTATTAGTTACTAATATGTTTCATGAAAATATAGATTTTTTTCTTATTTATTATTTTGCTTTTATAATCGGAAAATGCCGAAATTAATTAATTTTTTCATTTCCTCTTTTGTTTTAGCTACAGATTAGAAAGACTGCGTTAATTTCAAGTGATTTTTTATTATTTTTTACAGAAAGTCAATTTAGTTGCTTTTTACTGTAATTTGTAAAAATAATGTTTACAATGATGGAATAATTCTTAATTTTAAATAAGTTAAGTTACTAGAAAGTAGGTGGCGTTAATTGGAACAGGTGTTCCTAATAACGCCAGTTTGCAAAGTTTTTTTATTTCAGTTCTCATACTTCTCCAGTAAAAGTTATCATATATTTCATTATGGTATGCTTCAAACAGAAGATTAAACTTTCTTGGTCATAATTTTCGTGTTTCGATGCACCCTATTTGCAGACTTACAGAAATTTAAATGTTAAGGTGGCGTTATTTGGGCAGGGTACCTTACAATGTTTTTGGTTTTACATTTTGAAATACTTACCTTATCTAAAAGAATTCTGATGAGCTGACCATTTAACAATACTCCTGTTGCTTGGCAGCTCGCGTGTGGCATTCCATTGTTGTGGACGTACGCACGCTCACACATATCATTGAGTTGACCATGCCACAATTCGGCTGTTGCCTGGCAACGCTTCCATCGTTGCGGATGTACGCACGCACACATAAGTAGTTTTTTTAATAACAAAAGAAAATTTCAGAGTTTCCTAAGATTTGCTCAGTGAATCTCAATAAATGGGAAGTATCAGTGAGTTGGACAGAAGAGGTCTGTGGAATCAAAATCCTCTTCGAATCAATTACAATTTAAAAATAATTAGTTATAAATTATACGTTCTTTACCTACAATGAATAATTTTTTTACGAACATTAATTGCATGTAAGTTATATAATTTATTTTGCCCTGTAAAATCTTCCCCTTGATCAGATCTTAAAGAGTTAGATTTTATATATCTTTTAAAATTGTGATTTTTGCTTGAGGTTCTATTTAAGAAATTCAATTGTTAATAAGAATTACTATTATGCTATCACATTTAGACGAACAAACTTATTTATATTAAATAAATATTAAAAATAAGAATACAAAATGTTTCGGGACCAAAATTTCGTTTCTTTTTTTCAAATGCAAGAACAAATCATTACAGCCAATTCTATGCAACTTAAGATTTTGAAAAAGGGAATAGGAATCTAATTGCAAACTTCATATTTCTATTTACATCCATTTTAAATTATTAAATATAAACAAGTTTGTTGGCCTAAATCCATTATTGAAACACCATGTTAAACTTCTCATTTATTTAGTATGGAACAGGATTCTTTGCTGGGGAAAAAAAAAACCAATTTCATTTATAGAATTAAAAAAATTGAAACTTCAATGTTAAGCTATCAAACAAACTCCTCAATTAATTGTAAAGCTCACAGTTAGATTTGTATCAACACCAAAAGCTGAAAGATAGCAAGGTTTAAAGAGGAAGTCTCTGTCTCTTTCTCAGTCGCTGTCAATCTTTAATAGCTTTTCAATGAATTTCTATCTTCAGTCTTAACTACAACACCCCGTGTAACGGTGAATGAAACTATTTGGAAACCATATTTCATGCGTACAACATAGGAAATAAATCTCTCTTACGGTCGGTGACCATCAATTAAGTTAAGAGAGCCACCATTATTCAGCATTTTCGTCAGCTCTAACCTTATTACGTGTAGCAACACACGAAGTATGCAAAGGCTGCCTTGCCAAGGAGAACCTTGCTGCTGATCGACTCTTCCTCAGCCCTTGACCTGAATTCCAACGAATGATCTTACGATGATCAGTTGTCAACAAAAGTGCCTCGTTTTGTATCACCAAAACAAGAGAAAGTGTGAAAGGTGATCTGTTAAATGTAGTACAAAAACAAAACAAGAAAAGATTACTTTGTAATGTACTTCATCTTTTCATCGCAACCAATAATGATATTTACATTTAGAATTAGCTGTTATATAACTAAGAAAAAGTGTCGCTGAACAATACATTATTCATATATATGATTACTATATTAACATCTAACTGCTAGAATAACTGTACTGATAAGGAAGGAAGTAGGTTACAAATTCATATTCCGAACTAATATCAAAAGGGCATGGAATAATTTGTTCTTTGGATTATTTCCTTAAAGATATTAAACTGTTCTATAACATTTAATTAAGATAAAATTTAACTTGAATTTATATGTGATATTATTTAATTCGATCAAACATTTTCGAAGTTTGGATGTAATAACTCTGATGTAAAAAGTCAAACTTTTTTGGGCTGAATTAAGTTGTAAAGAATTAGCGTCCAGTATTTACTTGTTGAATTTCCTTCTAATAACTATTTGGTTTTTGTCCCGAAGAAGGCAGTATGATTACCGTGTCTATAGACCGTGTATACACATGTGTTTGAGAACCTTTCCTAGCAAAGTTTTGAAGCATTGAATAGATCATCTTAAAAATTAATAAACAGATTTACGAATAAGAAACCATCTTTCGTTTGTATGTGTTTTTTTTTTTTTTTTTTATTTTCAATCGAAAAATTTAGGTGAGAACGAGGCGAAATAAGGGTGACTGAAATTCATGAGAGTAGACAACAAGCTTGCAATGATGTCTGCTTTTATAATGGCAGTGTGATTGGTCAATAAAGAACTAATGTGACTGGTTTATTAAAGCAATAGGTGCTTGGCTGCAATAAGAGCTCTAAGAATCTATTTATTATTTTGGAAATTAGGTCCCAAATACTTTTCGGAATTCTTAATTTATCCAGTCATTTATTTATTAAGGATTTATCACTCTACTTAATATTTGGCTACTTTTGATTGGTTATTAAATTATTACCATTAACCGCTGTTTGTTAAGACAAAAAACCTTATTTTCAGTAATTAAAGAAACACGCCTGGCTGTGGGACTTTTCGTTTCGGAGTTGGGTTTAGCTTTTCTTACTTTCCTAGGAACTTAGGCTAAGCATTTTGGATCAAAAATCCTACGGAGTAACAGAAAAATATGAAGTAGTAATCTTCAGGTGTTGTAAAAATACCTTTAACTATTTAATTTCAATGTTTTGACCACTTCATAATTAAATTTGTCAATTTCAGTTAAAATTGTACACCGTAAGTCAACATCAAATTGGCGGGTGTTTAAAATACCTGGAGTAAATAAGTAACAGGCTTCTTTTATTATTAGTATTAAATTTACAGCATTTGACTTTGGAAATAAACTGATGAATATAGTGAATTTTCTGACGATATCTTACATATTTTTTTTTTTCAATCTAACAATACATTTAAAAGTGAAGCAACATATTTGGAAACTTGTTGTTTGCCATCACAGTAGCAACCTATTAGAAAAACTAAAACGAGTTCTAAAAAAAATGGCGGGGAAAAAAATCCAAAGAGTATAAACAAAGTTTCAAAAAAAGAAACTAGTCCAGCAGACATGCATAAGCCTTCAATATGTTCAGGAAAAGAATATTGGGAGGATACAAAAAGGAAGAAGCCCGTGCCTATTCTATCTGCACTTACAAATGTCTTTGTAAATTTCAACACGAAAAGAGATGTTCGGAATGTGTCGCAATTGCTATCACTTCAGCACGTGATGAAATCGTAAAGTATCTGTCTACTTCGATAGATGTTTCTGACTGACATCGAGAAAATGTTAACTCTCGTAACAGCAATGATATTTGTTTTTGTTTTATTTTTTTTTTTATCTTCAGGCTATATTATATAGAATTTACTCTATAAGACATAGCAGATTTTTCATTAACTATGATTTTAATCGTAATTAGTTTTTTTCGTACCTGCTTCCAGTGGCGTAGCAACGCCTTTGGGGGCCCGGGGCGGGAGTTCCATTATTGCACAACCAAAAAAAAAACGGAATCTCCAATTCAACAACCAAAAAAAAAAGGAAATACTTGGGTGGATGGGGTCCCTAGGCTGACTGGTGGGGCCCCCTAGGCTTTTACAACCAAAAAAAAAGGAAATCTTGCTTTAACAACCAAAAATAAATAAAAAAAAAAAAGGAAATCTTGCTTTAACAACCAAAAATAAATAAATAAAAAAAAGGAACTCTTGCTTTAACAACCAAAAATAAATATAAAAAAAAAAAGGAAATCTTGCTTTAACCATCAAAAAAAAAAAGAAATAAGCTGGCTTTGGGGCCCCCTAGACCGCCCCCCCCCCTTGCTACGCCACTGCCTGCTTCTTGTATTTATTATTAATAACTTCCAATAGCTCAGTTCAATCCCTAATGAAATCATTATAGGAACATATAAACTATTTTCCGAACTGAGCCTGCACATAACAGGATTCTTATAAACTTCTTGATAATTTTTAACGTTGATTAAATAAATTTCACTTATTGTAACGAATCGAGTCTTTTAAAAGTTTTAGGTCAATCTGTAATTATTGCAAGCCTATGAGACAAGCGTTATGTAATATATGCAAATCGTTACAAAGATAAATAAGCTGTGATTTTTTTTGTAGTTACAACATTTTCTTTTTAATTCGGTTAGAAAGTATTGACAAAGAATTGACTGCTTTCTTCCTCGGTAAAGATTTTTTTTTTTTTAAGGAAATTTTGGAACTTGAATTTGTTCACAATCTGAATAAGGAACTGGTAACTAAACTAAGTACAATAATTTATAATTTACATTATTCTCATAAAACAACACGGTCACGGAAAGGGATGTTTATAATATGCAATTAGAACAGATTAGCAGAACAAGCAATATCAATGTACGATATTATGAAATAATTATCATTATACGATATTATGAATAATAAGAGCTAACAATTAAACCTGAATAAACTGAATAACAATTCATTATTTGGTATCTGAAATATTGGAGTTACAATAGATATCGAGTGCATTTTAATTCATCTTCCTTATTTTAAACTAAAGCACTCAATAGCTGTTTAATTAGGATAAATATCTCAACAAAACTATAATAGCACCAATAGACTGCAATAGAAGTAAAGGAAACTCAATAATAAGATGGATTTTCTGGAAAGAGCAATTAGGGCAATATGCCGTTAAGTAGGAAATCCTATATAATCGATATTATACTATATATCGTGAAGGAACTCCCTAAAATATTAATAGCATATGATTTACCTAAGTGCCTATTTTCTAATAACTATTTAATCCTTTTTAGTTTAATCCTTTGTAGTTTGTTGTATTCAGCGTAAATGCATTAAAATTAACTAACAACACACACTGTACTTCATTGAAAAGTAAATATTGAATAATTGTTAAGTTATAAAATCATGATATTTACTGAATCAGATATTTCGAAGAAAAAAGCTAGATTTTATATATTATATATTGTTATTGGATTCAAGCTAATTCAGCAACTGCAGTCTCTGTGCTACTCAATGTTACATTCTTCAAAAAGTCAAGTGACTTAATTTTCCTTACGTAATTTTCAAATTCAGTGGCCTTTGATAACTATGGAGAGAAAAAAAAAAATCCCTCAATTGCTTTCTTTGCTGATCAGTTTCTATTGATTTTTCTTAATTGGTTTGTGAGGAATTATCAGGATATGATCGCAATACAATGAGTTTACTTACCAGCTACTTCCATGTAGCTCACAGCCTTTTTTGGTTCACGGATCTCTAAAAACATATCTAGATTATTGCAGATACCTAACTGTTGTAAGCGCATTAATAATCCATACCAGCCTCTCAGTCGTAATGAAATTTATTCGAAATGTTTTTTATGGACTGAACTCTTTTAATTTTATCAGGTAGCAATCTTAATGTAGTTGTGTGGTTTTTTTTTTTCCTGCTCCTTTCTTCCTACTCCTTCCCTTCTAAATGACATCTGAATGTTTTGAATCTCAGTAGGAGTTACGCGTATTCTAATTACGAAACCAGACAATCGATCCATTACACATTGGAGTTGTCAGTCAAAAGGAAGAGTCCTACTTTTTGAAACAAGCATCAGTGGGGAGTTTTCAACTTTTTAAGGCGTTTCAAGTACAAATGATTATGCTACACACGTTATATCAACAATATCAGAATACTGATTTTAAATTATCAAAAATCTTCTAAAACAAGAAGATTGTTTTAAATTGGATGCTTGCGATTGCTTCAGTAAAACTGAATTCAAGTTTTCAATTATACATTCAAGAGTTATCCTCTTCAGACATAAGATAGTAAAATGAAAAAGGAGGAAAACATTAACTTTATTTTGCTTCTACTGAATGTATTAATTAAAAATTGTGAGAATTAGTTCTTTTCTTAAATTGCTTAATATTACATTATTATTTAAATAATTCAGTCTATGTTTCTAGACTCTAAGTGTTATATTGTTGTAATATAAAAATTTGGAAATGGAATTTGAACATTTATGAATGATTTAAAAAATTTTAAAGGAACAATTGAAATAATTGTAATGAAGGTTTATTTTTAAAAATTGAAATTAATATGTGTATTATATATTATATTATATGCATATTAGTATATATTCTTTGCTTTATTTCAATAAATATCTAGGGGAAAGTCATTCTCCCAATGTAAATATTACTTTGTTAAGATCAACGTCTCCTTAAATGGTCTTTTATTGAACTGCCTCTTGATCATACAAAACAATAAATGTCAGTTCTTGGTACTTTTAAGTCAATAAATTAATTAATAATTTGAGATTTTTCGTTCTTTTAGAATTTATTATAAATTTCCTCCATTTATTTAGTTCTTTGAAAATATATTCATCATAAAAAAAAAGCTTTATTCATCAGGTTTACTTATTTATTTATTTTTTTAAAATCTTTTCCCTATTTTTGAAAAAGAATTTATTTAAAAGTAAAGCCTTATTCATATTAGACAATGATTTTATTATCTATTCTATATTTCGAAAGCAGGGTCAAAGCTTTAATCTGGGGTTATCATTGGCGATCGCAGAATAGGATAAATGGGATTGGGAAATCTGTCCTGTAATATTCTTCCTCCGCTACACACTGTATCCTCCAGAATGAAACGGCAAATTTCTACGTATTTACTGAAGGATTAAGGCGGGAGATCTAATAGAATACTTATCCATTGGGGATTGGGAAGGGTGATGAAGGGAATCAGAAAATAAGGAGGACAGAGGGAAAGGTTGGCAACCGATCTTCATAATGAAGATGTCTTCGGCCAAGGATGTCGAGCAAGTTGAGCAAACATATTTTGCTACGTGGCGAATTGAAGGTGCAGTGATTTCGTTCCAGGCAGGCAACAAAGAGTGTTTCGTAGGTGGGGAGAAAAAGAGTGGTGCAAAAACCTACTCCACCAGGAAAGGGGGAAACCATCATTTTCGGCTGGAGTATCCTTCAAGTCCTGCCGTCATCACACTCCTCTCCCCTCCCTCACTTCATTACGAAGCAGTTATTGGCAAGGTAGAGAGGTGAATTCTGGACACTGCCAACTTGGGTAATTTACATGCTGTTATGGGGATTTAATTGGTGAAAAAGAGGTGAAATGCTGTACAGTGTGTGATAATAGAATATAGTAAAAGGGAGAGAAAAAAAAGAGAGAGAGAGAGAAAGAAACCGGAGTGACTTGCCTTTCTAGAGATTGATAAATGATTGCACACTCAGGTCAGCAGCTCGACCGGCATGCTCACAGAACAGTAATGGCAGCACCAGGAGAGAACAATCGACTCTTGTAAACAAAAGCTGTACTCGTCATATAGAAGACCGGGAAATCCCTTCCAACAAGGTTCGCTGATCAACGATATCAAAGACCTAGTTGACAAATACAAGATTCCAAAGTCCTTTTTCACTGGCGGACCTCTGTGATAAGGATTAAATCTTCATATTCCCTACCTACTGTAATTCATAAAAGCTTATTCTGCAATTGACGGTGGAATGAGTGACGAACAACACGATTCTCTCAAATGGCAGCTTTCTTAATGCTTGGAAGTTTCGACATTTGTTAATGGTGAGAGTTTATTTACATGGGCATTCATTTCAACAATCTTCCAACTTTTAAGGTAATTTCAAATGCAGAGTACCGAAAAGATATGATTCGCCGATTAAGTTTGGGATACTCAAACTACTGCAGTAATGGATTACTTTTGATAATTTAGTGCTACAATTTAGGAACTTTTAAATAACAATGTAAATTACCTTTCACTATAGGATAAAATTTATAATTAAAAAAAAAAACCAAAAACACTGAAATCATTTCCTTTTAATTATTATTTTCATTATAAGTTTAATTACAGTACTATCTTTCTAAAAAAAATAGTAATATAATCAACATGCGATTTCTAAAAGAAAAATGTTCTTATGAACATTTGTAGAAATAACTGAAATGCAAGCTAAAAGAAAATATATTTTTTTTTAATGTAGCTAATAACAATAAAAAATATTTATCGCAATTAAATATTGGCCTACTTTAATTTTGTGATAGAAGTTATAGACGTTATCGACAAAAATATTAAAGCTTTAAATAACATTTCTTAAAGGTTTTATTTACAGTTTTTTGTTTTTACTTAAAATAACTAATTTTGGAATATTATTGTTCTAATTAGACTTTGCAGAAATAACCGTATAAATGTCTAGAATGTGTTTTTGTAATTTCGTTTGTTTGTATCTACTTTTACAAATCGTTTCGTAATTCGTTAAACCCAAAAATAATGATTAAATCAGCAGAATTATTAGTTTTTTGTTGAATTCAAAGCTTTTCCCTATTGAAAAAAAAATAAATAAAAAATAAACCAATGAATCAAATGTAAAAATAGGATTTTTCTATTTCTATTTGCTGCATCACTGAATCTGAAACTATAATGGTAAGAATAGTTTTAATGTAAGCATTACTGAAACTTTGTAATACTTTTTAAATCTCACAGTCACTTAAAACCAATTTCTTTCTGCAAATTATTAAAAATATAAGACAAGCAAAGAAATCCCCAGCCCCATTGCTTTACTCCCAATTTTTAATTCTCCAATATTTAATTCCGTACTTCGGAAGAGAAAAATTTCAAATCCTTTCTTTTCTTTCCCGTACTCCTTTTTTTTTTTTTGGGGGGGGGGCAATTATTCTCAAGAGCTGTAAGCGAACAGCACGTATAAGCCTTTTTATTTATTATTTTTTTTTCCCGCCAGTTATGATTGGTTCTTCCCCTCGGGGCATAACAATTCGCAACCCTCCCCATCCGCTCTGGTGGGTTAGCCATGTCGAGCTCTGCTGAACCGACACACATGTACGCGCCGAGGGAGAGAGAGGGGGTGGATAGGTGGATTGGCAGCGCTGCATTCTTCTTTTATTTTAGCCCGATCGATATATGGAATTGTATCAAGCACGTCCCACTGAGCCCCGACTGCGCGATGATCACACTTTCCAACTTGGTCCCAAGCTTAATTGGATTAAGGAACGGGAAAGTCCACAGCTGTTGCAGGCGGGCCTAATCCCCGCCCGTCGCGAGCCGTCAGAGCGAGGGCGTTCGGCCGTTGGGGCCCCGCCAATCCACGCTCGAGGCCGGCCCCGGGGACGCCCGATCAAGCTGCTCTAAAGAAAAGAAAAAAAAAAACGAGGAGGACGTTTCTGTACAGAGAAAATGTATTTCCTATTTACTCAAGGGATCGTAATTTTAATATAGTGGAATCCCGATAAGACTGGCGAATTCCAAACTAATTTAAATGAGATTTATCAACGGATTTACACTTGCAGGCAATGGTTCGTCTCCTCTTAAGCTTCTGCAAGCTTCGGCACACCCACGTAAGGGAAAAGGAGACACAACAACGAGCAAACAAGAAGCTGGCCAACCCTCAAGCCCCTGCTTCGATTTTAAAATTTCTCAATATTCACACTTACACCACGTTTTTCAACGAATTCATTATTAATAAATGAAATAAAAATCTAACAAATAGACAGCAAATAAGATAATTTTATTTGCATAAAAGGTTTACAAATGTTATCCATCTCATTTACATATTTTTTTAAATAAATGAACCAAACCTAGTATGTTGAATAAAAGACTTCAAAAGTGATGTTTATTTATCTGGATAAGTATTACCATTTCGTCTGCACATCTAGAATTTAATAGATTCTTCTTGAGATCTACCCTAATTGTCTGTTTACGTACCATTGTTTAGTAACTAAACTTTAGTTCGATCTTTGTTTTCGTCTATCTATTTGTGACGTCATCTTACTTCGAATCATGGCTTCGCTGTACAGGAAATGGCGCGAAGGAAGCGAAGGAAATACAGCAACGGGGGAGTGAACGAGTCAAAAGGAACCGTTTCGTTTCAAGCTCAAAAAGGATTAATACTGCAAAGCATTCTAGGTTTACCACAATTTTAAGATTATCTTCGAATGCTTTTTTTTAATGTCAGCATAGCTAAGAACTAAAAGAAATTTATCAATTTTTAACAACAACGATACTGTCTTTGGACAAAAAAACATCATTTTAATCAATATTTGTTTTTTCAGTTGATAGCAAACAATTTTAAATAATTAAAGTAATAATTTTTGAGTCTTTATCTTGTTTCGTCTTTCGTTTCCTTTAATTGCAACTACAAGTTGATAATCTTCAAGCGAGGTAGTAAAGAAACGATGTATTTTTAATCTATAATGTTGTAAACATAATATTGTTTACAAGTCTTGATAGATTAAAAACATATTTAGTGCCAACTTCAGATATCAGGAGATCGAAAAAAAGGTTAATTAATCTAAGTAAATCAAACTAAATATACTTTTCATTAGACGAATATGTATTATGTAGATATAAACTAATATATTTTACACAATAAATAATAAATAATTTCTAAACGCACAAATTAATTAATAATCTCATTGATGTGAGATTACTTCATTACTTTATTGCTGACTTTTCTATCAATAGTAGGTTTGTTATAGATGCTTTAATATTAAATAATTTGAAAATAGTTTTAATATACAATATGCATATAACATATTTTGTAAGGACAACCGTACATTGTTAAGAACTTAATATATTAAAAATGGAAAAATAGATACTCAAACACTAATAATAATAATAATTTAAGATATTCTAAACATCTCACCAAATTTAAATGTAAAATAACATTATTTGCAAAATATTGGAAAGGACAAAAACATATACATTTCAAAATCAGACAAGAGCAACCAAATGGTAATTATGAATCGGAATGAATATTTATCAAAATTAGATGATATTGTCAAGGATAAGGAACATTACAAGGAATTAAAAAAGGACCCTACATATACTTTGTATCACAAAGTAAAAACATTGATAACAAATATGAAAGAAAATGGATCAATAAATCCAAAACAGAAAGATGAAATTATGAAAGATTCTTGCAGAACACCCACAATGGAGGGAAGAGTAAAGACCCATAAAATTGATAATCCAGTAAGACCAATAATAAACGCCTATGGTTCTCCTGTACATAATTTGGCCAAATTCATCAACAAAATTGTAAGAAACTTCAAACTTCCAAAAGAAGAATTAATAGTAAAAAACTCAAAAGACTTGATTCAAAAAATAGCACATCTATTTAATAATAAGAAGAAATTTCATATGTATTCCCTGGATATAAATGACATGTATACCAATATTCCAGTGGATGAGACATTATCCATAGTAGAAAGCATGGCATTTAAGAATAAAGAATGGCTCATGAAACAAAAATTAGATAATAATGAATTGATGAGTACAATTGAATTAATCACTAAGAACGCATATTTCAAACATAGAGATAAAATATATCAACAGGTAAAAGGATTCCCAATGGGATCTCCATTGTCAGGAACCTTGTGTGATATATTTTTGAATTTTTGGGAGTGCAAATTACTGGAAAAGACGAAATATAAATTTGAATATTACAGATATGCGGACGATATCTTAATAATCTGGTACGGGACCGATAGACAATTTGACAAGTTTTTCTCAGAAATTAACAAGATTACTGATGAAATCAAGTTTAAAGTAGAAAAGGAAGTGGACAATAGTCTAAATTTTTTGGATAAGGCAGTTTGGGGGAATATGCCTCGTGGGGGAATATGCCGCACTAGCTGTATCTAAGAAACCCAATACCAAGTAGCAGCACCATCGGCAGGATTTGGTGGATATTTGGCAAAGAAACGCTATTCAAACGACTCTGTGCCGAAATATCTCTTCAGACTCTATTTCTGCATACAAATAGAGGAATGTAATGAATTTTGTTACTAAATAATTATTTCAAGTTCGTAAGGATTTTGTCACAAGAAAGATACCATACATTTCTGCATGTTAATTTCGTTTTGGCATGAAACCTCATCATCTACTCTTTGTTTCTCGCCTTGGTAGAGGCCGCCATATTTTCACCCAACCACGTGACGAAGCTTCTAAAAATAATTGACCTAGTGGGGTAATATGGCCATATGATAATATGGTCATATGGTAATACGGTAATATGGCCATATGAGTGGTCATATGGGTCCAAAATGTGATTGGATTCAGTGTGTAACTTGCTTGCGTTGGCTACATGAAATTTGTTCGACATCGACACGTTTCTGCGAAAACTGTTTAAAAACGCATGGTGAATAGTTTAAGACATTAAACATTAAGACATTCATGCTTATCAAAGCTTTTTTGTGTCATTAGTTTGATTATTCCTGCATTAGTTTGATTTGTTTTGAGTATTTCTGGTTTTTGTGTGATTAAACTGTTTGCAAACTGCGTAACATTGCATGTGGCCATATTCCCCCGGTACTGGGGGAATATGGCAGTTTTTTATTTTTTTTTATTTTTCATTTATTAAATATTTGTGAACAAATTGAATTAAAAAGTCTTTCAGGAGTTATTCACAACATTCTATATTAAACAATACACTGTTCAGGTTCTTTATAGCAGTATAAAATATGCTCAATAAACGTGTTCAAAAAATAAGTGGCCATATTCCCCCGAATTACCTTATATGCTTAACTAGAAATGAGAATAAGATAATTATGAAACATTATACAAAAAAATACAAAAGTGAACACATAATCAGGACATGGCATAAACATAAAAAGAAACATAATTGAAAACTATATGCAAAGGATTGACGTCAACACAAGTAGTGAAGATGAATTCAATAGAGAAATTATGAATATGAAAAGAATCCTTAGTAAAAATGGGTACAAGGAGAAATTCGTAAATAAAACTATAAAACAATACCACACATTGAAAATTAAAGAGTTAACAACAAATAACAACAGAAGATATTTCATACCATACTTAAACAAAAATAGTCTGACTTTAAAAGAAATTTGCAAAAGTTTTGGTTTCAATATTGGATTTGAATATAACAACAAACTGAAAAACATTTTATGTTGCAAATTGAATAGTAGTGTTAAAAAACATGAAATGGGTATAATTTACAAAATAGAATGCAAGAATTGCGATTTATTCTATTTGGGCGAGAGTAAAAGAACAGTGAAGGAACGAATGACGGAACATGGTACCAGCATTAGGAACAAGTACATTGAAAAATCAGAAGTAGCAGAACATTGTGTGAACAAAAATCATTGTATTAACAACGAGATACAAATTTTATATATTGAAAGAGACACCAAAATAAGAAAGATAATAGAAAGCATGTGTATCCGGAACACAAAAAGAAAAAACATGAATAGGAATGATGGTATGGAAATAGAGAAATTTTTCACAAGATTAGCTAAAAGTTTTGTAGATAAAATATGCACAAAATGTAATAATAAGGTTACAATCAAGGAACTAAATTGTTAAGCCCCATCGTATATTATTGTTAAAGAAACAAAGATTGGAACTAAATGGTATCATTTCCATATATTATTTATATTTTCTCGAGGAATTTTGTGTAATTTAGAGTATTGTTCTTCAAATTATTGTTATTTTAGGCTTGAGAAAGAAAAGACGCAATCTTTTCGAAAATTTGCTTTTTGTATTAAATGTAGTTATTTTACATTTAAATTTGGTGAGATGTTTAGAATTTTTAATAGT
>JAFIDM010012231.1:163435803-163462580 GCA_023159025.1 Thereuonema tuberculata
TATATATAATATAATTCTATAATTATCTGATCAGTGCTCGATATGTGATACTATAAAGTCGCTCCGAAAAATGCTACTTCAACGTAATGAAAGTGCTAATAGTTCTAAAAAATATTTATGCCTTGATTTTTCCATATCAATTTAAAAATAAATCCCTTGTTTCCTTGTTAACTGGGTTGGTTCACTACGCGCTAATTCCTGTTTAGAAAGCTGTAATTCTCTCAATTTAATAAAACTACAAATTTTGTTTTAATCTCAAAGACTGTAGATTATAATAGACTGCATAGTTTGTATTTCCATGGTACAAAATATTGAGAAAATTGTTAATGTAAAAATTAGGAATAGTTTTTATGCACTATTAAAATGTTACTTTGTTGAACTGAATGCTGCTACTATTCCCAGCGGTGTCTGTTCTTTGCCGTAGCAAAACATGAGTAGAAAGTGAAGCCAATACTTCGTTGGCAGCTGCTTATTTAGGACCGCAGTTGTCAAGAACGATCTCTCGAATGAAAAGACGGTGATAAAATAAATATGGTATGCCATGAAATGAATCTTAAATAACACAAGCACAGTTTGTAAATGGCTCAATCGGCGTCAACTTTATAGCATAAAGCAACCTCTTTTTTTTTTGAATGACGAAACACTTTAGAAAGATAAAAAAAAAAAAAAAATGACTGAAACATAAACAAACGATTTTAATTTGAACTTTAAATTCATGCTTTCATTAAAAAGAAAAGAAAAAAGAATTATAATCCTATAGTAAACTACTTTACCAAACTAATTTTTAAGTATCACGTAATTAGAAATAGAATTAATTATTCGGTACCTGTAGTTATAGTTTAAGCTGAATTAAACTCTATTATATACAGTTTATAAACATTGCATTTATTTTATCAACATTATCAGTTACTTGATTTATTTTAAAAGTGTAAGTTAATGTAAATAATAATATATTTTCGAAAATTAGTTTCCGAGTGATATTTCAGGAATACCTAAAGATTGCTATCAATCTTCGCTATGGAATAAAAGAAAGATAGAAATAACAGTCTCTGCAATCTTAATAATTATATCTTTTATTTTAAGAACACTACAAATTAAGTTACAAATAATCTACAAAAGTTTTATTCAGCCATAATTATTAGGAAATGTTATTAAACACATATTTACTTTGCTGTTTTTAAATTTTAAATTAATAAACTGGAGGCCTATTGTAATTTACAGATTAATAAATTACTAAGCAAAAATTCTCTCTGCACTGATGCAATTTTGAAAGACTGAAGAAAATAATACATAGTTTGTGTTACAACTATAAAAAATGCATTATTTAAGCAAGCGTTTACGCAACTGAAATTTTTAAAAGAGACATTTAAAATAATAAATATCCTAATTATAGTATTATACCTAATGTTAATCGTAACAATTAATTAATCTTTGTTCTGGATGGAGTTCTTATTTCAAATTCGAAAGTAATTACTACATCTTCGTTTCAAGGTCAAATAAGAAAGGATTGCTTTGTTTTCTGAAGCCATTGCTGGGTTGTTTTATTTTCCAACTATCATGTTTAAAGCCAATTAAGGAAATTATTTAGACAACTTTTTTTTTTTTTTGTTCAGTAATGATGGGATGAACCCATCTTTAATATATGTAAATCAGTTTTGAATTTTAGAACCGACAAATCGGCAATTATTGTTAATCTTAATTGACAGAAAAATGAAATCGAAATTGGTTACATTATTAGCAATTAGAAGAACAACTTTCTTCTTCTTATTTTTTAAATATAAGAAAGTATCCTGGGTCTTTGTTATAATCGACGGTTTTTGCGTTCAGCCTAGTTCGATGTGATTCATGGCAAAGGAAAGGACTGCTGCCAAGGTCATTATGGCGGGAACAAAGAATTGACAAGGGTCTGTTTAGCGGGAAACGCACGGACCAAACCGTCACTAACAGATAAGCACAGCTTTTTTAGTTCGATACATAGTTGGTTTTAGATGATTTCGACTAAGTATGCGTTTATTGGTGATACTCTAGCAATTATTTTTGTTTGACTCCAATTAAATTCATAACGGTTTTAACGGTTTCGTAACAAAAACTTATTAGAAATTTTCGTAAGAACGAAAATAGAAATGGGAATGAAATTCACAATCAAAGGTATGCAACAACTTCATTACTTGTAAGTGAAACTGTAAAAATAATGTATATATGTGTGTATGTATGGGATGATAACATTTCTATTAAAATGTTTAATGTGAAAAGAAATTTAACGTGCCCAATGATTCAAAGAATTAAGCAAGTGAACGAGGCACAACAGTTTATCCATCAAGTCTTCTGAAACAGCATAATGAAAAATTAAGAACACAAAATAAAAACATTTGAACATCATGTTTTGGAAATTTCTATGGGTCTCTTTTGTTACATTTAACAAAAGGAACCGAGGAAGTTCTAGAAACAATTGTTTTAAATGTTTTTATGTTGCATTTTTAACTTTTCAGTGTGTTGCATTTTTTTCAGAATTTGATGGACTAACTTCTTTTAGAATTCTCATTATTTTTATTTCGTATTGCAGTTCATAAAGTTAAAGTTTTCCATTACTAATTTTTTTTTCTGTTAATTTTATGCTAAACATAAATGAATTAATTAGACAGTAGTTTACTAGAAGTAAATATATTGCAAGTTCAATACAACAAAATTGCTAATATAAAACTTGTATCTTGTCTCTTTATGTCATTTTCAGCTCAAAATTTTTTTGTAATTTGATTCGAAATTTTATTATAAATTAACAAGGGAGTGATTAACTTTATTTTCTTCATAAAAGTACAAAAAAAATTCTTAAAATAAATCGATTATGTATACATTAAGTTTTATTAATTGTTGAATAAAGAGAATGATTACAAAAGAATGGCGTACTTAAAATCAATTCATATAAAAAAATTGTGAAGATTTGTTATTTTAAGATTTTATGCATATTTTAATATAGGCCATTCATTATTAAATTCGAAATCGGATCTATTTATTGTATCCAATTTTTACTGTTGAAATTATACAAGAAACGTAGTTTCGTGAAAGTTGAGAGAAGATCAAAAGGCTATAGCATAACTTATAGTCAAATATAATGGGTAACTAAAAGAAAACAGAATCAATAAAATAAAACAATGAACAATAAAAGCCTATAAAATATATAATTGCAATTTAAGAAAAGAAACTAATAATAACACGTTGTTTGGAGTTTTGAAAATTCACTTGTAACAAATTGATGAAATCTTAAAACAAATATGATAGAAAATAATGATAGATTAACTGAAAATAATTGAAATGAATGCGGTTGGCCGAAACAAAGTTTTGTAATTTCATTCTTATTTTTGAAAATGGACAATCACATGATTCAAATAAAAATGATTAATTTTGATTGGGAGAATTCAGCCAATTTCTATGGTTTCTTGTAAAGATTTATGAAAAACCACTCTAATTTTCTTTTTTTAAGAATCCTAATTAATGTAAATGAATGAATACGTTTGAGAAATAATCCACATGTTAATAAAGTCTATGTATTTAATCACTGACATGTGGGTTATTTCTCACCTTTTTAAACATAGCTTTTTTTTTTAGAATCCAGTATTTTATCCTTCTCTCTTAATATACAAATATGAATTCGCTTCAATTTTCAGTTTTCTACAGTTTTAATTTTAAAATAAAATTATTTATTCTTGTAACAGCGCAAATACTTTAATATTAATATTAATAACAGTATAATATATTAATACTGTTTTCGATAAAAGAAATTCCTAAATGGTAAGTAAAAAAAATGTAAATAAAACAAATAATTGCTATATCATAAATACGTTAATTGGGAAAACACAAAAACATTGACGATAACTAATTTTATTCTAAATTCTTTTTAACTGAAAATCAGAAAAACATCATTACTTTTCTAGCTTTCTATAAGGTAAAACTATTCAAATTGATTTAGATGTTTTTTTCTTCTTCAATATTCACTATGCAATGTTGTAATGTTTAAAATGCCTCCCCCCTATTTACGCATTGATTTATTATTTTGCTGACAGATTAATTTGTTTCAGAAACTTTTTTTTGGAGAGGGAGGAAAAAGCCAGTTGAAAAAAAAAAAACACATCAAACAATCATAAAGCTGAAAGCAGCCATGTTTAAATTGTAGGCCTAACACGTAGACACATCATAAAGATTTTCTTCTCTCAAGCAAGGAGATCTGTTACAAAATTACAGGACACATTTATCTCATTATCAGCGAAATCAAAACTATATAATCGAGTTTAAGCTGCTTACAGAAGTACCTCATCACTTGTGTTATTTCGTACTCTTTTGTATGTAGATTAGAGATAGTCTTGCAACTGGGGATAAATTACTATTCAGATACACGCAATTTTATAATAAGAAACATTTGTAAATGTTTACACGCAAACTTTCAATTAAAACTTCGTTAGAGCAGAGAAGGAACTCCCAAACAACAATATGATTAAGGTGTTCAGACCCCTAGAGTAGGTTATGACAATAGAAATCGTAGTATATAATAAAACTAAATAACATATTCTTAGGCAAGTTAGCACTATATTTAACGAGGCAAGAATCATGAAGTGATAGTTATGTGCCATGAATGTCTCATAAGACTTCTTTCGCGCTTTCTTGCTTTCTCAGGTAAGTCTAATGAGCCTTTTTCTTTCCTACATCATTATAGCAAAAGCAACAAGCCCATTCTTCTGCAACTGTAGAAGCTGTAAACCTTAAGTTAAATTGCTGACAGAAGAAACCTAATATCTTAAAATTTTTTGAACTTTTCGTTCTCAAAATAGATAAATAAAAGGAAAAAAATAGCTTGTGTTACTAAAATTTCCATATCTGTAAAGACTGTTTTTTTTTTTGTTTTTTTTTTTCATATTTAATGTCTTATTTATTTTATTATAGATCTATTTTAAGTCTACTTTCTCATAACAATGTTAATTATTTCAAAGCTACATTTTTTCGCAAATAGTTTTCGTTCCAATTCAACTTTTAAGAAGGTCTATAATTTTTTGTATTGAATAGTTTAGAGTAGGCCTAGTATTCTTCAGTATCACACAAAGAAAAGTATTCTCATGTGTACTTTTCCTAAACGAAAGAATATTGAAAAACATGAATTTATTAATTAAATTTTTGTTTTGTTGTTATGAAGGATAAAATAATAAGAATTAAGTTTTTAATTTTCTTTTAATTTTGAAAAAAATATCTAATACCGTAACTTAAGACAGCATCTATTGATTTTTGTTTTTTTGTAATGCAAAAAAAACGAAATAAAAAGAAACCTACATGTTAATTAATGATTAATATTTGCAAATATAAAAAATTTCACTTTAATAAAAATTATCAAAAAAACTAGCTTAAAAGCTACTGTAAAAACGTTTTGTAAATTATAGCCCTGCATAAAGTTACAAAAATAAGAAAGTTTTTGGGTTTTTTGTTTTTTTTTTGTTTGTTTACTTTATAATAATCTTATGAGGGCATTTTCAATTAGAAGAGCGTATGTTATTGAATACATTCACTAATATATAAGTAGAAAGAATACAAGAATGATTTATAACTGTCATACTCATTCAGTATTTATATATAAAGTGTTAATGTGTAAGAGTATGTTTCAGCTAACTGATCATTGGACAACCATCAAATAACATATCTATAAACTTCTTTTAACTTGATTTTGTATATACTGTCTATATAATTGTGATTTTATGCTTCTCCGTCCTATTTTACAATATAAATTCCTGTTCCTCCATATGTACATTAATACATATGTATATATAATGCGAATGCACATTTCTCGATAATTAATAAACTGTTGAAAGAGATTACTAAAAGCTTTCATCATCAAATCTTAATGCAAATTTATCTAAATTCAAAAACAAATTTTTTGTAGGTAATTTTGGTGGAAACTATATATAAGTGTAAAGGTATTAAAATTATATCCGAAAACAATGAAAAAAATAAAACAAAATGTATAAATTATATAGCATTTTTTATTATTTATGTCCAAATCTGGTGAACTAAAATCTGAACAAAAATATCTGCATCAATATATTCAGGATGAGAAAAACAAGAAAAAAAAACCAATAACCTTTCATCGTTTTCTTACTATTAAAATTTAGAGAAATATATTTTATTATTTATAAAAATTAAGAATTCCTTTTTCAGAAGTTGAATTTTTCTCTAACCATACTATTCTCAATAAAAAGAGATAGTATAGAAGAGAGACTGTAGGCCTAAAAGTGACCTTAGTACTGAGGTTAGGCCTACACAATGGTTACATGTTGAGATTTCAAATATTGATATAATTACAATAAAAAAATAAGCGTTAAATAATTTCAACTGCACGAAAATTTAGAGAAATGTCTATTTTATTTGTAGAAACCATAAGCAGAGAACTCGGTTTGATTTTAACGTATAATTCGTTAACGGCGAAACATGCAGCGATTTCGTACGCTTAGGCCTGACGTAAGTGCGCTGATCTAGTCCATCAGTACAATCGGAAGGAAAAAAAGACCGATTGGCTGCGTCCAAACGAAAATACTGAAATTGTTTATTCACAGTTGTGATGTCAAAGAAGATCGTGATCGGAAGGTGAGAGATCCACGAAAACAGCTCCCCAAAAACCTCTGCGAAATGCCGAGTCATGGTCGTCTGTAGCACCTGCCCCGAACGCATGGTGTTAGGCAATAGCGTGTCCCCTGTGGAACAAGCCCCCGTGGAAACCGCACAAAAGCAGTTGAAAGCCGGAGCAGAATCATCAATTTCGAAGTTACAACTTAATAGCAGCGATGATCACGGTCAGTTCCTACGACTTTCCAAGTCAGAAACGGAGTCTCTTCGCATCGCCGCCATTGCTCTTCTTGGCGCCCTCCCCCCTCATCTTTTTTGTCATTTTTTTTACAGGGATGGGGAGGGGAAATTCTTGTTAGGCTTAAACACGAACGAGTTTCGGGTTAACGGAATAGCGGGAACGAATGAAGCGTTGGCGCTAATACGAACGGAGGAAAATGATGAGGAAAAGGAGGAGAAACAACATGTACGATGGGAAACTTGCCTTCCTCGTGTCTTCGAAGAAAAACAACGTTTTAGATGGAGGAAAAAGAAGTTGCTCACGTGACGACATTCGGCCGTTTTCTGTTGGCGGCTCGTTTACTCTGACGTGGAAGGCTGTCGCTAGCTGCCGCCGCCACCATGCTCACAGCACATGCTCAGTGAACAGCTTTTCCTTGCTTCGTATGATAATTAATGAAGCAAAGTTCAGGCGGAAACAAAAATCGCGCGCTACGTAAGTAGGCACGGGAAGGATAAAAAAAAAGAATACAGACAAAGCAGCGCTAGGCCCACTTACCTTGAAGCGTAAACACCAGAGCTCGGTTCGCTCGTGGCAGTATCGTCCAAAAATTCAAACCCGACAACTGCAGCCGTTGTAACCGTCGTATCGGAGGGACAATCACGAGCATTCAAAGCCGCCATTCAAACGTTCCAAACCGATATCAATTTCGTCGTCTCTGTCTTTACGTTTATTTTCGGAGGGACAGGTAAATCCAAAACGGTTCGGCGGGAACCCGGGCCGAAGTGGAGTCTCGCGGGCGATACAATTTGCGATATTCCGGGCCATTGTCTTGATATATGGTCGTATTTTTTCCAAACACAAGTCATAATTTCTTCATTTTACAGCCCCCACGTGACCCGGATGTACCAATCCTGGCGCGACGTTCAAACCCATAAAAGTCTCTTAGTGTGAAAATTAGTCTGCAAGTTTTTTCTTTCGCCGGCCGACCAAACAATCGCTGACAAAAGGCTAGGCCGATCCCTGACATTTTATGGGGCAGTTTGAGAGGGGGACGCTGACCAAAATCGAACTCCGCCATCACTGGTTCTTCTCCTCGACGAGAGACAACCCGCCGGCAATGGCACGGCCACGCGGCCAGGCTCACAAATGCAGTTTCGGCTAAGTTATTGCCAATTTGCTGATGCCTCCAATGAGTACAACTCGGGACTGAAAACCAAACTCGTTTTATGACTGACTCACACCAATAGGAGTGCTTTGAGAGGATAACAATTAATACATTAAGTGTGGAAAGAAAAGGAAAAAATAAAAAAAAAATAAAGCTTTTACAACCTAAAAGGACGATGACAGGACGATAAGAAAATAGAAGGACAATTGCCCAATAAATTAACAGTTACTTGAAAGATTGAATACGTCTTAAAATGAGAAAGTTTGGAAAATTTAGGGGAAAGAAAAGCCAACAGATTTAACATAAAAAAATGAGAAATCGAGAATGAGAACGTTTTCCTAAAGATTAAAAAAAAGTATTCAGAACAAGTAACAGGAAAAATTAATAAAAGATATAACTTAATTACTCTTTTTCGCTTTCCTGAAACTTAAATATCAGTTTAAATAATTTAAAAAGAAGCTTTATTTTCTAAGTTATTTGTAAATACTTTTTATATTCTGCATCCCATATAATATTATATATCTTGCACATATTAATTATTAATAAAGTATAAAGAGATATTTATTTATTCATATTTTTGAACTGAAAATATTTATGCTTTGTTAGTGGAAAACGCTCATATAGCTAAAAAAAAAAATATGCAAGAACTAAAAAAAAAAAGATAATTTCCTTATACGTTTAAAATTAAAATTAATTAATAAAATGAACAAATGTAAAAATATATAATATTTAGGGGAAAGACACTGAAACAAACATAATTTAAAATATTATAAATTTGTTTATATGTTTTTTTGTTTTTGTTTTTTTAATCACAAGTTAAAGAGTAGTGATTTGCATTTAACGTGTTCATTTTAATATATATTAATCTTTATATTATAAAAGTGTGTTGTTTTATAGTATAAAGAGCAGTAATGTTTTTAATGGGTATTGAAAGACAAATTTCAATTTAATAAATCCGAAATCATGGAATTAAATCATTTACAATTACCTGAGAAACCGTTTTTTAAATTTAAAGAAAAAAATATAATTTAATCCAGGCGGGAATGTGTGTTTCCCCTTCATTTTCAAAAGCAGGCACTATTCTTTCTTATAATATACGTTGTTCTTATGTAATACGAATTTCATATTTTATAGATTTATATTAATTATAGTCTTCAGGGATTTCCATAAAGTCCTAATGAATCATGAAATTGAAATAAAGAATTATTTTAGCTTTAATTTGATCACTATCCTTATTTATAATGAAAAATGGCGTAAATAAATAAGAATGCTAACAAAACTAAATACAAAAAATTATATAAAAAAATATAGTTTTGGTTAATGGTATCGCAATATGAAAGAGATTTTACATCTTGAGGTGTCAATTTATTTTATTATAAATAGTTAATAGAAAAGCAAACAAAAGCAATAACAATTATAAATATTTTTTTTTTTTTTATTGAAATCAATATCTAGATTCTAGAATTTACCAACAAACTAAGTGTAAATATAAAATCTTGTGGCTAACACTTGCAAACCTTAAAAATTTGCTAAAAATATCTTTTGCTCTAAATGTAAATCCGGACAGGAAAAAAAAAAGTATATTCAGGTTAACTTTTTGAAGAGAAAAGTTGGTTCCCTGTTGGTGAGTCAGGATGAAATCTATTAGTACAAAGCACGAGAGCACTTCCACTTTGGAGGATAGGGGTGGGAAGTATATTCTATGTAGCCGTTTGCAATAAAAGGGTATTAGAATTTATTACGCTTGTGACTACAATCAATGGGACGCTCATTTTCAGTTGGGTACTTTATGTTTCGGCAGATGTCCCCTTTATAAAAGCCTACCCTAACCGAAAATCCAATAAAGATATTCCCTTTCTAATTCAAAACAAATCATTATTAATCGGACTGAAATTAGTGATTACTTCAAGAGCTGTTTCGATTTTTACTTTCTCGATATTTCCTTGAAATGATAAAAGATGATACAGTTTTTAATACTTTAATCAAAAATAACGAAATATTTTTTTTTTTTTTAAACCGACATCTGTTACAATCAGTTATGTGTTTACAATGAAACTTATCTTTTTTTTTAAATGAAAACTTTTAGTTGCACGCAATAGCTTCCGGCAACAACAGAACTGTTTTAAAAATAATAAAATGAATCTTAGTATTATTCGTCTCTAGTTAAGTTTTATGTTTTCAAAATTGGAGATGAATTCCGTTTAACACAAGAAAATTTTAAAAGTATTGTGGATTTCACAAACCATAAGGCAAATCAGTCATTTGTTTACCATTTTTCGAAATCTTGATCTTTTTATCTCACTTTTATTTGTAGCTGAAGATGAACTTTTAGTCTAAAGTTTAAATTTCTTTAATTTTACTATATTTTCCAAAGCAAAAACAAACTAACCAGCAACAACAACTTTCAAGTGTGTTGTCATCTTTCCATGATCTTCACATTTTAAACTCGTATCTGAAAACACCCCAATATTATTAAGTCGATCAATCAATTAATCCATTAAAAGAGATAATCCCTAAAAATAAAAAAAAATTAATGTAGAAGATGTGAAATAATATTGCGATCTTCAAGTGTCTTCTGTTATAACGAAGGACATGTTTGACTCATGTTCCCAAATTAATTTACCTTGGAAAGCTAAAAGGGTCGAGTGATTTCATGAAGGAAGAGCCATTTGTAAACGATGACCAACCACTGAGACTGTGCTGTTTTAGTCACACTTGAAAACGCACTCTTTTAATACCAGGTTTACTTACGGAAAAAGGGTCAAACCTTCCGCCCACTAAATAGTAAGTAACACTTATAATCTAATTAACATAAAAAACAAAGCAAAAAATAACTTCCGGCTAGCAGCTAAACTCCATTCACCCTGTATTTCGGCGACAATATTTTTTTAAAATTTTTATTAAGTCATTCGACTTTCTTATACATGCCAGCCAAACTTTGAAATTTAAAATGATAAATTTATAGTTTTATTATAAAATATCTCGAATATACTGAGTCCTACCATGTTTTCTTTCTTTCGTCTTTCTTTTCTCAACATTATTTTAGTTTGAACTGGAGAACATGTTAATATATAATCATTATGAGAATTATTAACATAAATACTGCATATCTTGTCTTCCAACAATCGTCGTATCGACGATTTTTTTTTTATTTTTTGAATGAGAATAGATACTTTAAAAACAAAATAAAAAGGAACGGAAATGTAAAAAAAAGAAAAAAAACGCTTCAATGGAAGAAAATCAGATTTTTAAAAGAAAAAAATTTAGGATTATTACTTTAGTGTACTGAAATTAAGCCCCCAGAACGACGTGAAGTTCTTTTATACACATACGTTTGTTGTATGATTTACTTACAACTCAATTTGATTATTTAAATTATATATTATCCGAGCTACGTAGAATTAAAATACAATTAGAGAAAATCGCCGTGGTTCCCGGTAGTACAACGGCAATGTCAAGCTTTGAGAGTCAGGAGTTGTGTGGTTGTACATTCAAGACTTGATGCCTTGTGCATCCGATTCCTTAGTGCAGCTGTACGTGGAACTTGCAGATGAATTTAGCAAAATAGACTGGCGATATAAGAAGTTGAGTGCTTTGGTGATAGTCTTTGGTGATACAGTAGAGTCCCGAAAACTCGGCACTCGATAACCCGGCAGTTCGGATAACTCGGCACTCGATAACCCGGCAGTCCGGATAACTCGGCCACCCCCTGGCAGGGCGGAAAAACCCCGTTCGCAGACCCTTTACAAGTTACATTTATATACAGTTCATGTATTAGGTATTTTCTTAAGTTTAGTTGGACAGTTTAAGTTTGAGTTATAGCATTACAGTGAAACCTGTCAAGTTGACCACCTTTATAAGTTGACCACCTGTCTAAGGTGACCTAATTGACCAGGAACAGAATGGCTTAATTACTTTAACATTGAGTGAACCCTTTATAAGTTGACCACCTGTCTAACTTGTATGTTGACCAGGTAATTAGGTAGAATTTGTTACAAAGCGTAGCTCAAAACCTTTGTAAGTTGACCACTTCCAGAATTTTAGTACAGTATGTGTGAAGTACTATACTTTCCAGTATAGTGTGTGTGAAGTACAAAACCCTTAATACGTACACTAAGTTTGTTATACCTATGCAAAATGTATTACTGTAATAATAAATTGAGTTTCATAATTAAATTAACTTGTTTCTGTTCAACTTACTACTGTAGTACATACAGTAGTAACTATGACATTATCCAATAATTAATACGTATGTATAATTAATGTTTAACCCTAATAAGCAATATTATTCCTATTTTGTATCATTTTGATTTCATATTTTGTATAATTTTGTAATACTATACTACGTATATGTATAGTAGTAGTAGTACGTAGATGATAAAATATGAAAATCAAAAAGTAAGTGTTGTACCCTTGGTAAGTTGACCACGAAAACGTGGAACCACTGGGTGGTCAACTTAGCAGGTTTCACTGTATTTGTAAACTGTTGTATTCTCAAGCAACAAATAAAAGTATTTTATGATGAAAAAAAATCGTACTTAAATTCTTTTTTAACACCTTTCCCGATAACCCGGCAGTTTCACAAACTCGGCCACCCTTCGGTCCACATTAGGCCGAGTTTTCGTGACTCTACTGTATTACCAAGTTTTCGTATGTCAATATAACTTATAGTATTAAAACGGCATTCTCTAAGATATATGAGTGCTGTAGTTATATAAGATTTTCAGATTTATCATTTGCAGAGTTATCTAAGGTTATAAGTGTCAGTTACACGTACGATCTATTATCGAAACAAGTTTCTGTGACAAACGTTGTAGGGTTCAAACCGAAGCAGGCTGGATCCGTTCGTATAGGGATTCATCAGAGAAGACAACATTTTTCATTCTCCTACCAGGTTGGCTGAGCAGTTTAGTTGAGTCGAGAGTGATAACGAACATGTTTAGTTGACGGTTGCAGCCGCCAGAGTGATAACGAACATGTGTCATCCTCTTGGCAAAGATCCTGGTTATAATGCTAACATCTAATGTTATAACCAATGGTATTGAAAGTTATATCAGGTATCTTTTATATTAAAGAATGTGCCTATTCTGCTGCTATTTTGAAGTGTTTGAGATGATTGCTAACAACCCTACCCAATACTTCTTCATGGATACCTTAATCCGTCCATCATTATGTTAGCATAATGTAATTAGATAAACCATTCGACAAGACCTATTCCAACAATTAATAACCATTCCAACAACATATCGATGCCACAGCATCTTAATCATATGTCGAGATTATTAATGAAAGTTTCGCTTTTCTACATCGTCATTCTTATTTTACTACCTTAACTTAATTGATATACATTTGGCTTAACCACTCAGTATACGACTTTTTGACGTGTGCTGCTCTAGGAAATGTATTCATTAAATAGCAACAAACAGAAGAACATGTAGCTTATCGGGAAAACCAATATTTGAAGACTACGATCCCAAAATCATTGACGTCTTAAAGCATTTACAATTGATTTCCCATTAGCATTAACCGGATTCTAATAATTAACCGGAGGGGGATTCTAATAAGACTTTTTACAAGAAAAGCATTTAAGTTCACGTTATTTTTTAAGCCTAATTTATTTTAAGCCTATTTTAAGCCTATGCTTAGAAACTTTAATGCAATGATTAATTTATTTAAAATATAAGTGAGAATGACATATGAATTTGAACAAAGGCGTATCCAGGATTTTGAAATGAGGGGGGGGGGTATGATGATCGGACCCATTTTCAATGAAAAAAAAAAGATAGAAAAAAGACCTGTCCTTTTCAGGAATGACGAGGAGGTGTTTACAAACAAGAGATGAACATTCTTTCCAAAAACAGGTCCAAAATTCTAGATTTTTTTCATTTTCGAATGCAATGGGCAGGGAAAATTTACAACCCCTACCAAATCCAGATCTCTCTGTACGCCAATGAATTTGAAGTATCGAAATCTTCTTCCGAACCTATTTGCACTTTAATATTTATGCATTTTTAGAACAAATAAAATGCTTAAAACTGTCGTAAATTTTTAAAGTAAGATTTAAACATGAGCTATCAACAACTGAAACTTTCAAAAATTAACAGTCCATATTTTATTATTGATTCCTGATTCTTCTAATTTTAGCTCTATGAAAATAAGTAAATACATCAGCTTTTTAGAAGTAGCTTAGTCAGTGATGATAAGAAATGTCTGAGTGAAATATTTTGCTCAAATATTAAATACATCTATGAGTGATCCCTTTTTCTCCCTGAAACCACGATGCAAATGCTGAGCTAATTTTAGTCATTTAATTTTAAATAAAAGAATAAGAGATAAGAGAAATCCTGTCAAAATGTAAGAATTAAAAAAAATGTGAAATGCGGTGAAAATAGTTTCTGAGTAATAGTTTACACACTATCACATATATTCTTTCAAGGAGTACCACATTTTCGCTCTTGCAAATGGTCAGTGAAGTTTTTAATCTGACTCTTGCAAATAGTAAAATAAAGCATGCATTAAGTTTAAAAATGCTTCAAAGTCTAATTACTCTTGCAATAATACAATTCTGAGATATCTATACAATCCCTATTTATAATGATAGGGTTAGAATCTTGGATGAGACGTATCTTCCCCCATTCACTTGTAGGTATGGGAATGTCCTGAAGGCATCTTTCCTGAAACCTCCATTTTGGTTACCAGGAACCAGGAATAATAGTGAAGGGAACAGCTATTTAAAATAGAGTTGAGGAATGAAGGCCTCAGATTTATTCAAGCCATAAAACATTTTGTTAAAGATGATTGGTATTTTTCTTATCAATTTAAAAATTTTTACATTACAAAATTTTAACATCTATGCCTCATCTGAGAAATTTCCCCTATTGTTTGTTTCTATTTAAAAAAAAAAAGTTGATTGAAATATAGACTAATTTACCAAAATTCTGATGCGATATCTTGTAAAAAGATGCATTAACAAAACAAGTTATATGCATCCAGACTTACTATTCTTGAAAAAGCCTGGGGATTATTCAGGATATACGCTTTTCTTCTTCATTTAACTATTCCAGCCTGTAAATTGCAGCATCACCTCATGGCTGCAGGTCACTCATAGGATTCCAAGAAGAAAACCTTTCCCTGCGTTTAAATAATGAAGATCTAAATCACTTAATTACGTCGAATGAAGGCATTCATCTAATAATTGCATATCTCTTGAGCGGTTCACTCTAAGCCTACACTTCGTATCTTACAACTAATTTCTCACAGCATAAAATATATTCTTGAGGACTCTATTCATCTTACTGTCGACTATGATTTATGCATTGAAGTTTAAGCCAGCACAACTCCTCTGCATTATTTATAAATGTATTTTATGTTTGCAAGGATTTTTTTTTTCCCTTCGTTATTTTAATCACTGCTGAGTGGTTGTAGCGATAATATGTGCCATAAATAAGCAGATTCATATAACATTTTCATTACATCCTAGATGCAGATTTATAATCTCCTCCCTAATAGGAATAACAAAAAGTAATCAACCCCAATTAGTTTATCTGAGATTAAGAGTAACACAGGAGGAATCGGATCAGCAATGAAATAAATTATGGTATTACCTGTAGTATGCATTAAATTATCAAGGCAAACAAAATAATAACTTCACAGTAAGAAAAAAATGGGTGTAGCTTTAGGAAACGTTTAAAGGAAAGTCTAAAAAATAAAAATCACCATTATCTAGCAAGTAATATCAAGAATTTTAAGTTCAGGAAGGCTTTAAAATATCATATGTTTCTGAGCTAACCTTTAATAATCAATGTAATTCAATTCAATTTTCAAGATATTTTATAAGACCTGGGATACTGAGATTAGATTTTTCTTTAATTCAATTTTAATTAATTTTTCCGTCCACGTAGAACTGATAAGAAGAGTGAAAAGTAAAATTGAAGTCATATTTATTTTTCCTATTAATATTTTGTGCTTCAATAACAGGACAATCGACATTTAAATAATAATTGCTTCAGTGTCAGATTTTAAAAATATTCAATTTTTTTTTACTGTGATTTGGTAATGACTTTGTTAATAGAATGATTGAACGACTATTCCCTACTAATTTTTAATAATGACAATAATAATAATAATAATAAAAAAGTAGTGGTGACCGAAATTTTTTTCATGATTTCTAAACTTTTTTCCCATTATTATTTAAGTAGTTTATTTCACCATGTTTTTGACCATGTTTCTAACTTTATCAGACATAGAAATTTCCAAGCATCAAAAATGCCTTAATATTGTTCTTACAGCCCATATATTGTTTGATAAACATTTTTTTTCTTAAGCTTTTTTCTTACTCGTGCGAAGTTAATCGAACTGTTTGAAGACACGTTTTAATTTCATCATCTACAACAGAGTTTCTCAAGTAGTATAAGATAAGAAAATTAAGAGTACTTCTCTAGTAAAAATTTAACTTCACTCATAACTACAGCCTCTAATCTAGACTAAATTCTTGACAACCAAATAATCTGGATAAACAAACACTTAAACTTACATTCTGCTTCATGCAATATTGAAGCTTAATGAAGTATTAATTCACACTCAGATCAGTTTTATTTCAGATATTTTTTTAAAATTTAAAAGAGCCTGTTATTCATCGGTAAATCTTGCTGAGGTTTCGAAAGAATTCCATTATACGTAGTAAAAGCAATGAAAAAGTTTGTTATACTGTGGAATTTCAGAAATAACTTGCGATCTACAGGTCATTCTGAGTAAATATTTCCTTAAAGTGGTGAAATGGTCGCCTTATCACCTCTGAACAAACTGTACTCATTAGTTAAACATTCTCATCGGAATTATCTAAACATTGTTGTTTGAATAAAATGATCAATTATTGGATAATGCTAAATTTAACTTAATATTTTTTAATTTAATTTTTACATGAAAAGTTTTTTTTTACTACACGAAAGTAGAAATTTCGAAACTTACAAATATAATGGTGGATATTATTTTTATTTTTATCCTTTACTTAATAATTATTATATAGTGAAATAATGTGTAAATTATGCTTTTTTTTTACTTCATTTTAGAAGAAGATTAATAGTATTAATGGTTACAATCTTCGTGGAAACTAGTGTCTATGAATAAATGTTTATTAGTAGATACAAAGGACGCATTAATGAAATAATGTTTATCATGAATTATTTTCATTCCACTATTTCCCACTCATTGTTTCTAAAGCTGGCTATTTTTCATACACTAAATTGCTTGAAAATTAAATCAATTATTTTCTGTTCCTGTTAATCAAGGTTCACTATTATTCTTCAGTATTTTTTCCATAGGTCTACCGCCAGGATTTTTCTTTTTTATAAATTTAAGCTGATAAAACGAACATATTCCCTTCGAAAACAGTTTAGACAGTTTCGCAACATTATTCCCATTTTGGTCTTTATCCTTTTTCCGACAAAGAATCATTCATTTCGAATAAATTCAAATTTTTCATTGTCGTTTTAAAAGTTTGCTTGTCTTCTCCATTTACTATTCCCGACTACAGTTTGCCGCCATCTTTTTTTTTCTTAAACTTTATCTTAAACAGTATTTTCAGTTTCTATTGTGGAATGATGGATTGTCTTAAATGGAACTTAAGAATTTTAATATATTCTTTAACATTTAATCGCTTTGCAATTTTATTTCATTCCTTTATTTATTTATTATTATTATATTTATTTTCTTATATATTCCATGTTTTAACCATAGGCGCGGACTGTTCTTGGTTCACTATATCAGCCAAATGTCTTAAATTTATCTCCACTATTATCAGGGCAAAAGAAACGGAAATCTTTATGTAAATAGAAGTTCTGTATTTCGATATTATAAATGCTGAAAATACTGAAGGTGCCCAAAACGCTAGGGCCCCTACAGTTTTATCCATAGAATCTACATCTTTCATCTTCATTGAAACTATTTAGATTAAATGAAGATGAAGATGGTTAATATTATCAACTATTAATATCCTATCATCGTATTAATTTTAACATAACAATATTCTTGCTAAGATATATTCGAAAGTTTAGTAACCCACAATAATTCTTATGTGAAATTATTTTTACCTGACTTCACATTCATAACTTGTAATCTATTTTCGTTTTGTTTTGTAGGGATATCGGAGAAGAGAAAAGTCGACTGAAAGAACTAAAGATGATTTATCACTTGAGAATAATGCCAGAGGTGGTTAAAGGCATGCTCTACTGAACCACAGACATAAGGATGCCCTTGGATCAAATAGTAATCACTATGTAATTACTCTAATGTTCTTGTACTTTGTCGGCTTCACACAGATAAACAATCGCCATCTGAAACGTTTAAAGATCAAAGAAATATATATCTAATTCGAACGTAATATAGAGATAGGCATTTTATTGCTAAGATTGTCTTGAATTAGATTTTTGTCTGAAAGAGTTCTAAGCCGTAGTGCTAAAAAATATTTAAGTTGTGGTAAGTAGAATCCTTCAAAACCGTATTCAAAATTTGTTAATGGTAGAATAGTTCTATGTTAATATTTTCGTCCATTGTTTGCCCCCCACCCTTTTTTTTTATTAGAATCAATAAAGTTTTGTTTTGGAAAAATCTGGTACGTTCTTTTATTCACAATTAGTAATGATGTTTTTTAATTAAAGGAGCTTACAATTAATTCATTATTCATATTAACATTAACAAGATTGGAACTGGCAAAGTTGAGTAAATGCTGTTTTGAAAACAGCAGTTTTTCGTGCAATTTGGCAGTTTTTGCTACTATTTGCGAAAAAAAAGGGCCTTGAGACCGATTATAATAAAATTTACAGGGTTCACTATTTAAAGGACTTTTGAATTCAAATATCTCATTCTTAAGAGCTCGATTATTTCCGCGTTAGCCGTCGTAGAAAGATACTTGTCCTGAAATTGCTATAGAAAAAACGAATCACATTAAAAAAAATTAAATTTAACTTAATATTTTACTTTTAGGTAAATCAATAAATTAGACATGGTAAAGCTGCAAATAATCCAGCAAAGCGTCTTAAATTATTTGTAAAGAATGAAATAAGCAGAGAATAACTTATTACGAATTATTATTTAGTTAGTTGTGATTTTTGTAGATTGTAATGATGTAATTTTTATTAGATATTTGTGTTGTTCGTGAATGATTTATCCTGATCATAGGATATATTCTTCAGCCCTCACAAAGGAGTCTATCCTATCATCATGGCCCACTTCTCCTTCAGAACCAAGTTATCCCGATCATTTTAAGACAGAACT
This sequence comes from Thereuonema tuberculata, assembly GCA_023159025.1. NCBI lineage: Eukaryota > Metazoa > Arthropoda > Chilopoda > Scutigeromorpha > Scutigeridae > Thereuonema > Thereuonema tuberculata. The sequence continues at coordinate 163,455,060 of JAFIDM010012231.1, forward strand.
TCATTGTCAGACTCAATAATTACAGATGAACAAACACCTAAAATAAGTTACTTCTTTATATTTTTCACTTTTCCAACCACTATTACCAATTCGTGATAAGTTTCACAAACGATTATCTCTTTTAATTTCTGTCCTTAAAAGTTTATAACGCTTTTGGATTATTTGCTGTCTTCTGATGTCTCATTTTCCTTTTTTGCTGATTTTATCTACAATTAAAATGGATACAGTAACTAAATTGACTTTAAGATTATTCATTTTTTCCTCCATTTTCATTAAAAGTTCCCAAGCACGGAGTTCGAAAGTAACCTAAAATAACCGAACATCCATTAAAATAGTAAAAACATTGTTAGGAATTCGAAAATTCTGTTTCCTATTGTAATTCTTTGCTAAAGGTAATTTTTTTTTAAAAATCTGATTTGTAAAATGCATTGGGTTCATATTGAGAAATTCAAATGTAATAATAGGATAAAAGAAAAGAATAAGCAAAGTTAGTTGTCTTGGCAACTACTGAAGCAAAAGATGAGAGAACGTTAAGTGTTAAAATATATAGATATTTTACGTGAGAAATCTGCGAAAATAACTTCTTCTTTTTTTATCTAAAATAAATAAAAATTTTATACTAGAATAATGTTTATATAGCTAACTGTCTCTTAACATTCTGTTATTAAAATAAAATAAAAATATAGTAAAATAATTAAAGCGTTCATTATTTATATATTATTCTATACGCCGATATGAAAATTAAAGATTTAGTATATTTCAACCTAGTAGCACATTTATTGTTTTCTTTCATGGGGAAAGGATTGCTACATTTTTTTTTCTAACCTCTGTTAACATACTTTAATTTTCGATTATTTAAAAAAAAAAAAAAAAAATAAATAAATAAAATAAAAAAGATGGGAGGGATTTAAACCCGATTAGCCCTTTAAACAGAATTTTTAATAGATGTGTGTTAGGGAAGTTAGTTTGCAAATGTAATTCAAAATTATTTTCTAATGTTTCTAAAGATGTATTCATTGAGAAAAAATGAATTAAAACCAAAAGCTCTACAAGTTTACGTCTACATAAAAATGTTTGTTGGTACGTCTGCACATTATCAATTTAATTTAAAAATTATTTATCTTAAGCAGTTCGGAAAATTTAGACTTATTAAATTCAAGATTCTACTGATTTTGATATATACTTCGTATAAGTTGCAGAAACAACAACAACTACTTCAATTTGTTCAATATAACTTCAATTTGTTCGCAGTTAGGATTTTGAAAAGTTTTAATTTAAGGTTCAAATGACATTAATGATTTGGTCACCCTAAAGTTTATTGTCAGTCAATGTCTCTACATACGTTTAAAAAAAAATTATTTTGTTAATTCCGCACTGCCTTTCAAAAACTACGAATGCTACATCCAAACATTTTTAAAAAGGTTTAGGTTAGGCTGGATAATACAACCGAAGTTCAGCAAAACAAAAATGTTTGCTTTATCAATGGGATATAGTTCCCTAGCCTTTTTTTTTTTCTTTTACTGTCTCATGGTCTTTTTTAAAGCTTAAGAGTTAAGAAGCCCAGTAAAAAAAGAAAATCAGCATGAACTTCTTCCAAATCAAAGTAAACTAGCATGCCCACTGCAATTTTATTATTCTTGCTGAAAGTAATTTCATTGAATTCTAAATTAGATTTTATAAATAGAAGGTCTTGGCTTTTTCTGAATAAAAATAGGGAACACTGAACAAACTTTTAAGAGATTCCTATTTCTATTCAATTTTTGTGTAAAATATAGATTCATATAAATATTTTATGTATAATATATGGCATTTATGAACAATAATTTTATTTTGCTTTTCTATTTATTCATTTTCAATGAAGTTCATTATAGTTCATTATATTCTCTCTTCTTCAATGGGAGAAAGATCCTCTTGTGGCTGACTGCTACAACCCAACACCTAGTTCATTATGAAATAATTATGCCATACATAGCAAACGTCCTCTACCAATTCATAAAGGATATTATTTATTGGAAATTTAAAAACCCCATACAGCAACAAATAACTAATTTGTTGCTATATGGGATTTTTTTTCATCTAATCAATACAGATTGTGATTTTTTTTTTAAATAACAAAAACTACTTTGTTATTTAGTATGAGGTTGGGAATTTTTTCTCAAGACGGTCCCTACGTTTCACCAGCTCTCTGTAAAACGAAGACCGGGTTTTCTTCCCCTGGGAATTAAAGTAAGGGCGGAGCAGTTGGACTGACCACTCAATTCCAACTAGGCTCAAGAATCACTGAAACTTTTGACTTTCCATCAACCAATGGAAGATAGGACGGAATATACCTATCTATTTACTTACTATATATTTTACATTTTTAAAAATTAGGTATAGTCTAACTACATCAAATGCAACTGTCATTATATTTTTAGAGAATTACAACTTTCAGTAATTGTAATGTAACATTAAAATAAGACTCTAGTCTTATGTTTTTTCTAGCCTTTTGTTCTGAACCAGATTAGATAAATAGCATTATTATAAAACCAAGACTTGTCGAACAAAGCATGAAAAAATTAATGGGTCAAACTTCCGTGAAAACTGAATTTAAGCTAAAAATACAACATCAAATAGTCAAATTATAAACTAGGTAACTAGCAAAATTAAAATCCACAATTCGAAACAGACAAACTCCGAATAAGTACGTAGCATTCATCACCAATAATCGACGACATTACATTGACATGTTTAAGCCTTATATCTATTTCTTTTCCTTTTATTTATATCAATAGTTTCGATTTGTATTAAAATGAATCGAAAGCAAACAATGACGAACCTAAATAAACGATTCATATCTCTACTTCAAAGGTCAACTTGATTTTTCTCAGTACTGTAAGTCTAATTGTAGTGCTCAGTAACTCTCAAAACACTACAAGATAATCTCCTTACCCTATGGATTTGATTTGAATTAAAATCGAAACTGGATACAACATCCATCTGCCAGAAAGATTCAACTGGATAGGTAATGTTTTGAATTATGTAATTACAGAACTACAAATGACGACGTATATTCATAGTTTTATTATTATTATTAACATTTTCCTTCTTCCCTCCCTATAGCTAAAATCAGTATCAAAACTCTTGCTAGTCTTGCTGTAAAATGACTGAAATCCGTGTTTCCCAACGTGGGGCGCACGCCCCACAGGGGGGCAATTTGATTGTTAATGGGGGCAATTCAAAAATGGAGCAACGTTGTTTGTTTGTTTTTTTTTCTTTTTGGTTGGTAATTTGTTTTTTGTTTTTTCTTGGTTGTGAAAGTTAAAAAAGTTGTTTTGTTTTTTTTTAATTTTTTCTTTTTGAAAGTTATACCTAATTTGGTGGGGCATAGCATACTTTACTTTAGGTGGAGCACAGCACAAAAAAGGTTGGGAAACACTGGCTTAAATTGACTACTTAAGTTCTGTTTCCCTTCGATTAAATCTGTATAATATTATCGTAACATTGATTGAAAGACTTAAAATCATCTAGGTAGGGTTTTTTTTTTTTTTTTTTCTCGCTTTTTTTTAACCTAATGTTGGTTATGTAATATTAAGTGATATTATATGTTAGACCAAAAATGTAACATTTTTTGCTAGCTAAGATATTTTTTAAGTGTTTTTTACTAGACCATGAGAACAACATTAAAAAAAAAAAAGAATTGCAATTTAGACCAATATACTCTATTTTTAGATAAAATTATTCAGAAATCTGTCATTCTAGATAGAATCGTCCTATTGAGAAATCTTCTCTCTTACAAGAAATATGAATAACAACAGCTTTATTAATTATTAATAATGGATGAGACCAAGTTGTCTACAAAATGACATCCTTATATCGTCTAAACAACTGATAATAATAATGAGATTACTAAGGATAAAAATTAAATTTTCTTGAAAACCAAATTTAACGTCTACAAATAAATTAAAAAAATATCATTAGTGGACACGGTCTGAGCCTAACATCAAGGGTAAATCCAGCTGAGGATTCCTGAAAAAGATGAAACAGCTGTTCAGGATTCCGTTGATGAAAACATAGTTTTTGTCCACTAATATTTTTTTGTTTATTAATTAATTTTCTTTTTTATTACAATGAGAACTGAAACAATTAGCGGATAAGAAAAAAGCACCTTCCTTTTCTTCGCAGTAAAAGGTGTTTTCACTAAAAAGAAATAGCCTACAATAAAAACATTACTTGTTCTATAGAAGTCCTACTTAAGAATAGATTTCCGTTACATAAAGTGAACATGAGTATTTTTTTTTAATATCAAAAAATATAAGAAGAACGTATGAATGTTAGATTCCGTAGGCTGCCAGGTTTAGATCGAAACATAACCTAATCAAAATCGATTCCAGTAAATAACGATTAGTTTTTGTCATCTCTCCCTCGTTAGAAACTAGAGTGACTAAGCCCCGATCAGGCAAAATTGGTCATCTTGACTCCTATGGGTCAATGGGCAACACCCAACGCCATCACCTAGATTGAGTCATTGTAGGGCTAGTGTCTGACCGGTGTGGGTTCAACGTAGGCGATGCTACTGAATTTCCCTCTTTTTTTTTTTTTAATTCCAAAACAAAGTACCAAAAGAAAAAGAGAATTTTATCTCCTTCTTGTTTTTATCTTAACTACTATTAAGAAATAAACCGCGATAATACAAATAAAGGAATTTTAAAATGAAGATTTCACAGCAAACTCAAGTCCAGACTTTAACACTGACTGAAACAAGACGATTCCACAACGGCGTACTCCGGAAATGAAGCAGGTGGCTTTACAGCCTATGATAACCCAGATCTCGCATTAAACAACATGTGCAACACTATGGTGAGACCAGAAGCTTAACTGATTATTACTCTTTGTAACCGAAAAGGAAGCGAATGGAATTAAAATGGAGAAGATTTTAAGTTAGCGTCCCTTCCTACAAAACAAAAAAGAAAAGGTTCCAAACCTGGATGAATCAGTTAAAAAAAAACACACATCTCAACAGTAAACAACTTTGTAATTTTCTAATCCCTTTCATCTATGCAATATCTCAATAATGTTATTGTTTAAATAATTGATAGAAAATGAATCTACATTCTATCAGCTATGAATGATATAATGTGATCTGTCAAAATAAAGTTAAGAAATTATAGATAGCGTAATTCGTACATTATTTTTTTCCGAGATATGAAATTATTATTACGAAACATTAATCATGACCTGCAAGCAGTAGGATATAATTCGGTCACTTCGTTTTCACAGAGTATTCTTCAGTCAGAGTTATTCAATCTGAAATAGCTTAAAGTTGCTTGAGCAGTTCACGATAGACTATGGCTTCTCAAAAATTAACAAGGAAAAAGACAAATCACTTTATTACGTTACTCCTTTTTTTCTATTGGTAGCCTATATGAATTTTCTTTGTATTTCTGTTTTCTTTTGTATCTTGTTTACAGTAGATCATGTTTTCGATGTCAAATCTATTTATTTATTAAAAACACTTTAATTTAATCAATTTCTTTTAAGCTTCTGTATATTTCTAATTTTATTAGGTCTACTTAACATAAAGCTAGTTTTTCATACATATTTGCTCATTTTATTTTCATATTTTATTAATCTTCAGGAGTTACGTTCTTTTTACAATAACTTTTATTCTGTGTATTAAACTTTCTTTTCTCAACTTATTACCTCAACTTATTATTAATTTCTTAATAACCTGACACTACTTTATAATTCGATGTATACTGTTAGTTAGTTTCAAAGGTAGATTAAACTAAGTTTTTATTCATTTCAAAATTTTAAGTATCTATTTTCCATAGCTTTTTTTTCTTCAACAAATATATTAAAAAAATTCATTAACATAAGCTTCACTATTGTTAAGAAAACGCTTTGTTTTACGCCCAGCGTGGCAGTTGCTAAGGGTCACACAGTTTATTGTAAATAGGTTACTAAGAGATACTTGACAGTGATAAATCAGCAATTAAATTTGACCATGTTGGATAACCTTACAAGTATCCAAACTGAATATGTATTAGTACCTCTGCTGAATAACTAAGTTTCTTTACCAATTCTTCTTGACACATCTTTTGCTTATTCACTACGGGCAATCATCGATGTCAAGCAATCAATATTAAAAGCCTCACATAAATGCAGTCATCAAAACATATGATACTCCTTGAATAATACATTGAAAGACTTTAAATGAATGGAGGAAGAACAAGGTTTCACGGCGTATTTGAATCAAGCCTCTGTAAATGAAATTACTTGGGGTTTTGTCTTTATCATACTGAAACCATCAGACAAATCTAATTCGACCGTGTTATATGCTAGTGTATAAGGACTATTTGGTAAGTATAGGAGAAAAAGGTATATAGCATGTAACAGTGAAGGTTTGCTACGCAGAATCCAAATATACATACATCAAACTGAAAAGTGATAGTAAGATAAATCTAGTGCTTCTATAAATAAATAAATAAGAAAATAGTTTAAAATTTTTAAATTATTCGTCCACGTAGATAAATAATTATTTATAAAAAATCTAAAAGTATCGTGCTAGTTTCTGAATAGGAAGAGACAAAAGAGTTGTTCAAACGATCAATTAACTTTCGCTTTTCTTGATAAATACTGGTAGTTGTTATAAATAGCGCTTTAGGAAGATTCGTTAAAGAGTGGGTCCTAAAGTTCCTCATCTATGAACCAAAATCGTTAGAGATCAAATCGACAGAAGCTTAAATTGAGTGAAATTCATTTTTACCTCAACAGATGCATTACCTTAGATGTAAACTGAAAATTAACTAGTCTTCCAAGATAAATAAATTTCAAGTAACTTATTTAGCTAGATCTTGATCCTTGTAGGCCTAACAATCAAAACTTATCTTGCATTTGATAATTTAACTAAATTTTCAGTACCTTCACTTGATTGTGGAGTTTCAATGACAAGATCTTTTGGAGTTTTTTATGTTTGTCCGATCTTTTCTTGATCTGGTAGCAGTGGCGGATTTCCGCATAGGCGCAGGAGGCGCGCGCCACGGGCCTCATAAATCAAGGGGGCCTCAAAATTTAGCTCTCAAAATAAAAACAAATTATTTTATTTTGGTTGTAAAAGCAAGATTTCCTTTTTTTTTGGTTGTAAAAGCAAGCCTAGGGGGCCCTACCAGTCAGCCTAGGGGCCCCATCCACCCAAGAAGTATTTCGTTTTTTTGTGGTTGTGCAATAATGGAACTCCCGCCCCGGGCCCCCAAAGGCGTTGGTACGCCACTGTGTAGGGGTAGTGAAAATATTTAGAGGGGGCCTCAAAATTGAATTGTGCCTAGGGCCTCTCAAGTGCTAAATCCGCCTACTGTCCAGGAACTGTACCAGACAGTAGTCTGGTAGGTACAAAATGGAGGTGGATCCTTTAAATCATCTACACCTACTCCTTTAGTTTTAATTTGTAAGGTAAATAGCTTTTTTTGAGTTCTCTCGCTCAAGGACGTACATATGTATTTCGGCATTAAATCACATTAACAACTTTTTTTTATTACATAA
>JAFIDM010012231.1:163462980-163570341 GCA_023159025.1 Thereuonema tuberculata
TTATATAAACCTTTGTACTTTTAAAAGTTGTACTAGTTAATTTCTTATGATATATAATTAAGCACGTTAAAGTTCTTACTTATCTTAAATTTAATTTAATGTACTAACTTTTTTTTACTTGAGTCTTTTTTTTTCTCTTTCTCTGGTTGATATTAAAGATTAGGCAAAATCTACAATTCGTTGAATAATTGTGCTTACCATTCGCAGATAAAAATATTTCTACAAAAATTTCCAACAAACTTTTTTTTTTAAATTTCCACTAAACTTAATGTATTCAATGTAATTTACAGACAAAAAATTACATGTAAACAAAATAAGATGTTTATGTCATGTAAGAGCAAGTAAAAAAGTATCGATATCTTGATTAGCGACGATTATTGCATTGTAATGCTAACTACTATAATATTTTCGAATGTTGGATGTCTACCAATCACACGTTTCTTTAAGTTACGTTTTTGACTTCAGATTCAAAATGAAATAAATTCTTCAACCATTTACATACTGCGCTTTTTTAATTTCAAAACTGGATTCGTTTTGCAAACAAAAACAACAATTAGAACAATTGATGTTAAATCTTGACCAGAGATCAGAGAATTCAAAAATTTTTGCCGACCCGAAGACCATTTGATCTGAGATTTCTTTCACTAGAGAATTTCCCGTAAGCTATCAGAATCAACTTTTTCCATTCCAATCTGATTGAGGCGCGATATATATCAAATGCTACATTAGTAAAATATGCCTAATTTCAAACAATATTTAAAGACTCAACTTAGAAAATGCCATGGAAAGAAAAAGTTAAAATGAGTCTGAAACAAATCGAATTTTAAAACTAATACGATAACAATAAATAACTTAAATTCATTAACTTCATTTCATATATTTCTTTAAAGCCATCGTTACCATCAACGAAGTGGAGTCATTACGTAACAGGTTGAATCTTCCAACATACATTAACTGCAATAAAATTTACTGCTTGTGATGTTGCATCTACACAATAATGTATGGATAATCTTGGCAAGTATGTCAATTCCTCAAGATCCTTTTCAGTCACGTAATTCATGAAGTTCAATACGAATATTTCAAATATATTAAAATTTCTCAACTTCGTCTTCTCGATTTATAGGATTGAACTACGTAAGTTATTAAACAGTTGAAATCAAAATTCTTTTTTTGGTAATTGTGTTTTCGTGAGAGCTTGCAACGATGCCGAAAAGTAAAAATCTTTCAAAAAGATCCCATCATGTACTCTTCCTGGAAAGCTTTAAAAGACAGCCATTTTAAATCGGACGCCGAGTTTAAGATTGCTTCTGTACAGTTCAGTTCATGAAAGAAGAGCTTTTGATGACGTAATTTCCTGATAGATTGATGTTTCCAGGACGTAACACCGCCATCTATTGTTCAAATCCGGAACTAAATCTTATAAACATTATGAAAACATTCTGGTTTGTGTATTTTCTACAGTTCCGAATACATAATAATAATTATAATTGAAATAAGTAAAAACGTTCCACACTATTCCCCTTACTTGGCTCTCCAAAGTTTATCCTTTCTTGGTCATGCGATCACAAAACGACGCCATCTTTGGCTGACTGCTCGGAGTTCAAGTTGATGACGTCATGACTGCTAACGTTTGTTCCAGACAAAATCGATCGCTACGTAATGACCATATATGGCAAACACCCTTCTTTGTTTCTTTTTTTTTGCAAACTACTATAGTAGTATCCGATGTGAGGGAAGTGGAGGATTTGGATTTGCTAAGGTGACATTTGACATTAAAATCTAATCATGCCACTGGCTGTATATAGTTCTACGAGATTAATACACATCAATATGAGGATATGTCTAAAGAAATACAGAGCATTTCAGGTATTCCCTTTAGCATAGTTATTATTAGGTCTAAGTTTTGTGGGATTAATTCCGTGCTTAAAACCTAATAATTCACTGAGCATCATTCACTGCAGTTCCATCAATATAAAAATAAAAAAAAAACAGTAAAAAGCTAAATGCACAATGAATTTTCGATCTGTTTATTTTCTATTTGGCATTTCCTTATTTGCCTCAATTTCGGAAATTAAAAGATACAAGATAAGTGTTTCCGAGAGCCGTTATTCAGTAATGTACAAATTGTTACAAGTCAAAACCATCAATAAATAATACATGGAAACAGTCAAAAAATGAGTAGAATCACCGGAAACAAACATTTTCAGGATGTTCGTTTTGTTTCAGTTCTGTCGTTTGTTTTTTATGACTTTTTTTTAAAAAAAAAAGAGAAGAGAGGAAGTGAGAATGAAAAAAATAAGGAATCAAATTAGAATATTGTTGCTTTGTTTTTTTTTGTTTTTTTTTTTCAAATAAAATCCGGTTTTACAAACAGTTTATATTCAAGACCGAATAACACAGAATATACTAATGCTTTTTTTTCCCTAATAAGATCATTTTAAGATCGATAATGCCGTTCATCGATAATGCCGTTCAGACACAGTCTTATGGTCAAGCCGCGACCTTCCATGACACTGATACGTCTGAATCTGAGTGTTCGAATCCCGGCGTGAGACTTGGATGTTTCTTTCCTCTTCTGTGTTTGTTTCTGCTCGTAGGAGACAAAGTCTGACTGATACCTTACAGACGGGTCCTGGATAGTTATCCAAACGACAGCAGCACTCTGTGACTAATGATCCGAAATCTAGGGATAGTCGCAACAACAAGGTCGATAATTTTATGAAAACTAAACAAAATAAGATGTTTTTTTAATTAGTTGTCTTTGTGAATCAAACACAGGAATAGAAATTCTGAAGAATTTTAGAACGCTTGATATTTTTAAATTGGGACTTTTTTTTTATCAGTGCCGAGGAGTTGGGGAATTGGTTGGGGAGTTGGTTAGATTGCCCTCCATATTGCATCCCCCCCAAAAAGGAGGAAAGGAAATACCATAGCGGGCCTTTTTTTTTTTACCCCCGACTGGATTTTTTAACCTCCGATCGCCTAACTCCCTCCCAATTCAAAACTCCCGAGCACGGTAATGATATCAGTAAATAAATATTGAGAGTTCAGTCCAATTAACATGTGAGCAAATGTTTATGAGATACAAAATAAAAACAATAAGAAATTTTTAAGCATTTCAAAAAAGTTTGTTCTAAAGTAAGGAAAACTTTTGTTTTGCAACTTTGAAACTTTGCAGTCAGTCCTTTGGTCTAATTCAAAAGAGAACAAGTCAAAACAATTTTTAATTCCGACAGAAATTAAAAACCATTATTAAGAAGGAGTACAAAAAACAAACAAACAAGGATTTCTATATATTTTCAGAGAAAGATCTTAAGTTTCACTTAATTTTATTCGTCTATCAGAGGCCCGCCGCTAAATCTGAACTAAAGTTACCACCCATGAAAAGTCTTATTGGCCCATACAATAAAATGAGTTTGAGAGCACTGGATTAAATGAAGCAAATGGAAGATTTTTTTTCCCCAAATAAGTTAACTGATAAAAACAAAGACTTATTCTTTTAAAAAAGGAAACGTTGAAGGTACTCGAAGCATTAATTTACATAATAGCATCAACGTGGAAATCTCAAGAAAAAAAGTGGTCTATCTTTTGCAGATCACTTAACTTTATACTAATTCCTCATATGAGTTGGGCTGCTGGGAAACCGTTCAAAATCCCTATGGACCTATGAACGTTCAACTGCCCTGGACTGACAATTTCATGGATTAGCATATGGGCCCTAACAGCATTAAAAACCAGCCGAAGTGGACTAATTGAATATTTGTTCGATAGCTTAAACTATCCTCTATGTTACATAATAAACACTTAATTACTACTTCACTTTGGCTTCACCTCGGCAATATTTCGTTTTAATTAAAAAAACTTTGTAATTAAAGTGAAGTAGTAATTAAGTGTTTATTATGTAATTAACGGCATTTTAAGGAGAATTAATTTATCCTCTATGTTATCAAATATATCCTTACATTAAAGAAAAAGCTGAATTTTTCTGATTTTTAGCAGAGAGCAAATAAATACTGTTTTTATTTGTATCATTCATCTTGTCATTCATCTTATCTCAAAAAAAAAAAAAGGAAATTTTCCAATAAATTGTCTTTTTTTTCCAAATAATTAGCTTTTGAGGAGATATCAGATGTAATTGATGACTTATTTCTGAAGATATGTTCAACAATGCTATCAATGCCTACATTTACAATATTTCTTCAATATTTTTTTAAGATCAATTCTTTGCTTAGTTCTTAGGTTCTATGTTTTAGATAAGAGATATTCGGAAGAAAGTCTTAAAGAAATGAAATTCCAATTTTCTGTTAACTGGACTGCACATTTTAAGTATCAGTTACAGATTCCAATGGTAATAATCAATTGAAGCTTTGCATTAACAGGTAATTTCCACGAGATATAATGTAAGATAGACTTCAAATAAACAACAAGGTAAAAAAAAAAAAAAAGTCAATGCAGTTTAACTACAAGTCAATGCAGCTAAGACAAAATGGCAGAGATGTATTTTTTATTACATCTAATCTTCAATTGAATCCCGGAATCCAAGAAGGGCCCAACTCTAATTTTTATTGAAATTGAGCTATGGGTGACATGTCATCCCGTTACTGCACATCTATGTACCAAAAAGAGAGGCCCTACTCCAACATTTAACCACAGTACAGTGATGCGGTTTCAAAGAGACCCAACTTCTGACCCAATTTCCCAAAAGTTTTGTTTCATGGACTTGGGCCCTTCTTGGATTACGGGATTCAATTACTAATGGAGTCTTGCTTGAAACGCGTCGAAGATGTACACGTAGTCGCGGAACATTCGTACAATGTCTAATCAATATCAAGAAATACGATTATCACAGCAACTAACGTTCGTTCTTATCTCGATACTTAAAAAGCTTATAAATAATGTCACAACACATGAACTTGAGTTTCAAGAGCTGGCTAATTTAACTCCCGGATAACATAATACTGCAAGAAATTTTAGTATAATGATTTTAAGAATACGTCAAGTAATAATATTATTTAATTGTTTTCTATACTGCCGACAGTTTTCTAGGTCGAAAATTATTTGTATTAAATAGCAGTAACTAGGGGAAAACGATATAAACAAATGGGGTCAGAGAAAGCATCATTCTGGCCTCTGCCAACATTATAGTCTTGACAAACCAATCTTTATTTCATAAATAGGCTATATAATTTGATTTCAAATTTCAAATTATTTTGAGAGAATGTAGATAGAGTGTCAGCTTTAATTTAATTAATAACAAAAAATTGATTTCTGTATTAAGTAAGTGCTTCTGTCTCAGTAACGCTCTGCATTAAAGAAATATACCAAGAAAAATCATTCGGAATGGGCCTGACCTGAATAGAAGAGTTATGTAGAAAATGAGTTATGTATTAGTGTTGAAATGCTGATTATATTTTTTGAGACAATTTAATAAATTCAGTCGTACTTTTACAAAAGTTTTCCTTTTGACGGAAATATTATGGGGAAATGAATATACTTTTAGTCCCAGGTAAATGCTGACTTCAGATGTAATTAATTAATTTAAAGCAATGGATTCACAAGTCGGTTCCAAACCATATTTAGGAAAGTATGCAAAATGAAACGACCCAATTAAAGTTTGGCCTTTTCCTTATTCAAGCAAGAATACACTACTGGATTTTTTTTTCTTTTTAATTATCTCTACATCAGAACGTTTTAGCCTGTGTGCCGCAAGAAATAATTGTGAGAGTGCATCTGTAATCAACATTTAACTTCATACTACCGTGCTAGCGCTGAGAGTTGAAACTCCTATTTGAATGTTAGCGAACGGCCAGGAAAGGACAATCCATAATCTGCTTTGCATTCTGGGAGTTTCAACTCTCAGCGCTAGCACTGTAGTCATGAATTTCTAGACATAAAATCTAGACGTGAAATAACCTGGAATGTAGAAATATAAACTAAATTCTCTAACAATAAAGATTAATAAAATATTAAATCATATTCAAATAGGTTTAAAAAATATTTAACAGTATCTTTAAATGTTTAAAAATAAGACTTATATTCAATTCATTTGTAGATACAGTAACAGATACTTTTCCAAGGAGTCTGTTACAGTAATAAAAGCAGTAAAAAAGGATGGTGTGTCGTCGTAATTTTAGGAACAAGATTTGGTGGGGATTTCTGCAAAGTGGGCCGTGAAGCAAAAAAGGTTGAGAAGCACTGCTCTACATTACAAAGTCATTTCACTACAGGTAAGGCTAATGACGCTACGAATGATACTCGCAACGACACTAAACACACTGCAATCGCAAAGAACAACATATCTATGTCTTCGTACAAAGGACAGGCAAACACAAGATTGATGATGTCTATATAGAGGATAACTTTATATTATAAAGTTATCCTCTATATAAAAGTTATTTATAAGTAAAATCAATAGACAATTGTGTTAGAAAAAAAAAATCATTGTAAACAAAAACTTTCTTTCAATAACACATTTTAAAAGTATCATAGGCATAGAATAAACAAATCTAACTACTGTATCTAAAATCTCAACTGAAGAATGAAAATACACCAAAATCTGCTTATTAACAGATTTTTTTTTCATTTGTTTTTGCATCGAGGCTAATAACAATGCTATTTTTTCTTCATTTTGTTGGCATAAGAAGAATAACTTATAACATTTCTTTTATTTCAAATAAGAAAAAAAATGGCAAAAGCATTTTATAGAAGTAAAAATTATTTATCTGCAACTTAAAAGTTAAAGTAATTCCCTATAAGCTTACGCAGGCCCTTGGGGTCGCGGGATGCCGCTTCTTGGCCAATGGGACTAAGTTGAGGTCGGATGGTCAGCCCGACGCCCGCCCGCCTTTAACCCCCGGGAAAGAAACCCGGTGCCCATTCTACAGAGGGCTGGATAGGCCCTAGGACCCGTTTTTGGAGGATAATGGAGCGTGGAAAAATCCCCACCCTTTGCCGAAGACGGGGAGCGAACCCGCCACCTCCAAGCCACAGCCAAGCGTCCTTACCACCCAGCTACCGGGCCTGCATTTATTTGCACCTACTTCCAATTATTGTTGATTGATAAAAACCAAGAAAATCGAGAATATTGAGAAAATCAAAAGGAATTTTGAATGTATTTAAAAACAAAAAATATAATCAAATTACAATTACACTTTATTGTCACAAAAGATCATTGAAGATTGAATTAACATTATTTGTGTAACTCAATCAAATTCTGTTTCCACTAAATGAACATAAACTCAATTTACAAAATACAAAGATTTACTGAGGGGGCGGGGAATAGCTTCTATCCATTACCCAAAGAATCCATATTTAATTTGAAATGATGATTAAATCCGTATAGAACTCAAGAAATTTCATCCTTCCATTAAATCTCACTATCAACTGCCCATTGAGGCTTACCAATGTAATTGATGACAAAAGTTCATTTCTGAATAACAAAATTTAAAGCAAATGTAAATTCGAAACACATCATGAGTTGAAAAACGTCAATTTTAGTATTCATTTTCCATAATTTTCTAGCACTAATTCGAAACTGCTTCTGTCCTTACTATGAACTAAGTTTACTACAATCAAAACATCCACCCATAATAAACATCTGGTCATATGATGATGGAAACCAACTTTCAGTCTTCAACCCTGAAACCAGCTTTCAATATGGATGGATCTTGAATGATGAAAAAAAAAAAAAAGAAAAGAAAAAACTGAGAATGGAATGAGAGCGCCTTCATCCCAGTTTAAAAAAAAAATTAAAAAAGATCATCCCTCACCATATGAAGTCGAATGAAAAGAAGCTGCATATTATAACTATTATTTTGCTGCAGTTTCCACTGTTATGATAGTATGTTTTTTTCACTGATTTTTGCCTGATGTATTTCAATCATGTTATTCCTTGGGTTATAGTTTGCTCTGTTCATTTAATAATAAATAGTTCACAGAGAAATCAGACAACATGTCCTCTTCGTGTAAATAATATATCATCTCTAAAACGGAAATAAGAACAAATTCAATCTCAAATGAATTAATTAGTTGCATTCAAAAATAAAGAGAGATGTAGATATTTATCTATTAATAAAAAAATAAAAAAAAAGAGTATTTCCTCTTCCAATTGTCCAATGGAGGATGCTGTTGGTAAAATTTGTGGTAAATTCTGCAACGGATTATCTTATTGGCTTGTAAAAAGAGGAGTTTTTCAATTGGAAAAATTGAAGCACTCTTTTGTGCATAAAAGATCCTTTTTTTATCATCTTTCATTGAAGTTTTGAAAAGAGAACTGAGAACTCTTTATCTTCACATCATATTTTTGTCACATTTCAAATTTTTCAGTTGAATTTACACTGACACTTGAAACATCGCCTGAAAAGATATATATATTTATCTGTAACTAACATGGCGGGTGGTAGCCTACTGCACTAAAATTGCAGGACGGATGCTTATGCATAAATATTTTCACATTTTTTCTTGTAATGATTCGTTTTTAAAAGTTTAACATAATTAAACCTTTCTCTGGAATTTAGAAAAATCAAAGCAAAATGCTAATTTCCATTTAATATCTTGTTGTTCTGTTTTTGGATCCAGACATTACACTTCAGAATCCAGATCATGTTCATGATTAATTCCTCGGTATTAAAAATATAGTTAGATAGATCGGTTAATTAATCCCCGAATGATTACTAATTAATTAATATATTAATTACTATTCAATCATTGATTTACATATGTCTCCAACGATGCTGGCTAACAGTAAATTGGAAAATTACTTTTTTTTTACAATATGTTGAAATATAGTGTATATTCTGTTTAAACATGTATATACTGTTTGAAATGTTTTCTCTTACACCACTCAATCCTTTAACTTAAGATAAAGTGTCTACATAATCCTGATTCTTATTAACTTAAATGGATTATTGTTTGTGTAAATTCTAAATTGACCACAACAAAATATAACAATGTATAACACAATATTCCGTAACTAAGAATCAAAATCACATAATTCACATTTCTTTTTATTAATTTTATTATTTTATTTTTGATTTACACTAATCGTAAATCCACTATTAAACATTTTTATAGCCACATTAGTTCGTTTATGCATATTCTCAAACTCAATACATATGTTCTAATATTATACTAGAACATCATTTTCCTTGAAAAACATCTTTCATTATGCTTAATATTTCATTTCTTTTAATAAGAAACTTCTTCAGGTTATAAATGAGGAAAAGAAAAGCTTTCTGCTTCCTGTAAGACTCCATAATCCGTTATGAATACAAATTTGAAAACTTAAATTTGTAATAATTATATAATAACTAATGTGCTTAATACCAAACTCTGTTCAAATTTAATCTTTAATAATAAAACAACAAAACATTCCTCTCTTAATGTTTGTTCAAATTACACAAATTTTAGCTCAAATCAAACAATCTTAGTTCAATCTATGAGGTCACAATATTTTCCTCTATAGTTTTAAAGGAAAAACTACACAAGTTAGTTTGTGTAGTTTTAAATTTTAAAATTAAGCAGTCATTTATTATATTATTATTATAAATTTAAGTTTTCAAATTTGTATTCATAATAAATTATGGAGTCTTAGTGGAAGGAGAAAGCTTTTCTTTTCCTCATATATAACCTGAAGAAGTTTCTTATTAAAAGAAATGAAATATTGTTAAGCATAATAAAGAAGATGTTTTTCAAGGAAAATGATGGTCTCGTTTATGCACGATTAAAATTTCCTTCATTAGATCAGTTGAAAGATTTATTAAGTGAAAATATAAAAGCAAAACAAAATATAAATTAGTATGTCAAATATAAGGAATTATAAAGTAAATTTCTATCAATGAAACATTGATTAGCAGCAGCATCTATTTTTATTAATGTTTAACAAATACTGTTGGTGATGTGTTAAACAATATGAAATATGTGCATTTGTAATTCAGTTTCAATGTAAATATTTCTTTCATGGAATTTTGAACAGCTTAAATGGTTTTGAAATTTTGTACACTATTACACAATGTGTTCATGTGATTAAAAATACATAATCAAGATACTAAACAAAAATGAAAATCAAAAGGTACTTTTCAATTACTTCATTAGAATAAAAATGTTTCAGCTTTCAAAATTCAAAAAATTTTAAAGTACCTTTTGTTTTTCATCATAAAGAAAAGTACATTTACCTTGTCTGGGTTTTCTTAAGACCTGTAAAAATAATAAACACCTAGTTATTAAACAGATTTTTTACAAATTCATTTTTTATAATTTACATGCTTTCATGTGAACAAGCATAATTTTTAATAATAATTTTTATTTCTACTTACTTTAATAATAATTTCAAATAAAATATACGGAGAAAAAAATTAAAAAGTATTCCTTCTTATTTTTTTCAAACATATTCAGATTTAATTATCTCTTTCCAAAAAGTCTAGAATTCTTTTCGTAAAATGGTTTGAGCTAAATTAAAAATTACATTGAAGATTAATTGTCAATGAATAGGAACAGGTTGGAAAAAATGCAATGGCAATGATAGGTCTCGTAAATTTTGTTATTTAATAGTGTGGAAAGAAAAATGCTTAGTTATTTAAAAATCTCATAAATCACATTAGTTCCCGAAACAACCGCATAACAACATTGGCGCCTTCTCTTGACAAAAATGGCCTGTAGAGGACACTACTTCCTTTGCACTAAAATTGGAGAAGTTCAAAGAGGACTTTTGGTTCATCGTAATAATAATAATTTATATATTCAATGAAATATGTAAATGACGTTTTCATTTTTTAGTTTACTTAATGAAGAAGCAATATTTCATTTGTAGTTGGAAACATAAGTATGAAAACATTGCTGCTGCAAATATATTATAAAACTTTCTTAGTTACTTCATTTGAAGATTCAGAATGAAACTGTAATTATTATAAACTAAATCTCTTAATATATTAGTTGTAAATGTGTTGTCTTTTTAATTTATAAAAAAAAAAAAAAAAAAAAAAAAGCTTACTTCAAATGTTAAAGAAATAAATGGAAAAAAATGCAAAATTATAATTTTAACTATTGTGAACTATCTATTCTTTATTTTTCCCTTTCCTTACTTTTTAATAAATAATAATAATAATAATAATAATAACAGTTTCCTAACTTTTCTAAACTTGAATTGTAAGATTTAATGATCAGTTACAAATTTAAATAACTTATTCATTCTTTACGACTAAATTATCTTGCAAAATTATCTATGTTAGTGAAATAACAAATCTTAATTTTCATTTCTGTAATTAAAAATAAAAATATTAATTTTGTGATGAAATATACAATTAATTTTATTCAAAATATAACTGAATTTTCATTATTTTCTTAAATGTGAAATAAAAGCTTCTTAAGTAAATAATTATTAACTGGCTTCATTTTAATTAGAAAATATCTCATATCTTCATTTTAATTAGAAAAGTTAATTCGATACCATCCTGAAATTTATTAATTGACTGATTTCAACTCGTTAATAGTAAACTACAGGATTTACATAAAAAAAATTTTCCTTGAACTCGCAGGATGCATTTAAATTTTTTTTTTGAAAATATGCTAAAATAATATAATCTAAAAATAGAGCAATATGAAAAAAAAAAATCACAATTGCTTATCAAAATTCACACTGCATCCAATGTTCTTAAATTTATTACAAAATAAAAATATACACAACCAGGTAACAAGAAAAAAACGAAAGAAACATCAAACAAACAAAACTCCAATAGAGAGATTCAAATCATATTTACGTTTTGAAATATTTTAAAAGAAATTTTAAAACACTATGAATAGTCATAGACTAGTCACAGATAATGAAATTTTTGCAATTTGCAGTGTTCCAGATTATGAAGACTAAAACAGAATTAAAAAGAGAAAAAAACAATATCTGATTTGAGCTTGAATAATTTAACATTTCCAAAAACGATAATAATAACAAAAATTATTTTCTAAATCAGCCAGGGGAAAATTTCATTCTCATATTTGGTAGAAAACGTATTTTGAGAGGAAAAATTTTATTTTAATAAATCACAACTTCAAAAGAAGTTATACTTCATGAAAAACAAATTTTTACTTATGAAAGCAAATATAGTCAAAAAGTAATAAATACAAAAACGAAACCGTAATTTTCTAAAACCTCTTAAAACATTAAATTCTAATAATAATTCTATTTCTAGAAGAAAGTCGAAACTTTAATTATAACAACATTTCAAACGAGGTTATATTTCAAACTATTTTTTAAAAAAAAATTAAATCGTGCTAATTCAGTGCGTACAATATTTAAGATTTATATGAAAAGAGTGGAGTTTTGACTTGGTTGGTAAGTTAGTTACATTGGAAAAAAAAAAAAGGTTAAAAATAACGAAATCAATTAATGAAACTCATTTTCTTCCATTTCGTGAATTGTAAATACAGTCTAAAGGATGTTTTCTTTTCAGTTCATTTTAAAATGATTCATTTAAGCCTTGCAATTTGCCCTTCATTAAATGCCTGGGCACGCCACTGTAATAAAATTTAACTATTTTACAGATTCGATCTTCAATTTTATAAATTATTTTGCCGACTTTACTGTTATTCTGCTTTTAATATTCCTTTGCTACAATTTTGTATAAATGTTGTTCAAAGTTAAAATTATACAAAAACACTTAAATTCAGATTTAAAATTAGATAAAATTAATAATTAGGCCTACATAAATTTCTGATGAAAGAGATTAAATGTAGATATTTTGTTAAAAATTGATATTAAACTGCATTTCTTATTTCACTTAAATCTTAAAAACTTTATGTTAAATCTTGATTTTCATTATTTTTCAATTCGACTTGTGATTTTAACGAATTTCGTTGGAATTCCAATCAAATTTCTCGACAAACATGAAACTGAAAATTCAACATTTGAAACAAAAGGAAATGACGTCACAAATCGGACAGCGCCAACTAGTATTCGATTGTAAAATTATTGTCACATGACCACTTTTCAGTAGAAATGAAAACTGAAACGAGATGGCGCAAAGAACCGGAGACGAAATTCCGTTAGTTGGAGAGTTGGCCGTTCTGGTAATGGTGGCACCACTTTATTAGGGCGCTTTTTCCGCCTGTCAACTCGACGACGAAATGATAAATGAATTCCGGATCGAAAGATTTCTTCAGCCGAGTTTGATAGTAAAAATAATGGGAACTTTACTGGTTCAGAGTATTAATCAGGGAATCTTAGAAAGTGAATTACTTAGAGCTAAGGATTTTAGAAAACGAGAATAAAATTTGTATTCAGGTAAGAAAATTGATTTTAACATTTAGAATTTACTAAAAACTTATTTATAATAAGGATTAAAAATAGAAAACCTGAAGAATCTGCTGAAAAAAAAATCATCTCACAAAAAAAAAAAAATTAAATAAATAAATAAATAAATAAATAAATAAATAAAATTTTCGACCTAAAACAAATGTATTTACTTCAAAAAGAAAATCATAAAAAATTGTTGTAAATAAAATAATATTCATTTTATCAAATTCATTAGATTTAATTCAAATAGAGCAAATAAAATCATTTATTCTATTAATATTTACATAATATTTTCAGGTGCAGTCGTTTTTGAATTTTATTAATTAAAAACAAAATTAAAAATAAATTAATATCTATTTATTGTAAATATTTCATTTAGGGTGAGTAAGTAGAATTAAATATTTTTCTTAATTTCTTCCTTCTCAGTTTAATAATATCAGTGAATTTTACTGACCTTTTTTTACTATGATCAAAATATTTATTTTAATATTAATTTAAAATGTAATTAAACTATTTACGAAAAAGAATCACTGAAAATATATAATGATATTCATCCATTTTTGTTAAGACAATTTAGAATTTCTGTAACGAAATTAGATTTCAGTTTTTCTTTGATTTAAAGGCTACCTATGCATTAATTTCTTGATTTACCATCCTTTGTAATTGTAGTAAATAACTGAAGGTTTTAAATTGAAAAAAACTTACGTGCACTGTTCATATTATTAAATAACAAACACAAAGCCATGTGCATAGGCTTTGTGTTTGTTACTGAAGGTTTTGGTTCACCAAATTCCAATTGGTCGATAAATTTTTAAAACTGCTAAATATCAGTAATTTCGAATGTTAGAGGTCGTAAAGTTTTATAGAATATATTAAAAAAATGGTAGAAAAAAAAAGTATAAAACATCTACAATATCAAATTTTGTTAAAATTCGTCCAATGAAAATCAAGTTATTTCGTAGGAACAAAAGATAATAGACTGGAACTCAAATAAGCTGCTTTCAACTGAAGATCATAATTTATTAATGTCTGTGTAATATCTAAGATTTTTCCCCCCTTTTGAAAATGATCCATTTCATTTTAAACAAAATACGTTATTAAAAAAGATAGGATTAACTTTATCAATTATGTAAATGAATACTGATAGACACTTAATGTTATAAAAAATAACATGAAAATAATGAAGGATCTGCTTTGAAGTCATTATTAAGATTTAAATGAAAAGAAATTTATTTAAATTAAAAATTCTAGAGAGAACTTGTGGGTAATTGGACTCGGTTATCCAGTTGTCTTAAGCAGCGGACTTAATAATTTTCTGGGTATTTTTCCTCTACACGGATCCTAGGGTTCGCCCAGCCCTCTGTCAAACGGAATCAGATTTTTTTTTTCCCCCCGAGATTAAAGGTGATGGACGCGGAACTGTTGGGGTCTAAATCTCCAATATGGGTCAACACAGCCTACAAAAACTTACAGCCTTTAACTTATAATGACCTAAATGTGAAAAGTTCCAAAAAATTGTGTATTTCATGTAGGTAAAATTATATAAGCTTAATTCAAAGTTTATTCCAGTATAAAGAAACTCTTAAACTAGGAAATATAATTATCTTCTAAAAAGCTAGACTACTAGAAAATTAAGTAACGTCAAACGAATTCATTTTCTTTATTGAATAACAACAAATTAGTTATACTGTATAAAGAGAAACAAAAAGACTTGAAAAATACTCTTAAATTAAAAATTCTTCTTTTTAGCAAAAAAAAAAATTTCTGGTTTCACAATTTATCGGTAATAATTTAAGAGAAACTAAGAGACAATTTATAAACTACTTTTGAATACTGGATAAGTATTAAGAAGCTATAAAGAAGTATTTTTTTTTTATCAAGAAATAAATATTTTTTTTGTCACCACAATTCAGATATCTCTTAAAAGAAAATGAAATTATTATTAAAAATTAAATTAAATTTAATTAATTATTAAAATTATTAAAATTCGAAAATCTATAAACGTAAAATAACATCAGGTCGAATTGTTTATGAGTCTTTCTGAGCGCCATCTACTGCCGAACGGCTTAAGTATTTGTAAATATATTATTTATATATTTTTATATAAGTTATATTTTTCTAGAATCACCCCAATTTTTTTTCTGAATTTTAGAAAAATACATTTTAACAATTTTAACTGTTTTTAAACGCTTATTTATTTGCGACTTTTCACTCCAGGAATCACTTTCTGGATGAAGTAATTTTTGTATAAGATAAAGTAACTTTCCTAACGACCTTAGAATATATTAATGTATTCTTATAATAAACCGTCTTACCTAAAGTCGAATTTGAATCGAATTATGAAGACATCACATAGATTCACTATTAAAATTGCAGGTTCCTAGGATAAATAGCTTTTTGATTTGTCGTGATCATAATCTTAAAATTTTGTTCGAAATGGCCAATAAGGGGGCGTGAAATTATTCACAATGAGGATAAAAGAGCTTTCATGTACAAAATCTCTAAAACAATGTTAATCACGTGATGTAAATTGGAAAGAACATCATGATGTAGAATGAAAGGAAAATGAAGTCTATTCGGGATTCGAACTTAGGATTAGATGCTCCGATTAATCGACTGCTACCGGACGGTCTCTTAACTGTATTCTTCGGGTAGTTTGTTAAAAAAAATATACAGGAACAAATTCAGAAAACGTTGAGAAGCTAATGTTATGGAAATCCACACATTAAAGTGCTTCAATTTTCTTCACGATTTCAATTTTACGAACGTAAGCCTAACCTAAAAGAACAGAGAAGCAAAACCTACTTCGATTTGGTCGTTCTATTCCTTCAAGCTTTTCATTGGTTCCAAAATAGCAATGAAATAATTCAAGGAATATTTTTAACAATGTTCAAAATCCTTCCTCGACATTCTTAATTAATTCGAAATTAAAGTGGATATTTGCTTAAAATGCACAATAACAATAAAGTTAAACATTTCACAATAAAATACTTGAAAAAATAATTAAAGATTTTTGTCTGAAACAATTCTAAAAAAATTCTGAAATTACAGTATTTAAAAAAATTTTTAGGATATTTTTCCTTATTTGAAGCATAGTACAGATCACACCTTAACTGAATTTATTTGCTTTCAGCTAAATCTTGTCAGCGCCACCTATTAGAGAACGTCGTAAACATTTATTATTATTATTCGTAAGTTAGTATTACCTGTTTCAGCCTTTTTTTTTTCCCTGAATTGAGCATAACAATTCAAATTGTTTGAGTAATTGATGCCTAAATAAGTGACAATTTAATTGAGAAGGCAACTTTTTAGTTTCTACATCATTCTTTTGAATGGAAACAAGAAAATTGTAAGTAGATATGTTTTTTTATATTACCTGAATATGTTTTTTTATATTATATTCTTTACCAATGAATTTACTTCTTATCAAAATCAATTAGATGCTCAAGTTGGATACCATACGCCTACTATTAAAATCTTATTATTGGCTTTCTGTGCTCATAGTTGGAAACGCGACTGGGTCTTTGGCTACTTATCTAGGGTCAGTTTATATCAAAAATCAACAATATCTCAGCCTTCCTCAAATAAATAGTTTTGAGTTAATGAGAAAGGCCATTAAAAGGCAATTAAAATTTTAGTTGACGTGTTTTTATATTCTAACTTTTTGTCTTACATTACATATTAAGAATATCAGGGCAAAACTTAAAGCTATGCGAATACCATCCGATTTTGCACCAACTTAATTGGCCAACTTCGAGTCGGCCAACTTTTGTCAGCCCTGAAAACCATCCAACTCACAAATGAAGTCAGCCGTGATAGCAGCAATTCCATAATGCAATGCCTTCCCCCGAGCAGCTGTGGAAAATCCGAAAAAATCGAGGTTTTGAAACCTCTCTGATAAATTCTGCCGCATACAATTCCTGCATTTCAGTATAAACTTTATTTATGCATGAAAGAAACTCGCAGTATTCTGATATTCATTGTGTACTCGCTTGTATTCGACTCGAATCGGTGAACATCGTTTCAGACGCCATTTCTTTCCATGGGCGTGACGTCATGACTGACGTATTCCAACGCTGCCCTGTGATTGGTAATTCCGACCAACTTTTAGTTGGCAACTCGAGTTGGTTGTGCAGTAACAACTAAAATCGCTGGCAAGTCGCTGAAAAACGTGCTCAAAGTTGGCTCTAGCGACTCAAAAATTTAAAGTTGGCCGACTAAGTTGGTGCAAAATCGGATGGTGTTCGCGGGGCTTAAGGCTGTTTTCCATGGTAGTACAAAAATTTTAATGAAAACACTGTCATGTAAGAAAACTTTTACGTTTTTATCTTAACTCACAATAAATTTCCTAAGTATTTATTTCAATAACTAATAAAATTTTCATTCTCTGTAAACAGAAACTACTGCTATTGCTATTGATGCGTTTTAAATACAATCAATTTAAATTCAAATTTTAGTTTCAAATCATATTTTATCAAGAATTGTTTTTATAAATTTCTCCTGAACTGTTTTTTTTTTTTTTTTCCTTTCTTGTTGTTGCGGATAATTGATAAGTGAGTTGTGTTCGTAAATAGAAATACAATACTTATCTACATTAGGCATAAAAAGTAATTTTTCAGGAAAGAGAGATAAATATTATAGAAAAAAATATTTATAAAAATTTTAACAAAATTTGCTGATATTTCAATGCTACGTTATTCATTCAAATTTTTGAGCTTAGTTGAACAATTAAATTATTAGTTCGAGTTTTAATTATAAATGATAAAAATAATTAACTTACTTTAATCAAAATTAGATTTCGCCAATGAATTTTTATGGAACATTTAAATATAAGATTGACATCAAAATTGTTTAATTTCTTCACAAAAACAAATTAATTATTATGAGTATCATTAAGTAATTAATCTATGTTTTAATCTCCATCTATAAGTAAATAATATTTAATATCTTAAAAGAATATTAAATGGAGATTTAAAATTTTAAAACTACCAAAAAATAAAAAAAAAATGGATGAAATATTTGTAATTTATTTTTTTTATTCTGTCCCTTCTTATTTTTTATTGAATATTATTAGTCCTATGAATATTACATAGCCTATTTACTAGAATATATGTCTACCAACGACGACTGGATAATAATGAGACATCCAAAAGCGACTTTAGCGAATTTTGCAACAACAGAATAGAAAAGTTTTTCAAACCTCAATAATAAGTGATCTTCAAAACAGTATTTGGATGAAATTTACTTATAGATGTTTCAAAAATAAAAAATGTTTTAGAAACTTAACAAAAAAAAAACCAAAAAAAAAAAAAACATCATTAGTTGGCGATTCTCCCGCTAGAGCGACACTATCGTCGAGCGCTCTGGACTGACAATGGCAGTACAACTGACATTCTGAATTGAAAGTTTGTATATAAGCAATGTTAATCATATATTTTTTTTTTCATTCCCCATTTTTCATTATCGACGATTTTTACATACAACAGATATTAAAAATTAGTTATGTTAAAAAGAACAACCACGCACCCAATTATTTAATTAAATTCGAAAATGATAACACGAATACAAACGAATGTTGTTGAAACATCTGCAGTAAACTCAGACTGCAAATCTAAACGTCCGATAACAAATTCGCCTTTGAGATGTAAGAATTCCAATAAAATAAATAAATATTATTTATTGAGGATTAACAGTTTATAATGAAATCGATCGTAAGAGTCCAGAAGCCTAAATAATTTAACCAATGACTAAATTAACGAATCTGATGATTTCATAAACCATAAATTGAGTGAAATTTTAATTTCATTTTAATCTATAAACTACGAAAGCATTAAGGAAATTACACATAGAGAGTGGATAATTAATAAAGTATTTCTTTCTTTTGGGTGTGTGGGGCAGAAAAATTATAATTATTCTTTTTGTATTTAATCTTCAGCTGAAATGCGTAAGCTGAAAAAAAGTTGCATTTTGAATTTGCACAAGTTGAAGTTCTAGAATGATACTGAAAAATTTCAATATTTTCGATAATTTCTTTTATTTTATTTATTTATTGTTTTTTTATTTTTATTTTTTTGAGAACGTCTAAATATAAAATTTCATCGAAATTCCAACAGATGGAATCGATTTCTATTATTTAACAAAAAAAATAAAGGCAGATATTTATCCCAGATAGACACATTTATCACAGATTGTTAAAAGACAAATATTATTTACGAATATTCTGAAAGTAGTAATAAAGAAATGGAATTCCCCAAACTCCTTTCGCTTTCTTTCTTCATTTACATAAAATAACAGATATGGATGAAAGGTGAATGGAGTTTTCTGGAGATTTGAACTAATGGAAACAATTTTTTTAGGACATTCTGTAATAATATTTTTTTCCTAGAGAAGGATAAATAGTGACAAAACAATTTCAGATAAAAATAAACAAGTTAGTGATAGCGATTAGTAAACCAATCACAATGCTTCGCAACGGTTTCTGATACGAAGAAAATATAATTGATACTGCTTTAATTTCCTTAGTATTATAAGGAAATTAAAGCAATTCAAAAGGCGCAATTGTTGCGATTATTGCGCTTTATTATTGTAGAGCTGTATTATAAATTTGATTGTTGCGCATGCAAAAGACGCAATTATTGCGATTGTTGTGATTGTTGCTAATGATAATTTAATGATATTTTAATGATACTTGTCCACAGACGGACGGACAAAGTGGGGTTATAAGGCTTCTGGTACTTGTATCAGAAGCCTAAAAGTGTTCATGGTTTTTCTTTATAGTAAAAAACAAAATTTATTTTTGGATTGCTTAAATAATTTAGGTAAATTACTTTTGTTTCGCTTTAAAGTAAATTCTAAAGATAAAAATTAATGATGGCTTACGTTGTAAAATACATCCAGTGAATGAGGAAGAAAAGGAAACCGTGTTGTCCCCGAGAACCTGTCTCATAACTTGAATAGTTGAGCCTTTATACATCAAGTAACCAATCATTTTTCTCAAAAAAATATTATATTGCAGATGGCATCACTTCGTAGATATTGGAAAAGGTCTTGAAAACATACAAAAAAGCTATACTGATATTGATGCCTTCTAAATGAGAGTTTTAACTTAATCAAGGTGATGAGGACTGTAAGGTTACTTTAAGTATTTGAAAATCAATAATCCTATATGTATTTTTTGACATTGAAAAAAATTATTTTTAGACAGCTATGCATATTTGAAGAAAACGGCATAATGTTAGATTCATATCGGAAACATTCTAAAATGCTTCAAAACGTAAGTAATAGACTTTACAAGTAGAAACAATATGTTTGCTAAGTGCTAGCCAACTGAACTCAAGGGTGAAACATGTTTTCTTCTTCGTATATTTCATCAACAATTGGAGGACATCGGATTGCATCTTCAAAAACGTAAAAAATGTAATGTTGTCTTAAGACGTGAAGTTCTGACATTTTTCTTAATTTAGCCAACGAAGAGTTTCAAACTTAATAATATACAGAAAGGGTTTATGAATGTCTTTCCTAAAAGAGACATTACGTTCTTTAAGTAACATCCTAGTACAACTGTTTCACGCGATTTGGTGATCATCAATTAGGTGCAGTCAGCACTGAAGATATTCAGAAGGCAACACTGTTCTCGAGTTATAAGGAGCTTGGTTCACGATAGGAGGAGCCATATTCGATCTTTGGTACTGATCGAAAATTTTCCTGTGTTTTTTTCTCTCCAGTCAGCTTCAACCAGCTCTCTTTCTAATAAGTACAGACAGTTGTTTGACAGGCTGTGATGGGCAAATATCGGACTGGTCTTGCGACTTCCACTTCATCTCATTGCTCAATGATCTCAAGTCTCTACGACCTGTATTACCAAGCTTCATTGATTATATACGGGTATAACCTTTTAGTGTCATTTATTTCCACTAACTAAATTTCGAACGAAAATTAAAGCAAAACTTTTGAATTTTAAAAGATTAATTAACGGTATTAACTGTTTACATATTAGTGAAAAAAATACACGAATTTTACGAAAAAACAATTATGCTTCGTTACAATGTGCTCTGTCAAGATTCAAAAATTTGCAATTGCTCTAAAAATTTTATTTAGTGTTTTGGAAATTTTAACCTTTAGTGGTAAATTAATAATTTAAATGTAAATTGTCACTGTGTACTCTTGAAATGTTATTGAGAGTTTTTGTAGATATCTGATGGAAAATCTGAAAACATTACGTCATTGCTCTTACTTTCCAATTACATAAAGCCTTGCTTTCACAATAAAAGTGAATTCGTATTCTTCTTCATCGAACTGAATGAGTCACAAGCGTAGATCCCATTTAGGTCACCTCCCTGTAGATAATCCAGTGGTCTTGAGGCAGAAACCCATCCTGTACACAATTTTATTTATTTATAAGCACAATTTCGAGGGCTTAATGATCGGAGAAATCCGTTAAAATAGAATATTTTCTTTCCTTTATCTTTTTTAATGATGTAAAATAATATATTGATTCTTATTGGAGATGAAAAGTTTAATTTAATAAATTTTTTTTGCTCAAAGTGAATCAGCCACTAGTGTAAGAAAGTTTCTGAAACCAAAACCTAATTGGATTAAGTTAATAGTGAAATTTCCTTTATTCCACTATTGAGTTGGATTCAGTGCTATCAAAGAATGATCCAGCTAACACTGAGTGTATTATTTAGATTAAGAAACTTGAGGTGGGGATTTCAGAATAAAGCAGTAATAAAAACTGCAAAATGAAAATTCCCAGTTTCCTTTCTAAAATGTGATTAGAGACTATTTATCTTTAAAATGTCCTATACACTAATAGAACTAGAAAAAAAAAATCGAAGTAGAAGGTATTAAACTCTTTCTTAGAAATCCCAAAAGATGATACATTGTTAGGAGCAGTATTCAAAAGAAAGTATTTACCAATTTATTTTTAATAGTTCAGGGCCGACCCGAGAGGCGGGGGATCTAGGGAGTGGCCAGAGCCAGCCATAAAAAGTTTAGGGTTATTTGCTTTGTTTAAAATTTGGCTCGCTCCTACAAAGCCTAACGAGCTATCGATAACCAAAAGCTATGTAGTTTTAGAAAGTGTCTGTAGGGAGAAGTTAGACCTGGGGGAGGGGGGGGGGAATCAGTATATTATCATTGAAGAAAGGGACCCCACCCCCGCACTTCTAACTCGCCTGGGGCCCCGCATCTCCCGATGGCCGGGCCTGAATAGTTTTAAAGGAACTCAGACATAGTCGTTCAGCAAGAAAATAATTCAGACTAAAGGCTAAAGAGCGTCAAGATGCATGGTTTGAATTAAAGACAAGTATAAGAAAGAAATATATAGTTTAGAGAGGAAACTACTGTGGTTAAGAAAAATACTGTTATGGAATAGGTGGGATATGTAGCTAAATAAATCGAAAATAGATGATTCTTAGATATGTGAACAAGAAATGTTTGCCTATTGGTGAATGAATTTCGGAAAGATGAATGCTCAATTTAACTTGAAAAAAACTTCGCGAAACCATCTTCTAATAAAGAAGAAGTAGTGGAAAATGATGATGATGACTTCAAATTTGACGGTTTTTTCAGAATGACTCAATTTCATTGTGAAGCAATAACAATTGCGAGGCAGCTAAAAGGTCGATTAAAAAAATCGTTTTTAATATTAAATATATATTATTAAAAAAATTGCGTGCATACGTCCACCAATAATTGGCTAGCGCGTTGCCAGATAACAGGAGTATTGTTGTTTGGTCAACATTGCCCGCAAGAATGTAATTTCACATGTGCGTTGCCAGGCAACAAATTTCCAACAGTTACAAATTAATTTCATTCCTCAATGCATGTATTTTTTGGAATTTAAACAATACTTTATTTTTAGTTTTAGTTTTAAGTTTCAGGTTTCAGTTTGCTTAATGTAGTTTGTTTTTGTGAATAAATAAAATGTTTTTGTTTTTTTTCGTTCCATATGGGAGGCTTGTAAAGCAAAGCGAAGGGCAGCCTTCTAATGTATTAAGAAATTTACAGACGCCTCTTCTACAACATGGTTCATACAATTTTAACCCGAACTTTAAGTCTCTAAAAGCCCGTGAAATAATCACATAGAGTTCGGACACGTGTTTTAGTATACAGAATTTATTATAAATTAATTGTTGCAGTGCAAATTTTTGCTGAAAATACATTTTGGATACAAAAAATATTTGGCACACCACTGCAGATATAGCATTGGCTGAGCAGGTGGTTTGAGACGCAGGAAGAGTTCGGAAAAAAGTTTATGGAAGGTTGCATCTGATAAGACAGCAATGCAAATTTTGGGCAAAGGAGTTTTCTGATGAACAGTAAGTTGGAAAGGATCCAAAACGATAGGAACAGAAGCCAGTGTTGGGGTTGAACTGGAGCATGCATTGATGAATCCTGAAAAAGACATCCACAGACGCGCAATGGTGCTTTGATACTTAACCACACATAAGTTGGTGAAACAGACAGAGGCTTTCCGACTACCCTTTCCCTCTTGGTTGCCGATAAACAAGCCAGACTGGTGAACTGCGAAAGGGTTTTTTTGCAATGTTTAACGCAGAATCACATATAATCGTGTCCATCTCAATGGTTTCAATGAGCAAACCGTCCGCTTTCTTGAATTTGAGAGACTATCAATGCGACCAATAACTTGTCAAGATATATGCTAGGCGTGACTGGATGGCTGCAGTCTTTGTTTGGAGTTCCAGAATGCCTTACTTCTATTTATGAAAAAGACGTGTATGTGTAAATGTCAGAGTACTATATGGAACTGCATTTGAACAGGTCCTGACGAAATTTTTTCAGGGCACGTAACATTCGTTTGCGTCACATTGTTTTTAATAGGAAGGAGTCAAACGTCAGAATGATAGTTCAATGTCTATCTTTATTTATTACGAAACGTCTTCGATGATTGATTATCTGTATTCGTACTGCGTTTCTCTATCTCCATATTAACCAAATCTAACTTCACCAGATGATAATATTTTGTGAATCGCATCTGCATGTCGTAGCCAGTTTGAATGAAAGTACCGTTAAGTTGCGACTATGGCAACCACTGTTCAGTACGATGCTGGAAAACTTTCAATATGATTTGCAATGTGAGTCTCGTGTTCAACAACAGTAGGCGAAGATTGAACACGTTATATGCAGGCATATCTATAAATCAGAAGTTTGGGACCATCGATTGGGAAAATCATCGAGTAATGAAGATCAGCCTTTATTTAGCTTGCAAATGCATTTCGGCCGCTGAAAAGCTTAAATAATGCACTATATATCGCTTGCGATTGCGTTCAAAGGCTAAATAACACATTATACAAAAGAAGCCCTGATGTAATAAAAGAGATGCGCCACGAACAATTTCTATAAACAAACTGAACGAATTAAGATAGCATTGACTGACAAAAGAAGCGAGCGGTTGATTGAAAGGGATATGGATATAATTGAAAAGGGTCGGTTAAAGTGAAGCGTTAATAAATGAGGCATCGCTTAGAAGGGTATGCCTGTAATACAAATTCTGACAAATAGCATGTCAGAATAGTAATATGTTGTAATTACTTGCAGAAACTGCGCGCAGTGTTTCTTTTCTTATGTCTGCTGTTTCTGACCACGCTATAAATAGTTTTTTTGTTTAAATAAATCTT
This sequence comes from Thereuonema tuberculata, assembly GCA_023159025.1. Classification (NCBI taxonomy): domain Eukaryota; kingdom Metazoa; phylum Arthropoda; class Chilopoda; order Scutigeromorpha; family Scutigeridae; genus Thereuonema; species Thereuonema tuberculata. The sequence continues at coordinate 163,487,905 of JAFIDM010012231.1, forward strand.
TTTAGCGACACTGTAGAGGACTGTATTCACTGCACAAATCAACAACATATTGTTTTGTTAAACTTCAACAAAACAGAAACAAAAGAGACGTAAGTACTTGGAAACTTCGAGAATTCTTTTTAAATTCAAACGCGCAATGCTTTTAAATAATAAATATACATTCTTTATTTTTATTAAATCATATAGGAAATGAGGTGACAAGGATTATTATAGGTTTGCTTATAGCCTCTTACTATAATATATAAATTCTAGTTCCGTAGGGCAAATGGAACTAAAAACAAACAAACTGTATCGCAACAGGCTCTGTTGTGCGCGACAGGTTTAGGCTCCCAACGTGATTAGTTGAGACTGGATGGTCAGCCCGACGCCCGCCCGCCTTTAACCCCCATTTAAGAAATTCGGTAAGCATTTGAGAGAGGGCTGGGTGAACGATATGGTCTGTCGAGGAGAAATAACCATAGAAAATCCCTGGCCACCGCCGGAAATTGAACCCGGGCTCCTCCAATCCACAGTTCAGCGCCTAAATCTTTGAACTACAGATTTTGATTACGTAAACTAAAAATACTATTCTTTATATTCTGGAAGTTGCTGCAATACATAGATAATTCAATGTATTTCTCTATTCATTTTGATACAAATTGAGTATGGATTGATTATGGCAGCTCTATGAGGGCGTGCGCTATCATTCACAAACAGTAGTCAGAAATATCGTACCCCTGAATTATTATATTATTAAAGAATAACATCGCGGTTTATCTGGCCTGTTAGGGTTCCAGTTCGAACACAATGAGGGGTGTACGTGAACTCAGCATGATGTCATATCATATTATCATCTCCGCCGTAATGATCCCGTTCAAGTTTAATGGAGAGGTTGTCACAGATTCCGAGGTTCTAAGCAGATAAAGACACGGCGGGAATCACTCTGCATACTAAACCTGGACTCATCCGTAAACAAAACACAGTCCCACTGTTCTTTGGTCCAAGCATGATGTTTTCTGCATTAGGCTAAACAGTTCTTCTGTGGGCTGACTCAATGGGATGTATCTTGTAGGCCTGGGGACATACAATCTGCTATCAGACAATCGTGTGTATCCGGTATTGTGTGCTCCCTATCGCAGCTGAAAGGTCACTGGCAAGGTCTCGGGCTGTACACCATCTGCATCGTCTGGCAGTTACTAACAATAACGGTCTTTTTCTGCTTCTGTAATGCTTGGACTTCTATGCTGAAATGTAGATTAACATTTCCATCCTGGTGGAACCTCTGCCAGACTCTAGAAACTACACTATGTCAGTGGGGTTTGACCAGTCTGGAGTCGCCTTATGATTCTGTTCCACATAAGATCATCAATGTGGCTACGCTGAACCATATTCATGGGATAAAAAGCACTGTTGAATTAAAATATAGCATGGTGGTGGGTACGGAACGCACTAAAGTGCGAGCTTCGTAATCCAAGCATCCATGTTCCAAGGAGCGCTAGTGATCCCAAGATGGCGAACCCCTAGTATAACACGTGCTTTATCCTGTAGCCCTGATTACGACATGTCTACTGCTGAGTGACTTTTGTATTACCCCAGTCACTGTGTGCTGGGATAAAAAGTTATCTTTGTTCATTTCAGCAGAAGTATCGATTACTTTCATGACGATTCACTTTCCGTAGAGCAACATTTTCCTGTGACTCTCAATATCTATATTTTTTGAGCATGAGTGTCGGATTTCTTTTTATATGCACTCAGATATTTAAGAATTTTATCTTAAATAAATTAAGGTAGGTAAGTATTTCCCGCCCGAACCTCCGTTGGCCCATGGGAGAGTTGAAAGTACCGACATTTCAGTGATCCAAGCACTAGTTGACATTGGGTGGTCAGCCCAATGCTCGCCCGCCTTTTACCCAGGGAATGAAATCTCCGCGGGGTAAAAACCTTTTAAAATCCTTTCACTTATGGAAGGCTGAGTGAACTCTAGGACCGTCTGAAATAACCTGGGAAGAATATCAAAAGATCAAGGCCCTCTCTTCGATAATGATGTCTGCGACTCAAACTAATCTATCATATGCTGTAGTCAGGAAAAGATAATGGCACTAAGCTATGATTAAGCTTTGCTCTGAAATGTTTTGTTTATTTCTTAGTGAAATAATATATTGTTTATATATAAACAGGCTTTTGCAAGGAATTAAATCTAATTCTGAATGGAATTAATTTCGATATGTTTTGGATAAATTATAAACCACGATAGATAAATATAATTCTTCTGTACTTCATTCCCAGCTCCATGGGAAGATTTCGTTGTAAAGATGTTTTTTGACTGATCTTTGAATGAATGAATGATATCAAGTGATGGGTATTCATTCTCAAAAATAATTTCATTGATAGTGGCTATAACAATACATAAGTGAAAGTCGTCCATATCCACCACTGGCTTTCCAAGAAAGCGGAAAAATTTATTACGGTTGTCATTCTATCCAGCGCTTCAGAAATGCATATTTCATCACTGAGACTCTTGAAATATTGAACGCTCCACATTATAGATTTAGCTGTATAATGTTGTCTTTCGCGTACTGATCGGCATTGGAGAGACGCCATTTCAAATGTTTCACGTCATGATTTCCATGCGAACCTAAGTGATCAGATTTCCCCATGTAAGAGGGATTTTCTCTGCTGATTCTCGTTATAGTTTTAAACTAAATACTGTAACAGCAGACACCATAAAATTGAAATCAGACGTTCTTCTGTCCAGAACTTTAATATTTAAGAACTTTAGCTGGCCAATAATAATTCATTATCTATTTGCTAGCAGAGGTCAGGAAGAGACTAAACTAAACACGAAACTGTTTCAGCAAAAATTATTTTCCTCTACGCTCCGCTTTCTTGGAAATTTACATGTGGAAAATCAATGTAGCGCTTAACAACGTAATAAAGTTTTAAAGTGTACTAATTTGTAAACAACAACTGAAAAAACACTTACAAGTTAGCACAGAGAATCCGAAACTGTAGGGAGAGATCGCATCTAGTGGAAATTGTGGTCGCGAGAGTTTTACGACTCATTCAACTTTAACTGCTTAAGATCGAAAATGCAAACAAAAATAGCTAGTGAACCGATACTTTTTCTATATAAAAGAACACAAGCAGAAATTTATACTTAAAGTTGGGATTTTATTTTCCTGACAGTTATGCTGTTGAAACTATTTCAGCTTTCATTAATTTACATCTGATTCCAACTGCGAGTGGTTTTGAGAAATCAAATAAACCTTTACAAATCTTACAATTTTTATAAAAATATTTCCCTTAAAATTATGAAATTTGTACTACAATTTCCTTACTATGATCGAGATGAGCAAGCTTCGAATAAATTCAAAAAAGTCCTAGAATTAAAAGACAGTAATTTTTAAGATTTTTTTTTTTTTTTATAGTATTTAGACATTTTGATTTGCTTTATAAATTAAAGTTAAAGGTTTTCCCCATGTTCGTCGATCTTTATCATTCGGCTTAAAAAAAATTAGTTACAGAAAATATACGCCTATTTATTGCTTCAAATAACATCAGATTTAATATTTAATTTAATCTATTCAATTTAGATTTTTTTAAAATATTTACTATAATCTTAATCTTACATGATTAAATAAGTAATAGATGTGACTAAAGAAACATAATCACAGTAGGAGGATACTAGAAGATTTTCTAGGCCTCCATATTTACCTGAGTAAATACTTATTACATCACTAGGTCATACGGTTTGTTGCGTTCAAGGCGTCGTAAATCAAATTCTGTGTCCAGCAATTGAATAGCTTCTCTATTAACATGATCATGAAGTCGCTTCTCGTGACTGTTAGCGAAGTCTTTAATGGTTTCAGATATCCATTTTATTATCAGTGTATAATTCAGCATTGGTTTGATACCAGCGAGCATTGGTGATAGTACGAAGAATTTTGTTTTCACTTTATTGAATTATAGCACGATTACTTTGTTTAGCACAACCCCAAATTGGGATTCCATAAGTCCAAATCGGCCGAATAATCGATTGATACAGCAGTCGCTTACTGTCTAGATCCAGCTCAGAGTTTCTACCAAGTAGCCAGTACATTTGACGCATTTTTTGGCGGATTTGTTCAGCTTTTTTCTTTACGTGGTGCTTCCAGGTGAGGCTGGAATCCAGATGAATGCCGAGATATTTAGCTGCATCTGCTTGTGATATCGGATCTCCATTCAGATGTACTTGTTGAGTTAGATCAATGCGTTTAACAGTAAATGTAACGTGAACAGATTTAAGCTCATTAAGCTTAATTTTCCAATCTGTTGTCCATTTGCTAATTTTGTCAAGAGCATGCTGGAGATTCCGAGTTGCTTCCCTTTGAGTTTTGCTTATTGCCATTAATGCAGTATCATCTGCGAATGTTGCTGTGTGAATTTCATTCGTGATAGGAATATCTGCTGTATACAACAAGTATAGAATTGGTCCAAGTACACTATCCATGGTACTCCAGCAAGAATTGGATAAAAGTTCGACTTAGCCTCTTGATGTGCTACACGGAATTTACGATGAGAAAGATATGATTTCATAAGGCGACAAAAATTGTCAGGCAAATCACTGCGTAACTTAGAATTTAGACCCTCATGCCAAACTTTATCAAAGCCTGCGATATGTCAAGAAATATCGTGGAGCAATGTTGTTTTTCTTCAAATGCTTTTTCAATTACTGCTGTAACACGATGCACTGGGTCGATAGTAGAATGTTGGCTGCGAAATCCAAATTGATGTTCGGGTAATTTAATCTTTATGCCTAGATTTAATTAAATGTTGGTATTTTAATGGTACTTTACTTGTAAAGGCTAACGCTGTAAACTGTACTTGTTTTATAGTTAACAATAATGCAGTGATGTTTAATTTTATTTTTAAGATATACTTTATTTTGTGGAGATAAGATTTTGCTTCTAACATTAAGAGTTAGGGTTACTTTGTTTAGGGCAAAACTTCATAAACTGAATAACTGAAACTTTCCAGCAGCGCCGGAGCTAAGCCTTTTACAGCCCTTCTCCGTATACTGTTACTGTGGGTGATCCTTCGCTTAATCAAATGTTCCGCTGACGGAGTTTCTACTGGCGCCCGAGTGCTCCATATTTTACGTTCCAAATGTTACTTAAAGAGGACAATGTTTGCATTCTATTAAGAAATGGTCCTTGGTAGGGTCTACTTACAACGAATCTAATCAGAACTAGATAATTAAATTGAACTCTTAGACATGAAACTTTGATACTGATAAGTTCAAAAGCAAATTCTAATCAGGGCTAAACAATTTGATTAACATCAAATATGATGCTTGATTTATTCTTTCAGTTACTTTATGACAGAGGATTTTGGTTATTACGGGAAGTGGCACCAAATTTACTAAATATTGCCAGAACCTAGACCGTAGACCCAGACCCTATTCTTAAAAATTTAATTATTTTTGAGTTCTCCAAAAGATTGTCAGTAAGAGACTAGCATACGACGTCTACTTTTGCATAATCAACTGGCAATGTAGTCGAGAAAAAAATACATTGTATGGGGACGGAAAACGTAAATTATGCACCTTGCGCCACCCTCCTCCCAGTCAGAGGAAACGTTTGAACTATAAGTCATTTCAACTGAAAACTAATCGAGGCTAGTACTGTTCACAGATGAGTCCAGATATGCTTGCAGAGCAATTCCAGGCGTGTTATGATCTGGACAGAGCAAGAGATACCTTATCATCCCCTAATATCTCTGAATGGGACACTTACGGCGGAAGTAGCTTGATGGTTATGGATAAACATGTCATTAGGTGAAGGCACAGATCATCTTAACACATTCTTCCAAGAAGAAACAAGAATATTAGCCTGTATAGGGATGATGTCATAGTCACCCTTACGCAGGTTCAATAAAGGATCATTTATTATACAGGATGAAATTCTCCTATAGGATGAAAATATCTTCAATATTCACACACAGGTAGGCTGACAGATCAAAAAATCATCCAGAGGAGACCATCGTACTTATCAGCCAGGTCTCTCAATCTTTATCCTATCGAGCACGTCTAGGATATTCTCGAAATACATATTGCTGCCCTGGCCCTATCTCAGCCCCCTCTTCTCAAGACATGGATTAGGCTTATAAGAGCTTTAAAAAAACAATGGTCGTTGCTACGTATTGAGTTTCACAACAGCGTGAAAAATCGTTGTGTGGCCTGCACTGCTGTTCACCGCCTTTACTGTAGACTTTACTGAGACTTACACTATTTTATTTGAGCACCTTATTTTTGATCTGGCGCTTAATGTATGTGCTTATTGTTGGAGAAAATCGGTGTTTCAAAAAAAAAAAAAAAAGGGGGGGGGGGGTTGGGTTGTTAACTGATATACAATATGCTAAGGTTTCACCAAATTAATCCTGTATTTTTTTGTTGTTGATATTATCGCGATCTTTTTCCTTATTTTTTTTTAAAGAATTTCAGGGCACACACATTACGTTTAAAAACTTAATTAAAAAAAAAAACCTGACAGAACAGTTTCGGCCAGTTTTCCACATGGCCATTATCAGCTGATGATGTATGTCCTGAAATTCTTTTTAGTATTTTTTAAAAACTTCTTAATTCTTTTAAGCATTAAAAGTGTAATTAATTCCTTAACCAGTATAGTTGGAAATTTTTTGAATTCAACTGAATTGAAATAAAATAGAATTTGTAGCACGATTCAAAAAGGTAAAAGTTCAAAATAACTTTTTAACTAAAATAATGTAGTAATAATTAACAATAACAGTAGCAATAACAGTAATAATTACTTCACATTAATTGTAGCGAAGAATTTCAGCTTATGGGAAAACAACTGAATTATGGGGAAAGAAGACAAGTATTTACTATTAATAATGTTAATGTCGTATATTGTTCAATATCTACAACATGGTTAGACATTTTGCTAAATAGAATTAGTTTAAATTGAACATCTACCGACTTTGTACGTTTTTAATCTGTATGGATGATTTCGAATAACTAATTGTATTTAAGGATGCAGTTAAATAATTTGAAGATGGTATATATTTTTGAAAAAATAAAAATAACTATACTTATTATAATTTTTTATACGAAATATTATTCAGTGTTTTCCAAAATTTCATCTTTTTTATCCACAGATAAAAAGAAGGTAAATAAAATGAAGTCAGTTGCAGAATAGGCGCTAAAATCTAAGCCTGAGATCGATTACAGAGCTGAGTAACGTAAAAGCTATGGAGTTTAATTGTAGGTCCTTTACTGACAGACAGGTTTTTTAAATATTTTGTAATTTAAAAGGAATTTTTTATCAAATAAGTTACATGAAATTGTAACTAACTATCTGAAATTAGATAGAGCTTCAGCTGTCTCATTTTACTAATGCCCAGTGTTCAGCTTCTCGGTACAGCATCTTCTGGTTACGTGACTTCATATCGGTCGCAAGTGAAATTGAAATCCTAAAAGTTCAGTGTCCATTCAGTTCAGTTTAAAACATATAGTGGTAGAGCACGAAAAACAATTCATTCACTGTTTTAAATACTAAGCAAAGTGTTGGATTGGAAGCTTGAATGGCGGAGTTATAGCCGTTGAAATACAGTATATTGAGAAATAGAATATTTGGATCAAAGGAATCCCCAAACACTATTCTTATTGAGAATATCACTTATAATAAAAAAAAAATTGAATTTAAAGTTTAAATATCAATTAAAGATAAAACTGCTGGGAATCCCCCCCCCCCCCGATGAATAATGAAACGCCACTTACAATACTTCACAAGATAAACGAAGGTTCATAGAAACTTTAGTGTCTTCCAGTTTGATGTTAATACAGGAAGTCACTTTCTAAGTACATTTGATCCCACCCAAAACACTTCGTGTAAAATAAGTTGCCAAGACTCACATGCTCATAATGCTTTCACTGTTTAAAAGATATGAGATCTCATGTAGAGCCAAGCCCCTAACTCTACGAGGCCTAACTCTACAAGCCCTAACTCTAAAAACCCTATATTTTGGTCAAAAAGTATGCCTTGGCCGTTTCGTGGCTGTCATACAGACAATCCCATGGAGTTACGTAAAGGATATGGAGTATGCCAAGGCACACTTTTTGACCAAGATAGTAGAGTTTTTAGAGTTAGGCATGTATGGGGCTTGGCTCTACATGAGATCTGATAACTTTTTAACAGTGAAAGCGTTGTGAGCATCTTGGCAACGTATTTTACATGAAATGTTTTGGGTGAGATGAAATAGTTCCATGAAACGGCCAAGCCATACTTTTTGACCAAGATATAGGGTTTTTAGAGTTAGGGCTTGTAGAGTTAGGCATCGTAGAGTTATGGGCTTGGCTCTACCTGAGATCTCATATCTTTTAAACAGTGAAAGCATTATGAGCATGTGAGTCTTGGCAACTTATTTTACACGAAGTGTTTTGGGTGGGATTTCATTTCTTTTTGTAGGATGAGATCTGATAACTTTTTAGCAGTGAAAGCGTTATGAGCATGCGAGTCTTGGCAACCCCTTATTTTACATGAAATGATTTGGGTGGGATTTCATTTCTTTTTGTAAGATGAGATCTGATAACTTTTTAACAGTGAAAGCGTTATGAGCAGGTGAGTCTTGGCAACTTATTTTACATGAAATGTTTTGGGTGGGATTATCTATTACAACTAAATTTAGTTTTAAGATTATTTAGAAAATGGATTTTTTTTCAATACCCTACTTTTCTGTTTTTCTATTGGTCAACTTGTATATACAAGCTGTTTGCACTTTTGTAAGAAATCACATTATTACACAGTATTATTTAGGCCGAAGCATTGAGGGTACGACGTATTTCAGATCTTAATAAAATCCAAAGAATAAAAGCTAGATAAATGAAACTTAGCATATTTCATTAGTATGGTAACTGCATCTTATCCTGAAAATTTGAGCTCTCTAGTACTATCCAGGCCGAAGCTATGAGGGTTCGATAATACATAACCAGACCCCCCCCCTTTATGAGGGGTTGGAATGTGAAAGTTACGGATTTCTTAATTTTGTCGTTGTTTGTGTGCTAATCCTAACCTACATACCAAATTTCAGCTTTGTAGGACTTCAGGAAGTACCCTAGAGGTTTTGATGATCATGAGTCAGTGAGTCAGTGAGTCAGTGACGGAATCGACGTATTTTATGTATTAATAAAATCCAAAGTATAAAAGCTAAATAAATGAAACTTAGCGTATTTCATTAGTCTGGTAACTGCATCATATCCTGAAAATTTGAGCTCTCTAGCATTATCTAGGCCGAAGCTATGAGGGTTCGAAAATACGACGAAACACTTCCAGAAAAGGTACGTAGTGCCCTTCCTGCCTTCGGCTCCTCTTGGCGGGGGCACTGCCGTGCCCCCAGATATGCATACCTTCAAATTGTTCAAGTAAGCATGTAAAGTTTTTAATTCTTAAAGAAATTCTTACTAATTAATTCACAATGCCTCTTACTTATGAGGCATTAGCAGAAGTATTCGAAATATCGTTATTTGAAGACGCTATGAAAGGAAGAAAGATAGAGGAAATACCACTCAATATTTTTTAAGAAAAAGAAATATTCTTGCAAGCTTAATATCTGTAGGTCTTAGTATTTGGGAGATATAAAGAGCATATATATAAGACATCTCTAGGGACTATCTATTAAATCAGGAATTACAACAGAAAACATTCATTTAATATATTTTTCTGCATGAATTAAACATTCATGTGAACTTATGCCTGTAAATCTTGCATTTTGAAAGCTCATCTAAAAAAAATGAATTTTAAGTATTTTAAATGTTCTTGTCTTGTGTGTTGTTAATTTTTAATCTAAATTACTGAAATTCACACACGTTTTAAAAAAAATGACATAATTATCAAAGGACTATATGGAAAAATCGCCTTATTTTTTTAAGCAAAAAAAAATGTTGGAAGTAAAATTGGTAGGTAACTCTTACCTTCTGGGAGATCTTAAAAAGAAATTTCTGGGTTAACTATTCAGAGTGAGTTCGATAAAGAAACGAACAGCCTTCTATAATTACTTCCTTGTGAAAAGAAATATTCTATTTTTTTTTTTTTTTTTTTTTTTGAGATTTAAAAAATAAGAACTGATTCACTAGAGACTATTCAGTAGGGAAGTGAAACAAAAAGTCGTTTATAATATATCCTAGGTAAAAAAGAAGGTTTAAACTTCGGTTTCTTTAGGCTCCACGTCTGCGAGATCTTAATCATAAATCACTCTTCCTTCCAAGAAAACAACTGAGAAAGGGAGGGAAAAGTGATATTCGAAAATAACCCAAGGCGTACACCCTCTTGGTTCTGCAAAATATGATCTTAATAATCTCTTGAGTTTGAACTTTATCGTAACGCACTTCTAGGTATGATCTTGTTTGGGTTTTGTTACAACACTCAAACAAAATGACTACTATATCGTTACATCCTTTCACTTGCTTAATTGGATTGTCTTAGTGTAACTGTAATTCAAAGTTTTAAATAATGATTTTGATAGGAGGAAAAAAGTAAATTCTAGATAAATTCGGTATACAGTAAAACCTCGTTAAGTCGTCACCCGGATAAGTCGTCACTCCGTTTAAGTCGTCGTTTTCTTTTGGTCCCGACAAGGTCTCATACACAATAATGTAAAATAACCCTCTTTTACCCGTCACCAAATTTAATTCTACTCCGGATAACTCGTAACCCTCAAAAATGGCCAAAAGCATCTTTCTTCTCCATTTTGCATGCCATCGTGTTGTCTTTTCAGCCCCGCTCCTTCACTTTAAGAAAGCCAAGCCTTTACGGGGAATTTTCGACCATGCCTGTCACTTCATTCCTTTCCTACCCCTTCGGAGGATTTGGGTTCTTGGAATCTCGCTGCTAATCATTCAAAGCACACTTCTCGTGCGACTCTGTCGAGTGTAGACGTTTTTCTTGACCGCTCCTGGGTGTGACTTCATTTCATAGCGAGTAAGCCCCGCTATAAGGGCTGTTTTTTTCTCTTGCAATTTCGTTTTTAACATGCCAGGGAAACGAAAACTTATCTCGTTATCTTTTAAAGAAAAAAAAAAGACTTAATTGCACTTTTTGAAAAATCAAATGTTTCGAAAACAGCTTTTGCCAAAGAACACCATATTCCCAGGACTACATTAAACGATATTCTTTCATCGAAACAAGTAATTGAAGAAGCTGACTACAAAGACAAAAGAAAGAGAATGAGGAAATCGAAGTTTGACGAGATCGAGGTTCGATGGCTAAAACACGCCAGATCGCAAAATGTGCCGATTTCTCAAGGAAAAATCTGCCGTGATTCTCAAAGAAAAAGCCATGGAAATTGCTAAGGAGTTGAACATTGAAGATTTCGGCGGCAGCAATGGTTGGCTGGAACGTTTCAAAGACAGGCATTGCCTTTCTTTTAAAACGATTAAAATGTGGTAACTATAAAAAGTGTTTTTTTTTTTTTAATTATTATTTTCCACTCATTCGTTTGCATGTATTGATTTCTAAAAATCTTGTTTTTCTCACCGATTCCTACAGCAATTCATGAAAATATCGTATTTCAGTGTTTTTTTTGTTTTGTTTTTTTCAAAAATTCCCACTCCGCTTAAGTCGTCAAAAATGTTTGGTCCCTTGAGGGAAAACTTAACGAGATTTTACTGTAATACGATAATTCAAATTTGTTTAATTAGAAAAACTTCTAACGAAATTACAACAAAAATAACTGAACTGAATTTACATGTTTTACTGAATATTCATGTAATGTTTTGTGCCTGTAGATCTTACAGTCTGGATGAATACGCACAAAATTTATTAGGGAAAAGCTTATCATATGTTGATTACTGTAAAAAATTGAAAAACTTGATTAACAACATATATTATGTATTGCTTTTTCAAGAGATAGTACGAATCTCATTAAATACGAAAAACAGTTTGATCATTCAATCAGATGAATTTGGATCAAGAAATTATGAATTATTTTGAAACAATATCACATGTCTCAAGATAATCACAAAATAAAATTAAAAACCGTAAGTTTCGATGAATGAAATTGAATTGTCTTTGATAGGATAAAAGGAGACTGTTTTATACGAATGTTTCTGAAATAAAAGAGTCTATGCAGATTGAGAGTAATTACTTTCCCTACTTCATACAGTTATATTTCCTACCCTGGCTTAGTTCATTGGTAAAACATCTGTTGTTAAGAGTGCAAATGGTAAATTGATGCCAAAAAGTATGTTACTTTCATTTTTTTTAAATTTTTTTCTTAATTAAATTGATGTAAATTTTTTTCTTAATTGATGTTATTTGAAGTGTTAGCCAATTTTCAATTCTTGTTCGAATAGATCGCGTTTCTTTCAAAATTCATAAATGGGGCAATTACATCTTATTTCTGCGAGTAAATATATTTTCCTACGGAAACAACGAAACTTACATACGACCTTACAGAATTACTTTTTTTTTTTTAATCCAACGCCTTGGCTCACAGCATTTCTGCTTTTTTGGCCTCCACAAAGGGCGCAACTGTGAACTACTTAGCCGAAGAATTGTTGCCCTGGGTATACCGTAGCAGGCAGGTCACATTATATTCATAGAAACAGACGAAACATAGAAGAAAGTCACACCCATGCCGACACCGGGATTCGAACCTAAGTTCAGACGCAATAGCCTGAGGATAGACCGTCGTCTAGACCACAACACTGTGCCTGAAAGGCCTTACAGAATTATTATTTCCGATGTATTTGCATGCTATTTTATGTTACTTATCAGAATAAATAATAAACAAAAGATCATGACCGAAAAAAGTCATTTGTAAGCTACAATAGCTTATTGTAATAAGCTCTGTTGCAAAAAAAACAACAACAAAAAACGACGCACCCCGAAGAAAGGGTTCTAATGCTATAAAACCTCACTCATGTACAATGAGTGTGTGAAGATAAAGAAATGATTACACTTTAATTGCAGAAGAACTTTTTATTACAGAGCAATGACAACGTAATGGTCACACGTTAATCTGTAGTAAATCCATCTCTGGATGTAATATAAGCTTAGAATCAATTCATAGTCTAATGTTGACTGTTCTGAAATTGTTGGGCTAGTTCGATCACATTCTGCGATGGCTACAACTTGCTTTCCAGCATATCCAAACATGCTCGACTGGTGAGAGGTCTGGCTCGCCCGTAGGAGGATATGAATCCAACGAAGGCTTTTTTTGAGAAAGACTCGCTGTGTGAAGTATGGCATTATCAAGCCGGTAAATAGCTCTCGAAGGCGTGACAGCACAGGCAATACAACTGTTGTAGAATATTGTCAATGTAAGGTGGGCAGTCAAAGTACCTTGCAGCAAAACCAAGGGAGATCGACTGTCATAGGATTTAGTTCCCGAGATTTAACCGCAGCTGTAATGGCAATATATCACTCGATCGGTTTCCAGCGATTACCAGCTTCTACCGTAACGGATATAGTGGTCATCTGCGCCAAGAGAGAAGCGGGACTCGTCTTTGCGCCCAATATGACTCCAATGGGATACCATGCAGGATTCCTGGGATCGCACCGCTGAAGACAGTGTTGCTACGTTGAATGGTGGTCGTCTTAAGGGACTTGCGGTCGTCGCCGAAAGGTGTCCCTTTCATTACATAATGTGTAGAAGAAGTTATAGTGTAGACAAAGTTATAATGTGTAAAAGAATATGTCTTTGGATTAAGAAGTCATAATGTGCCTTTGGATGGAGGAAGATACGTTATGACTGCTTTGGACGCAATGGTGCCGTTATGACTGCTCTCATGGTCACACACTCCCATCGAACACTTGTTTCTTATGAAAGGCCAAATCTTTGCAGGTATGTGTAATCTCCTGGACCCACGCGGTTACAAATATCGATACGACAAAGATGGCGGCTGATACGTATGCATGAACATCTGGCTTCTCTAAAGCCTATGATGCGACCTTATTCAAACCCGTTTAGTTACCAGTACTGCCGACAGGTGAATGCCTGTCCTTAAATTGGTCCAGAATGAGCTCTTCTAATGCGTTTTGGCGATGAAATTTTTATCATTTGCATATCTAGACGAAAGGCATCTGTATATACAATTTCGCGACTCTTACTCTATTTTTTAGGGTAAATCGTTTTTATAAGAGTATATTTGAATGAATCGTTAACCTTCTAACTATGTTGAGAATTTCCTATCTACTTATTTCTTAAACTAAACCGAAAGCACCTTTTCTATATTTTCAGTAACAAAAGAAGAAGAAAAAAAACAAAGATAGGGATAGCGATTAGTAAACAATCACACTACTTCGCAATGTCTTCTGATACGTCGATGAAAATATAATTGATATTGCCTTAATTTCCTTATTATTATAAATGTATTGTTGCAAAAAACGCAATTCTTGCGATTGTTGTCATTGTTGCTAATGATATTTTAATGATACTTGTCCCAAGACAAAACGGGAATATAAATCTTCTAATCTTGATCAATTCACAAGACAATAATTAAAACGCTTCCATTCTTAAACGTTTACAGAAACCTAATTTATCTCGAGAATCATTAAAGCAGGGGATTGTTGGTTCCTGAACCTTTACATCACTTTATTTGACTTCACAAAAACAGTCATTCAATGGATGATATACAAAGCACATCATCTCCTTGGATATCTCGTTCATAAAAAATTTTGTTTTGACTAAGTTTTATTTGTTAAATAAATGTACAATTAACTTATCCCAAAAGTTTCACATTAAAATTTAGATTTCACTTAGGCGGGGGGGGGGGGGAATCTCTCTCAGAGTTAAAATCAAATTAACTAGTCATATCAATGCAAAATTGTCGCCTCTTACGGCATCCACGGAATGACAGGAGTGGTGCTATTCTTACTAATGGTCCACCACTGTATTGCACTTTTTCTAGGAATGACCCCCCCCCCCCCGAAAGAAAATCCTGGCTGCATTTGGGTAAAAGATATCGGTCTAAAAACGTATTTTCCGTCCTAAACTGAAGTGGTCATTTGTCTCTTAAACCCCTAAAACGAGCAACGACTGAACTCTCCCACAACGTAATACAATACCTGTTGTTATGAACAAAACCCATTCATAGCTTTCCTATGTAAACTGACCTTCCTGTAACTGCTGGTCATTAGAAGTATTCGTTTAAACACATTACTTTGTACTCATTAAAAACGCTTGTCGATTCTTTCCATCCGAACTGTTGAAATAACTTTTAATTGAAAGTTCACTCTTAAAATAGCGTCATTTAGATTGAATTAAAAAAATATCAAAACACTAAGATACTCCTGGAATACACGAAAATAATATTCAAACCCTACTATTTACAGAGCTATTACACATAGTTTGTTAATCGATTAAAAAGATTCTACTTCAGATTCCAATATCGTCGTTGTTTCTTCTTTAAGATCAACGTTGGAACTCAAAACAATAATTTTGATAATTATCTTTCAAATGCTTGAGGGTTTTTAAAAATGGAAATCAAGTATTATTAAGGAATAAAACCGAGAAATTAACAAACAAGTAGTTTTTAGTTACGATTTCATCATATGTTCCAAAATCAAGTTAATCAAGATTTTCGCAAATATAAACATCGTCGGTATCATGTTTTCATCATACATCTGTTTCTTGCCTTCAGAAGACTGTCAGTTAGAAAGAACTAGCTGATTAATTTCAAAAATCAGTCAAGAGATATTTAGACTTAACTTCAATTTAATCTAATTTTCATTAACAACTTTGAGTGACAATTGTAACTTTCTTTCTTGTGTCATTCCAGTATTTATCATTTTTGTGAGCACATTAACTTAAATGCAGAAAAAAAAAGATATATAACAAACTTAATATTAAGTATAATCTTACTAACAAAATCAAACTTTGATGATTAATGAGCTATTTTAATGGTCATCTTAATAAGGAAAAAAAAAAGCATTGCTCTTAGATAGCAGTTCAAAACAAATTTAATAATTAAAAGTTACATACACTATTTACACTCACTTCCAAAAGTTAAGTACGGAGCGGAAAAATGCGAAAAAATGGACAAGTACTGCTTTGATTGACATGAAATGCTGCAAGTAAATAGCTCTATTTACAAATTTTAATAAGCTAAGCGGGTTGCTAGCGTGGATTTGTTTTTACCCTCTTTTATTGTTTATTTAATTTTTTGATATTAGTGAAATGAGGGGTCATTCTTTTAAATGTTTGTTCTTTTGATGTAGTTTCTTTCACTGAGCTGAATTATGCTGGGTCGGGACTGAGCTGAAGAAGGTGGTGAAACCTGAAACGGCGTCGTCCTCAGTTACCCAGCAAATAATCTAAAATCAGATCAGATCAGCTCAGGGAAATTTTGTTGTTAGTTATTGTGTGTTATCTTATTTTTTCTTTATTAACATTGTACACACGTTAATTTTGATTTTATTAAATAGCTCTATGTTTATTCATGAAACGAAACAAAGAATTATATACAGAGATAAACAAAATATTGAATTTTCATAAATTATAAGATGACATCCTATTTGAGTCATTAACAAAATGATGTTTAAATTCAAAACAAACAATAAAAACCGACATTAATAGGGTATGTGAGCACCCCTCACCTGCATACAAAATTTATAGCGTGTGATCATGCTTCTTACGAGGTGATCAACCACCGCAGAGTCCAATAATCACCATTTCTCCTGTAGGACAGTTTCTAAAGCTCTGAGAGTGGCTGGAGGTGGGAAACGTCAACATACAGCACGGCCGAGGGCATCCCAAAGATTTTCAATTGGATTAAGGTCCGGCGAGTAAGCCGGTCACTCCGTACGCGCAATCCCCTCACTCTCCAGAAAGTCGTCAGCAACGGCAGCTCTATAGGGACGCGCATTATCGTCCATTAAAACGAAAGAAGGATTAACTGCTGAAGAGTACAGTTTCACAATGGGGTCTAGGACTTATCTCGATACCGTGCCGTCACAGAACCTCGCCTGTAGATGTGCAGGTCGGATATGCGCGATAGCCCAATGAAATCCCTGCCCAGACCATGATGCTTCCACCGCGGAATGCGTGATGTTCGGTGATGTTCTGGGGCCGATTGCGTGTGCCTTTTTCCCTCCAGACCCTTACACGCTTATCATCGGGTTGTAGGGCAAGTGTGGACTCATCTGTGCACATAACGTTACCCCAATCAGACATAGTCCAATTCACATGCTGGCGGCACCAGTGTAATCGTACCCCTCTGGATTGGACGGATAAAGGAACACAAACTCGTAGTACTCGGGCGTACAGACCATTCATGTCTAGCCTTCGACGAACAGTAGTGGCAGATATCGTCTTACCAATGGCCACTGCATCCATAAACGTCACACGTGTGGAGGTCGATCTTCGATTCCGCTTGGCTACAACAGCAATATATCGATTTTCCACGGGGGTCGTAACCCTTGGACGACCGGCTACAGGTCTTCGGACAACTGTTTGGCTGGTTTGGAATTGTTTCCGTAATCGTGAAATGACGGAATGATGAACGCCGCAACATCTGTTATAGACTGTCCTGCTTCAATGCGTCCGACAGCCCGCCAGCGCTCAGAATCTTCCATTCGTCTTCTGGAAGCCATAGAAACACGTCTAGCTTGAAAACAAATCGTACGAATGTTCTAAACACCTTTCATCAGCACTCCTGCAACTCCTGTAACCCTTCACAATGCCGGCTTTTATATGACGCCTGTTTTGCATATTTCTCGACGCGAAACCGTGATTGAATGTTACCTACATAATTTGCATACTTCCTTCTACCTTTGCAGCAAATTTCAGCTTCTTTAATTCAGAACTCTTACGGAAATTAACATTTTTCCTCTGCGTGCTTAACTTTTGGAAGTGAGTGTAGTTCTGAGTACACTTTTTGAGTTGCTGTATCAACTTTACTGACCGTTATTTAATTATATAATCAAT
This sequence comes from Thereuonema tuberculata, assembly GCA_023159025.1. Classification (NCBI taxonomy): domain Eukaryota; kingdom Metazoa; phylum Arthropoda; class Chilopoda; order Scutigeromorpha; family Scutigeridae; genus Thereuonema; species Thereuonema tuberculata. The sequence goes on from JAFIDM010012231.1 coordinate 163,505,806, forward strand.
ATTTTTTTAATGGAATTACTGGAAAATTGCGTTTTCGAAATTAATTGTAGTAAATACCATATAGACAATATACGACACTAAGCGATTAACAGCGGGACAAAAACCTACAGCGGCAAGTCCTGAATGAACGAAACCTCATATCTGCTTATCTCAGTATGGCTGGAAGTGTGTGTGCTGTTTTTGGCTGCAATAATTACGAGATTCAGAAGAACTTCAGGACTTTTTGTCGATTTCCTCGTGACAGTAACTGTTGTGTGGCAATTTCATATGGATACATGAAAGTTATTGTCTTATTCTACAGCTTGCAGTATTTTGTAGTGTGGAATTTGTAAATATTACACTTATATATTTGTTGTTGAAATAATATAAATATTTAGATGGAAATGTAATTGTTTACAATGATCAGTTTTTTGGAAAAGAATCATAAAATAATTTTGGTGTAATTAGAGATTAAATCTAATATGTTTTTATTTTAGTAATATTATTTTTTTTGATTTGTTTTTAAAAACAATTATATGTTGAGACTATAATAAAAAAAAAAGGAGAGGAATTCTAATCCGTCTGGCGAACGATAAGAGGATAAGACGATTCACGATAAGAAGATGAGTTTAATTTTGTGACGTAAAGGAAAAATTTTGGGTTATATTTTTATTTTTATAAAATATTTACATTTTACGACGAAATATTATATTTACATTTCGTATTTTTCTTTATTTATTAAGTTCCTATTCCTGTAGTTCTGTCTAGGTCAATATTTATAAATATGAACTTCTTTCTGTACTATTTAGCAACATGAATATGTATTAAATTTGATGTTGTCAGGACTTGCCACTAGGTTCGCTGCTGTCAAATTGTCTCTCAAGTTAACAATGGTTAATCGCTTAGTTTCGCGTATTTCTATATGGATTTACTTGTAATAAGCATAGTCTTATAATGGTTGCATTGCAAGTTATTTATAATCTGGAATTTATATACGAGTATATTCAATTCCGGGTAGAATATTTTCTTTTCATGCTTGATTTACATTAATAGTTCTAATTTGTTAAATTTTTAATTTATAATTACATTTTTAAATTTTTTTAACGTTTAAATTTTTTAAATTCTTTTTAGTTATATTCTAGTAATTTTTTTTTTTGTTTTTATTTGATTGGCTTAATTTATTATGTATTTAAAGTTTAAATTGATAAATATATTTCACTAATTGCCTTTTATGCTGAAATTGAATATTGCATTGTATATTGAATTGCAATTTATTTTTTTAATATTTCTTTATTATTTTAATTTTTTATCGATCAGGTATATTTTGTATTTTCTAGGATTATCGGTGTATATATTGTAATTGGCTTCAATTAATCTATCATGTGGTGTTGTTTACCTGGGAGCTTCTAAGTTTCCCCATCAGTGATGCTTATGCAGCGTCATATACAAATTCTTAGATGTTCCACGGGGTCTCCACCAGCCAAGCCATGTTTTAATATGTTTATATAAAGCAACCCAACATCTGTACTATTCACTTGAGAATAGTTCCTCGTGTGGAACTGAAAACTTGGTTATGTAATTTTTATTTTTATTAATTAAATTTTTGGTCATTAATCAGGTGTGCAGGCTTTATTTTTGAATATATAACATAACATAACATAACATAACATAACATAACATAACATAACATAACATAATATAACATAACATATTTTCTTTCCTGTTATAAAGTTTCATCAAAAAGAATCTCAGTGTAGACAAGGGTTCAAATCTGGAGGCTTTGATGGCCAAATGATCTTCACGTTTTAAATAATCAACATCCGCAAGGCGTCAATAATAATAGCCAATTAACTATTTGGTTTAAGATTTACTTAAGTCGAGAATCGTTTATTTAACAAAATGGTGATTCATCTTTTAAAAATAAATTTTCCCACTGATCAGCTCTAATTGCGATGCTTCATATTATTAGAACTCTTTTATGGCTGTGGATATACGTAGATAACAAGCAATTGTGTTTTTGACATACAGTCTTCTTTCGAACTGTCCACATTAATACTAAAATTCTTAATGGCAGAGTGGGAAATCCCTTGAGTAATTTACAAAATGTTATGTGACTCTTACTTTTTATGGTTAGGGCTACATGTAGGTCATCCTCGGCTGTTGAAGATCATGGCCGATCTTCAGATGTCTGTCTAGTATATATTTCTGTATCTAGACAGTGTCACCAAATCCAATACGACACTTTCGAATGAAATTAATTTATCATTAATTTGGCAAACTCGTTAGTTCGACTCGTTTCCATCTTTCCGATGTAAAATCTTCTTCTCTGACTGTAATTCAAGTGGCGTCGAGAAGTGGCTGTTATTCAAGAGGTGAACAAAATTCATAAGCAAACGCAATTGCATTGGCTCTGTCACGAAAGAAAGATAAAATAACCTAAACTTCTTTTGAAGGTAATGCCTCCCATATTCGATAAGTTGCTATCAACTCCGGTAAATCATGGTAGTAAAGAATCTTCAGCTGTTCAGATTCTGGCCAAAACCAAATCTTAGTACAACTTTTTCCACGGTTGTTATTCCTACTGATTGACCTAAGGTTCATCCAGCCCTCATCAAATGGGTAACGAGTTTCTTACTTGGAGGTTAAAGGCAAGAGGCGTTGGAATGACCAACTGACTTCAACTAGTTCTGTTGGTCGGAATCGCTAGGAGCGGAAATCTCTGCGCACTCAAAGAAAACATTACAGTTAACAAAACAAAAATTAAAAGTATGTAATACAATGAAAACTATATTGAACTAAAAATCAAATGTAGAACTATAGTGTCCTTCACTGTTAAATAGCTCAGGATTCTAAGTCTTAGCAAAGTTCGATATACAGTAAATCGATTTTTTAGGCCTGGTGTCGAGGGTGTGGAACATGACAGACTGGCATCTACCACTGATGGGACAGCTTGAATTCTTTTTAATTAAACTAATTGTTTCACTTAACTCACTTAACTGGATAATAGAACGCAACTTATAATTTTACACCGTTAAACGTACCTTTTTATTGTTATTTATAGTGGTAGTTTTAGACCGACAGCGTAGTGTATGATAATTTTTGTACAACTTTAAAAAAAACAAAAAACAATAATGTTTTAGTTTTAGTACAATAGGGAGAAAAAAATCTGTCAACCCTCTATTTCTGATGCGTGCCGGACTATCGAGTACCGGAATTTTAGCGGTCTTACTGTATATAGATTTATCGTTCTTCATTTCACAGATCGTATGTCTTTATGGAAAAACCTTTATAAAGCACACTGACCTTATCTCTAAAGAACAAATGTTTCTGTATATTTAAGGTTAAATTCGAATGTGCATTGTTTATCCATTTCTTTGTTTACCATGAGTGATGCTTCGTTTTCAAGCCTTGGAAGAGCATAGTCAGCTGGAGCTAAATCAGGACTGAGTATTAAACTTGCTGTAAGAGAATCCAATCGTGAGTAAGTCGTGAATTTAGGCTTTGTCCACTTTTCCTTAGATAATTGCTTAGGTCAGCAACTGAGCTGCGATCGATACAACTGACCCATAGATCTTCTTCTGTGGGGATGTTATCCACTGTCTCGTTCTCACATAGCAAAATCAGTCACATAATGGAATCTCTGAATAATGTTCAGTAATAGTGTCATTTATAACGAATACTATTCCATTTATTTGTCCACTGTTTATGAGAAAAAACTGAACTTCACACAAATATAAGCGCATGGGATACATCTTTTGCCAGCAAAAATAGGAAAAATTGAATAAAAATTATTTTATAAAAATCCATAGGGGCATTATTTTAATAATGACCACCGTATTTAGAACTACTGTACAATTAAAATCTGATTTTTAAGGGAAAAAAATGAAGCATGTATGGGATTATCATTCTAAATTTGGTTACAAAGAAGAACCACAGCGAACAACAAGAATCCATTGAAATTTTTTCATGAGTTCTATGTTTCCTTTATTATTAAAAACGTAAAATAGTTTGAAATATGTTGGTGATCACTATTGGGAGAAATAGTATCACTATTTATAGCTTGATACTAATTTACAAACCGTCTAAACCAAAATTGGTCGTTTGGTGGGGAAAAAAAAAAAATCTGTAATGGCGACCTTTTTCATTTGGTTGGATACGGTGAGCCATGTTTTATTTTGGGTTCGATAGTTTGACTCGAGCGTTTCTTTGATTATATAGTTAAGAAAAATTCGCGAGAAAAATATGTTATTGGAAAGGAATTATTTGGGCCTGTCAAAACAGATTGTGAACCACTGATCTAAATTGAAAACCCAATTTCAGCAGCTGAAGAAGTTCCTAAATACAGCTAAATGTTAACAATAAATTAAGAAAATGATTAAACAGTTATGAATAGTATGAATGTAAATATTTTACAATAAAATAGTCAATTATATCAATAGAATATCCGAAAAGAATCGACAAAATATTTTTAAATGTTTTTGTTTCCGTCCCACTCATTCAACAGAGCAGATCATTGAAGAATCCGATTGCATAAGTGTAGATGACAGAAACTCAACAGAAATTAACTGCTATACGTATCGAAATTTATCGAATACGAGTAGTTGTCAAAAGGTCAAAAAAGAAAAAAACGAAAAGCAAAGAATAAGACTATAATGCAATTCCAAATTTGATTGAATTTTTATCGATTTTGTTTTTAATTTTTTTTTTTTTTTACATCGCATGAAAAAGTAGACTTAAGGGCTATTAAGATTTTTAACGATTATTTTATTTTATTTATTTATTTGTTTTTCTAATAAAAATCCTTTCGCTCCCCTATATTGAAAGAAAGGCTAAGAAAATGCTCTAGAACAAAATTTAAGTTCAAAAAGGCATTTTAAAATTTATGGTAACATTAACTCAATGACTAGTTACTCTAAAAAGCTACAATTTTGTTAGTGAAGTTTAAGCAAGGGTCGGCAATCCGCGGTTGTTGAAAGGATGATCGGGGGATTCTAAACTTTGGCTGTTGTAAGTCGGTGTTTTTTTATTTATTAATTTATTTTGGTTGGCTTGTCAGAGTCTGTGGCTGTTCGTGTTTTTAATTTTGCTGAAACATTGAAATTGAATTGAATTGAAATTGAATTGAATCACACGTCTATACTTTTGCTACCAAAAGGATAGACGTGTGATTTTCTTTCAGAGAATATTTATATTTAAGGGATCATGGATCAAATCCTATAACTACACGTTGGCAATAAAAGAGTGAATAAACTCAATTTTTACGTATCTTAAGATGCTAAAATTTTTGGATCCATCAAAAAAAAAAGTATGGATCAAAAACTTTTAAATTAGCATTAAAGAGCTCTGCTTACGATAACTATTTATCTTCGGAAGCTTCAATTTAAATATAGATCTAAACCAACCATCCTCGTTATTTTGACCCAATAAATCTTGAATGAAAAATATCGTTTGCTGACATTAACTTCTAAGCAAATTTTCGAAAAAAACTACCATGCTAACTACGTTTTCCTGCTTTATCTTATTGTATACCTTAATATTCAATCATAATTCTCTAAATATTGATGTGATATGACATTTTTTATAGCAAAATAAGCTTTTGGAAAAATATTTAAATATTCTATTTAAAACTGAACATTAATAGAATTTAAATTTCTTTTTTTTTTTTAAGTTAAATTCAGTTTTGTTGCGAGTACCTTAAAGATATTTTGAAAAAAGCTATAAAAGGTTCAAATAAATTCTATATAATTAAAAGAGACAATTTACTTGACTGTAATGTCCTTTCAATTGCCAAGCTGTGATTTGACTGAATGGTAACATTTTTTAACTGCTTTAAAACTATTATGTAATGTTCTACTAAATCACCATCTGGAGTCTATACTTTCTTTTTTTCCAAGTGCGAGATGAAGAGAACAGAAAAAAAAAAAAAGAAACGTCTGTCGCCTTCGTCACCTCCAACTGACCACTGACCTGAAATAATTAAGCGATAATAGCTCTTCTCCTATTGGACGATTTCCAAATAATTTCTTTGGTTTTCTAAAGTATATTTTTTTTTTAGATTTACTAATAGACAGTAACTTATTTATTACGTTAAAAATTTGAAGAAAAAAAAAGGGAAAAAATTTTTTTTTATCATTTATTTTTCCAATTATTCAATTACTAGCAGAAAATTAAATTGTAATTGAACTGCATAATCAAAATAAGTTCTTTCTATATTGGGAATCCAGTATATCTAATGTTCTATTCCTAAATAAGATATTAATAAGCAGTAATAATAACTGTCAAAAGGTGGCGCTGTCCGCCAAAGCAGAAAGATATATTTCCGTTAATGTTAAAACACGAATGTTGAAGTTAGTCATTTTTTTGTTCTCATGGGAACGAATCCATTAGAGATTGTGTCCATTCGTTCGAGAACATTTTAGCGGATTTTAAAGAAATCGTTATCGAAAGTTATCTGGCCATTTTTAAAAAAATTGAAGCAATACAAAGCTGTCATTTAAAAGCCAATAGAATATACAAAAAGAACTGTTGGCACCAATTGGATTGGATTGTTTTTTCCCATGTGAAATCTTCACCTCAAAGCTGTTCCTAAAAGAACTTGAAGTCTACTTTCTGTGAATGTTGCTTCTTCTAGTTTTTATTTATTTATTTATTTTTTCTTTTAAAAGAAGTGAAAACAAAACAAAGTAAAATTCTCCTTATTTCTAAAAAATCATATAAGAGCTAAGCTGAAGCGCCATCTTCAGACTTTTTACATGTGATCAACTACATTTAGTTCGCAAATCTTAAATCCAGTTAATATTAAAAAAAAAAAAGTGAACTCGCAAGTTTAAAAAGATTTTTAATCATCATCGTCCAAAGAAACTCATGTGAGTCGATAGTAACAATACTGTCCATATTTAGATTCTGATACGTTTCTATGGGAATTATTATCATCCTCACGAGCAAACATTTCCATAGAGATCCATAGGAATAAGTTTCCAAGTACAAAAGACTCTTATTCCTAAAATGACTATGCTAAATTTAAGGAAGATCTGTTGAAACGTTCAAAGCACACAAACATCATCTCCTTTTATGAATTCACTGTTGAAAAATGAAACACCATTGTTGAATAAAAATATCTTCCAGAACAGATATTAAACGTTACCAAATTAAAACAGACTGTTGCCTATTTATTTTGATAAAAGTTTTATTTTGAATTCAATACCGTAGACAATGCGTTTTATTCCGAAATACTTAATTTACTCCCCTATACACACACATTGGGAGCCTATTTCAGCCTAATAGGCTGATTTTGTTTTGTCTTTTTCGATAATGAAATCAAACGTAAGCTGAAGCTTAGAAGACAACCCCGTAATAAATCAATCTCTAAATGAAATCCAACTAATGTAATTTCGGATGCACTAATTATAATTAAATCAAACCCCTCCCACATAGGAGAAACATGTATCCTAAGTCAGACGTTGTCTCCATGCAGACTGGCAGTGCTTATGCTGACAAAGCCATGATTAATGTGCTCCAGTCGAAATTCACCAAATATTTGCCAACCTTCACCCGAACGAAGGCTTCAGGAAATTATCGAATCAGAAATGGTAAAGACACGAATAAGCAAAAAAACCTCTTAGAGGGAATAAGTATCAAATTTTATAACAAAATATCCATTCTAAAACTAGTATTGGTTTGTGAAGTTTGGGTTTTTAATGAAAGTACGTGTAAATGAGAATTTGTTTTTGCTTTCCCTTTTGTAAAGAAGAAATGGAAGCAAACAATTAAAACTTAAAAAATACAAGGAACTATTTTAACTTTAAAGCAACAGCAAATTAAAGAAAATAAATGTGAATATTTAAACAGTTATATTTATATTATATATAATACATTATTATAATAACATTGAATAATATTGAAATTTACTAATGCAACACTATCAAGTAACTGATTATAAGAAAGCAATATAATAAGAAAACATGCATTTATATGCTATTATAATCGAGCATTTTATATATTGAATTATTTTTATATATTTCATTATTACAAAAACTACTGAACTTATTAATATTTCATTGACAGAATGTTGTTTTTTTAATTATTTAGATTTAATAAAAATTAATAATTTTTAGGGTAATTTTAATATTTTTATTTATCAATAGAATAGCTTATTAATACATGTTTTGTTTTTGTATTACAAATAGTTTCATAGCTTCATAAAAAAGATTAAAAAGACTAAAAATTTCCAGCTGTAAATATTTATTTAATTATCTAAACTGATTTTTTTTTAAATTTAGGACCTCCATTAGATTTATTTATTTTAATCGAATTAAAAAAATACCACCTATTAGGGTAATAAAAAGAATAATACAATAAATGACTTACTTTACTTTTTTAAGTTTCACGGAAAATTATAATAATTTTTGAAGTTATAGCAGATTATTATATAACTATGATCATGTTCCAAATTCTCCGACATTATTACACGACTTCTGCTGTAGGAGTTATGCATCCAGTCTACGGGCAAACAGCTACTTTACAAGCTTTTTTTGAGCATTGTACATTCTTTAGGTTAAAACTACATCATTTACAAAAAACCGACGTTGTTTTGTAAGTTTTTATTAATAACCTCCATTTCTTGTTTCATGGGCAACATAGCAAAGAGTATTGCTACTTTTAAAAAATGAAACGTATTTGTAATTTACATGTTTCGTCTACATTGAAATTATTATTGTTACTTAACAATAACAACACACTGTAATATATTTGTGATATTCTTGATAAAATGTTAGTAAATTCTAATTGAATATTAAAAAATAAATTTACAAAAATACAATTATTTCAAGTTATAGTTATTTAACTCGTTACTTGGTTGAATTATCGCTAAGGAGAAATGCTATTATCTTGTAAGTTGCCCCTATTTCACTATTCCTTTAGAAACATCCCATGAGTTATTGCTATTAAAAAATTATCAATACAAACTGGTTCAAATATCCGACGGGATAATATTATTTTAACCGGCTCCTTCAGCTCACAGTCAAGCGCCTTACCACTTGGCTACCCAACCTATATATATGTTACTAGTTCTCCAACACACACACACACACACACATATATATATATATATATACTGTATATTTACTAGTAAAAATAAAACGTGCCTCGCTTGGGTTAAAAAAAAAATTGGTCTGATGTGGATAACGAAGAAATTTTATTTTTCTGATCACTCTAAACTTTTCCAGTTGGTAAAAATGTCAATTGCTTGTTATAAATTAATGTTATATTCCTATTTTGTAACTCGAGAAGCCCTAGATATCAAATTAATATCGAGATAGGAGAATATCAGACTTCCCACCCCTTTCTGCATTCTCTACACCCCTATTACTTCAAACCTTCTCCAGCTGGTAAAAACTCTATTGATGATTACAAAGTAATGTTCTATTCTGATTTAGTAACATGCAAACCCCGTAAATTATCCTTCAATAAAGTTTGTGCCCCCGTTTCCACCCCTTAGGATGCGAATGTCTAAAATTCATTGATAGATATGTTTTAGATGTTAACGCTCATGCGAAATTTCCTGTTTCCAACTGAAGCGGTTTCGGAGAATCACATACCTTCAAGAAAGTTTGTCCCCCCATACATACACACATGTTTACATCCTTTAGAACCCGAAAATCGAAATTTCGTCGAATACATATCTTTTCGATATTGACAAAGGATATTCATGTGAAATTTCGTGTTTCCAACTTAAGCGGTTTCAGAGATAGGCGTACCCTTCAAGAACGTTTGCCCCCTGTTTAAACCCTTAGTCGGGATCCGGGTTTTCGTTGTTCTTAAATTAAAAACATCTAATTAAACAAACAAAAAGTTAAAAAGTTTTATTTATTTCAAAATAAAAATAATAAAAAAAAAGAAAATTCATTATCATAAATAAAGAATGAAAGTAAAAAAACAGAAAAAAAATAAACAAAAAAGGAAAAAAATACGTGAGTTAATAAGCCAATACAGAAGTGAGTTATTAAACCAATACTTGAAAATTATACAAAAGTGTCAAGGGAATTAAATCAGCGGGAATCGGAGATGTGGCCAAGTTTCATTGCTGCCTGTTTTTTCCGCAGGGTCCTAAGAATAATTTTGCATAGTTTGGTCCAGATCGATCAAAGGGCATAAGTGTACAGCGAACAAACAAACTTCCTCCTTTATATATATATATATTTATATATGTATATATATATATTCTATTTCTTGAGTATAGCCTTATTTATCTTATTATAAATATTTCCATAAATTATATTATTTGTTTATTTCCAGATTTTATAAATGTACGTAACTGAAATACAAAATTTTACATGTAGTCAAAATACGTATCCTTTCTTCTATATATAATTGTCGTCTTTTTCCAAAATGCTCAAATAAATCCCAAGAGATGTTTCCTAAAGGCCGTCACGAAAAAACATATTGCTTTGCAGTGTTGTCATTTGTTTTTAAGTCCATATAGAGTTTTGGAACATCAGCGAAAACCAGTGCGAAAAAGATGTAATAAGCATATTGTGTAATCTGATAAGTTAAAAAGAAGGAAACAAAAAAGATACAACGTGAATTGATTAACATAAAGAATAAATGGTAAAACTTACATACGCTATATATACTTAACACAAATATAATCAATACACGATGGAGACAGTGACCCCTCAAAAACTAAAAGCAAGAAAATAAAAAACAAGAACAAAATGTGGAACCCAAATCCTTGGGCAGCACTCAGGCTGCCACAAAAGGTATTTGATGAGAGCGTAACAAGCTTGAAACGGCCGTTCCAGAGTATCAGCTCGACTCAAAAGGCATTCTTATTTGAATTAATTGATTCTGATTTCCTATCAGAGGGTTTGTTATTTATTTATTTATATATTTTTTTTTCTCTCTTTTTGTGGTCAAATACCTTTTGTGGCAGCCTGAGTGCTGCCCAAGGATTTGGATTCCACATTTTGTTCTTGTTTTTTATTTTCTTGCTTTTAGTTTTTAAGGGGTCACTGTCTCCATCGTGTATTCATAATACCTCCCCTCGTACGCCTTTTGAGTCTTGCACTGGCTGATTAGCTCTGGCTGATGAGAGCCTAACAAGCTCGAAACGGCCGTCCCAGAGTATCAGCTCCACTTAAAAGGCATTTTGATTTGAACAAATGTAATCAATTATAAATTTTTATATCGTAGAGAAATTACATCACATGTTACACATCAAAGTAATAAATTTTGGAGGAGGAAAAAGTTCGGATGGGATATGTTAGTAGTCCGTAAAAATGCCATTTAAAAGGTATTATTATAACAAATAATGATATGTCTTCTTTATCATTATTCGTTATAATAATAAATAATGATATAGAAGATTCCAGAAACTGGTTACTTCTTCCTTGATTTTGTTAATGTTATTTTTATTTATATGTATGTATGTATGTAAGAAAAAGAAGAAAATGAATTCATTACTGGAAAAATTTCCATGATATGTCAAACAATGACTTAATTAAAAAGAAAATTATTAAAAAGAAATTAAGATTAAATGCATTTACAGTATTAAAAACCATTAGAGATATAGCCTGCATTTATTTCTTAAAAAATAAAAATACGGCCAAAACTGAACCTTCGACAATAAAAATGACAATAAATGAACGTTTAACATCTGTCAACCAAAAAAAAAAAAAGAGATCAAATCTTTCATGTTCACGCTTCCGTTCGGGACCAAACAGATTACATAATACTTTATTCGAACAGTATTTAGTTTAAATGTTTATTATAAAATTCAAAAAGGGGTCAGAATCTATATTTACACGCACAATAAAAATGGCATTATTTCATAATCAGAGTAAACCTGAGAAATATTTATATCCATTCAAAAATTAAAATGACATTCCAACCTAAAATATGATTTTTCATGAAAATCCATTATTATTAGAATTCGTATAAAGAGACTGTTATGATAACATAAGTCCAAAAAACAAACAGTGCAAACAATTTATAATGATAGAAATGTACGGAATACATTTTTACATTGATGTAATAAGTTCTCATCTCGGAGTCAGAATAGGATTGAATGAAAAGATGAATTATGCAAACAGCGTTTGCAGAAACTTCATAACATTCCAATAAATAAACTAAAAAAAAAACTAATGTGAGTTAATTATGACTAGAATTGATCTGTAACACTTGCTTGTTAGCATACCTCAAAACCAAAACGTTTCTTCTGATAAAAACACCCACACAATTGTACAGGTGATCATTATTTCTTGATGACATTTCACAAACAGAACTCCGCAAATAAAATAAAAGTAGGAAGTTATCTGACAAATGTAACTTTTTTTTTCCTGTGAAATAACCCCATATAGTAGTAAAAAATTTCTGGCAGAAGATGATAGGATTGTTTCCAATTTCGTCAAAGAAATTTACCAGCATCCATTAAAGGAAGCTCCCTTGAGTTTGTCAGGGCGTGTTACATTTTAATATTTCCTTTATTCAACAGCAGTTGTTCAATCCGTTTTGAAGCTATGTTCTGGTTGATTTTTTAGAACTACCAATTATATTTATCTAACATATTTATATATTTTCCTGATATTTTCGAAAACACTCATTGTGTAAATCCACCTCAACCCTTTTATTGGAAATTTAATTCGAACTAAAAATTACATGTTTCTGAATTAGCAATGCTAATATTTTGCATTATGAAACAAAACAAAAAAGAAAATTGCTTTTCCCTCTAGACCTTCAATAAAAATACTGAAAAACACTAAAAACAAATGACTTGTCCGTTAGCAGCCAAAGCAACAGAAAATTCAGAAAAATAACAAAAGTCCTAAATACAGATAAGTTCATTCATGTTTCTCTTATAGGAAAATAGTAGTGATCTTGACTTCCAACAAAAGACCGAAAGTTTTCTCCTACGTGGAATATTTATTACAATTTTTATTCAATCAGCACAAGAACGAATTACATCATTTCGGAGGAGAACTGCTGTTCACATAAACAAATGCAGGCACACCACACATTTACGAAAAAAAAAAAAAAATGAGTGAAGGACATAATCTCACAAATAGTTTTTTTGGGAATTTCTTTTAGAAAATGTAATTTAAATGCTGAGGGGATATGCTTCTGCTCATTTTCTTTACACAGGAAAAAAAATAAAACAAAACAGATTACTGTTAAGAATAACCACGTTCATAAACTAATAATTGATAATCAGGAATAACTTAAATAATGTCAACATTAACGTTACATTAAATAGTTAGTTAATTGGGTTTTTTTTCATAAAAATTACAAGAGATAGCGATTCCAATTTCATTAATTTAGAATTTACTGATGAAGATGGAATACTGAGATATAATTTGCTGATACATATATCTGCAATTATACTGTTAGATTTAGTTTTACTCCAAATGATATTCTGTCATTGCAAACAACTACTCCGAATTAATTGCTACGATTAATGAAGGATTGAAATTGTTTTTAAATTAACGATATTAATTATATATCGTCAAAGATATATAACAAATCACAAAAAAGTTTTTGTTCAAATCTTTTAAAAATCGTAAAAATATCTTTTAAATACATCGATATCTTATCCACCAATATTTACTGATAAACACATGGGGCTTCCCTTGAATTCTCCCCTTATTCTTAATTGAAAATGAATGCTCATTGTTCCTTATCAAAAAAGAAGTAAATTAAAAATAAAATAAGATAAAATAAAATAAGATTTGTAAAATTTATATTTTTTGAATAACTTCGTTATGCTGTTTCGTTAAACTATTCTTAACTTATTGTTCTTTAAATCTTTCGGTCTTAATGACTTTTAGGATATTTTTTTACAATACGTCTACAAACATAACACACAAGATCCACAAGGATACACTGTGGTGTAGGAAAGACGTGTCAGGGACCAAAAGTTTTATTGATTTTATTTAATTTTATTTTGTTGCTAAATACTAAAATTACAGATAATTTATTAATGAAATAAAAACTATTTTTTTTAAATTATTGTTATTATAAATTCCGTTTGTGGTACAGTTGCAGTTGTCAAAGTTGACAACTCTTTCTAGTTCTCCATCGATTTCTGATTCCATCACATCCGAAGTCTGCGGGAAAGAAAGAAATCTGGAGAGGGAACCGAAAGATTAATTCGGTTTAATTCCTAAAATACGACTATGGTCTGAAACAAAGTCTAATTTTATAAATATATGTCTTCACTTCAATTTGGAATTAGTTAATGCACGATTGAAATGAAAAACAAAGAAAACAGGTTTTTTTTTCTTTCAAGATTTATTAAAAACTTTTTAGTCTCAACCTGAGAATTATAAAAAAATAAGAACAAACTCATTAAAAAAGCAAATCATTAAATGTTCATCCATAACGACTATCTTTAAATAACTTCACCAAAAAAAAAAAAAAAAAAAAAAAAAAACTAATTCGTATATTGTGACTGACTGAATTAATCTTAATAATATTTTTCGATTATTTTTAGATTGATAAATTTCTTTCATTATTTTTATCGAATTTACCTTGTCTTCAGAAATTATGGGAACTAATTAAATCATTCCTTATTTAATTGATTTCTTTTCAAATAAAAATTTTTATTGCAGAAGCAATTTACAAGAGGAAAAAAAAAAAAAAAAAAACTCTATTAATATTAAACAAGTTTCGAATCACTCAATTAAATTACTTTTTAATATGTTCTGTAAGTAGAATGGTTTTCCACTAACATTTCCTCCTTCAATAAAATATCATCAATCAATAATTAATTGAGGTAACTGATATGTAGAAGTAAATTAGGAACATATAGAATTATTATTATATAAATGATAAATATAAAATATTTAACTTGTGAGAGGCAAAACGCTTTTCGAAGAATTTAGATATCAAACAAACTTATTAAAATAGAATTTTAGTTAAAAATATATACATAATAAATTTAGTTAATTTTAGTTTATTATATATATATTTTTTTAAAAGTTTGTTTGATATCTAAGTTCTTCAAAATAAATGACAATTATTTTTCTTAAGAAGAGAAATTTCGATTAAGCAGCCTGGCTTTTTTTTATTTATTTTCATATTTATTAAAAAAAAAAGTACTAAATTTTTGCGGTTTCTCAAACCAAAAGAAAGAGAATCATTGTCTTCAAAACTTGATTTTTATTTTTATTGATTTTATTATTTAGTGAATTGAAATCAAAACGCATCAAGATTTCAATTTTAGTTAAAACTCGGCTATTTCACTCTTGATAAGAGAAATGGGTGGGGAAAGAAACCAGCTTTCATTTTAGTAATTAAAATTTCTATAGATATTTTTATATTTCTATATTTCTATAGAAACAACTATAGAGACTAAAAGGTAAAACTGTTTGGTTGTCTAATGTGCGCAACAAGGAGAGGAACAAATATCCTCCAATTATATTTCATTTGGTGAAAGGTAAGTTCATGAAGTGTTAGGTGCATTTAAATTTCGAAATATCTGGTTAATAGCCGTTCGAAGACAATCTGATAAAAAAAGCAGACGGAACAAAATCTCCATAGGTGAAAGGAATAATTACATGAAGTTTGGTATTTCTAGCTCTTACCGTTTCGGAGAACTTTCATGACAATAATACACATAGTTCTGCTATATTATGAAAACGATAGTATGGGTGTCAGAAATAAAAGTGCTTATAGTTGTAATTATGCAAATCTATTACCTTTATTGTAATTTTAGATTTACATAATTAGAACTATAAACACTTCTAAGTCGCAACGAATCTCATTATAAAAATGATTAAAATTTTTAACCATTTTTCATATTAATCTAGTAAGTAGTTTAGTGTTCGGCAGCGAGTGAAGATTTGAAGTTCAACCAAAGTTTCCTAAGTTCAGACTATCTACCAAAGCTGATAAATGAAGACCAAATACGAAATCTTCCGGGAGGTAAATGATATTCTTGCATTTGATGATAAGGTATTTTCAATCGTAGAAAAACATTTTACTCTTTAGCAGAGTTTATGTATAAAAATTAACTTCATCCTGTTATATCAGTAGATCCTTGCGAGCTTAAGTTGAGAACGCTTATGTAGGACATTAAAGGTAAATTTCTGAAACAATCCATGGAAGGTATATCGATTGATATCTTTAGAAACAACAAGGCTCTTACAAAGTTGTTTGCTTGTTTTTGAGTTTTTCTAATAATTTAGAAACGGAAAAAAAAAAAACTAAATTTTTATTTTCAGAATAAACTTTGTAGCAACTAAATAATCATATCGATCGAGGGGCGGGGGAAGATCCATGTGCAGGTAATTAGATAATACTTCGCTGTTTTTTGGTTATTCCTATTTATGCGTCAAAAATGAATTGTTTTTAATATTCAGGGCAATACAAGGTGTTGCATTCAAATGCCATAAAAGAAGCAGTATTGAATTGAAATACATCATAAAATAAAATAAAAAGAACCTTTATGAACTGATGTCAGCCAATCATATGGTTTTTCCTTATTCTTATCAAAGTTTAATTTCTGATATTTTATTTTTTTAAATCTATGGTTGCATTTACGAAAAAAAAAAATAATCAAAATCAAATCATAAACTCAAATAGTGGAATGTAATTCCAATGCTTTGGAAACTTTGGTATAATAATCGAATCTTGATCATCAACATTTTCTTAGACTAATTTTGCAAACTTTTGAATATTTTTATTAATTAATTTGAACATTCAAGAGTTTGCTATTTCTTGGGGATGTATCCATTATATTTTATAAGTTCTATTCTACATATCCATTCTGAATTTAACTTTTCAGTGCGGGTTTATCGAATTTGCAATTAGGGTCAACGATTGCATAACCCTAAATACACTCAACTGGAATTAGAGTTTTACTTGGACTTATTTACTTACCAAGGATCATTTTTCCATATTATTTATAAAAATCTTTATCCCACTCTTCAATCTAAGTTATACTGATTTTTTTTTTTTTTTTTTATGAAAGTCATTAAAAAAGTTACAGAAAATTAAAATCCAATAAGAAAAACACTAAAAAAAAAAATTACTTTTCAGATTATTTTCTGTTTTAAATAAGTTATACGATAAGCAAGTCATGTAAATTCCAATATAATTTCATTACAGTTATAATAAATTCGTTGACAATAGTTAAGAAATTGTCATAAAATAATCGAATGCTTTTTCAAGTTCTTTGAATATTTATTCTATGTTTTTTTTTTTTTTTTAAATATTTGTAGGCTAGTAGAAAACCGGGTGTTTTGATATAACAATTGTTTGGGTTGATTCTTTAATATTCATTGAGTCAATTCTTCAAATTTAATTGTTCGAGATGTATTCCTTGAAACTGGATTCACATTATTTTATAAGTTAAATTTGAAGAATTGACTCAATGAATTTTAAAGAATCAACTCAAACAATTGTGTTATAACGTCCAGATTTCTTGTTGTGTCAATTTTTTTTAAATTATTCTAACAAATATTCCTAATGATATCTATGATGTTAACGTAGGAAACTCCCAATATTGTTATTTTACAATCTTGAAAATGGGAGAGCAGAAGTAGCCTTCCGAAAACTCGCCATTATATTAAATATTTTTAAATGGAATATGAAGCCTCATAATGAAATATGAATAATAACGAAAGAAGAAGAATAAAAGAATATGGAAGGTTCACCTATAATGCTCTGATTTCATTTTATTGCGGTTTTGTTTTTTCCCTGCTATTACATAACCTCCATGTAGACAATAGTATGTAAATTTATAAGGCTACGAAGACAGAGAAGAATGGAACGAAGATGTTAGGGTAAGCCATCATTTTTATTATTAAAATTAATAATAAATCAACTAGAATCAGTTAAATTAAGGGCATTTGTCTGATGTTAAATTTTTAAGTTCCATAATTAAATTCTGATCAATTCTAAAAAGAAGAATAAAAGCGATTAGCTTTTTTTAAAAGTTATTTTTCTTTTTTTAAATCTCCATGACATTAGATTGCATTAAAAATGCACATAACTGCATATTCTTGCTTTGTTATATTTAATTTATTTTTTAATTTTTTAATAAAAAATATCCTAACTTGATAATAAATCGCTAAATTCTAAATGTTTTAACTTTACAATCGAAAAAGAAAAAAAGGAAAAAAAAAAAAAAAGAAAGAAAAGGAAAAAAATGCATTAAATCGAATATAAGCTTTAAAAAAGTCGGATGCGCAAGTTAATAAGTAATCACAAAACCCATTTAGCAGCGGGCTCCCTTCTTCTCTATCGAAGATGATACATAACATGAATGCTGTCACGTGTCACTTCCCAAGGAAAAACTCACTACTTCAGTGAAGCAAGTGTTTTTTGTCTGTCCTGGCCGATTTGCCCTGCACTAACTCATATCGCTTTACATATGTATTTGGGAATGGGTTTATTTGACGCCACCATATGTAAATGTGTTCGCTGTCTGTCTCGCACCACGAAAAAACGTACCCAAGTGGAGTAGTGCTTGACGTATCGAAAGTTTTATTGTGGGAGAGTTGGATTTATTTATCCCGAGGATTCCCTATATATGAAATCCAGTTAAAGTTTCTCGGTGCTAATTTTTTCCTCTTATCGGTTGATGTTTCTGCACAATGGTGGACCGAAATTAATAATGTGATGTATTGTTTGAGATGAATACACGGAGCATCAATCATTCCCAGCAGCTCCGCTTTTTTTTTTCTCTCTCTTTCTTTTCCATTCCCTCTCTCTCTTTCTCTTTCGTTCTTTCTTTTTTTTTTGTTCTTTTCTTCAGTTTCTTTTCTTTTCTCCCGTTGTTTGCGTGTGGACAGTGTTGTTCCAGTATTTGTTTTGACGATGCAACACTTAAGAAGTTTCTAGAGGAGTTCATTTTCAGGTTGAGCTGGCCTCCGTGTAATGCACAGCCCAGATGGAGTTTCACACACACAGCGGCACAACAGTTGCTCTGCCACCGGCCAACGAATCTCTTCACCGCCTCCACACGACTCGTTACAGCTGTTTCCGATCATGTTCCCCCTTGAAAGTTTTGTCGCGGTTTGTGTGTTGCTGCTCCCCCAAATATTACGCTATAAATCAGCAGTCAAATCCTGGAAACGAAATCACACATTTGGACGTCACTCTGTGTGAAAGAGATTCCTACAATCCAAGAATTCGCGAAACCAAGATTCTTCCTCAAGATATTCACGCTTCCCATCATATACTAATGAGTTTGAAATCCCTACACGAAGCTACGTAACTACACAAGATACCTAAAAAATAAAGACTGTGTCCGATATTTTCGGCGATTTGGTGATCCTTATTGCTGATTTTCTGGACAATCGAGAAAAAAAAAAAAAACTTTCATAGACAATTGAAATTCAATTTATTAACCAAAAACTAAGAAAAAAAATTTTCTTTCAAGAAAATTGACATTTTATTGTAAACAGGATATTTAATGCATTCCATTTAAGCGTAAATATTAAATAAACTGTATTCTCTGGCTAGAAAGTCACTTATTAATCACTCTTGTTTTTCACTAAAAATAAGAAATTTAAAAGAAATAATATCGTTAAGAAGAATTTCTCAACTGAAAATGCAATTGAGAAAGTGATGTTTGTTTTATTTTTTGTTATTGTTTAGTTATTAATTTTATTGTAATGAGAAATCCTTTAAAACTTCACTCAGGTTTATATTATTATTATTATTTTTACAATAAAACATTAAAAAAATTAGCAAGTAAATCTGTGACTGACAAATGAAGAAATACATCCGAAGTTAATTCAAAAGTTTACAGGACCATATTCCAACTCCGTCAATTTTTTTATTTATTTTTATTTTGTTTACTGTTCTTTTTTTTTTGTGTCGTAAATTTTCGTAATTACTTCCGATTTCCCATTTTATTATTTTTTTATTGGATCATAATATAAAAATGTCTCTAACTGCCATTAATTGATTTTATCTTATTTCTTCGATTGTATTAGGAATGCAATTAAATCATACTTTGAAACTATAAATTTAACTATGTATTTAATAAATATAATGGATTTATGTATCGATAATAATTGAATTCGAAGGATTACTAAGAACTATGTAATGAAAAAAATCGTTTGAATTAAGCAACTATTAAACATAAAACAACTTAAATATAATTTTAACATTGAATAATTGAAGCTTTTTAACGTGCAGATGTAAAAGAATATAAACGACCAGAATGCACTGAGAATAAAAGGATTTTATTTTTTTAAAATCCTTTAATTCTCAGTGCAATCTGGTCGTTTATATCGAATAAAGTATTTTAATGTACTACGTATAATATTTTAATTTAGCCTACTATTTTATTTACGAAATAATATAGTATATAAATACGTAATTGCCTGAGCTAATTGTTTGGCAATTAGAAAATAATAAATTAAAATTCTGATTAATTGATAAAGCAATTTAAATATGCTAAAAAAAAACTATAAAATATTTTTGTAATAAACCACAGAATCTGAAAATAATAATAAAACTAAGTTAAAAAAATTATTTAAAAAATTTAATTCATAAGACACTTGTTGCTGAAGGTATCAGAAAGTAATTCTAAGAAAATTAAAGATTAAGGGAAACTTTTTAACGCAGTTTGTTAAATTCCAAAAAAAAAAAAGAAGTTTCCAAAAAGCATTTGTTCAACAAAGTTGAAAATTAATATTTATTTTATTAATAAAAATAAAAAGATTTAGGAATTAATGAGTTTTTAATTGAATTAGTTTTCATGTCAAAAATGACAAATAAGCAAATCTATGCCAAATATAACAAGTAAGTTTATTTTTTTATTCAAATACATTGAAGTGTATATGATAAATAACTCCATCTTTTGCAATGGATTACGTGATATTTTTCTATCAATTTCACGGAAATGAAATTTAATTGCTAGGTTGGTCTCTAATAACAGTGAACAGAAGTTGAAAAATTAGGTGAAATTCCATCGAATGTGAAGTTGAAACAAATTTAAAAATTATTAAATTCCAGAAAACCAAATTTAAGCATTTTTTTTTATTTTTTTTTTAGTTTTGATTAGCTTTGTAATCATTTTATTTTAAACACTATTTTTATGTTATTATTATTTAAAAATGCTATTTTTTTTTTAGCATTTTTATGTTATTCTTATTATTATTAATTCCTTTTTAAAAAATTACAAATTAAAAGTTATTGTTTTGCCTTTTTTCTTTACATTTCAGCTTTAATTTGTTATAAATTAGTTAATTAATTAACCTTGCTTCTCTTTTATGTATGTTTTTGTGTCGTTTAAAGTGGAAAGACTATTGCAGTTTAATAACCGTAATAGCTTTTTTTATTATTGTTATTCTTTCTTTGTTTGGTTTATTTTTAATTAACTTTTTAAAAATGAATAATAAAAATGGAATATTTTACTACAATTAAAGCAAAATCTGATTTTTTTTTTTTTTTTTGTAAGGAAACTGAAAATAAAAAATATTTTGTTTCCGATATTTGTTTCAAAATCATTGACAGTTATTTGCTGAGATCTTACATAAGACTTTCCGGTTTCCTGAAAAATAATGCGAAATATAAAAAAAATATAAATAAAAACATTTTAAATTTCAATTAAAAAACTTCAGGTCTTTTTTTTTTTTTTAATTGAAATTTAAAACGTTTGTTTTTATTTTTTGTTTTGTTTTGTAATGGAATCTAAAATGCAAATCAGTATTTTGAGCAATATTTAAAACATTAATAAAATTAATATTTTAAAACATTAATTTTGCATTATATCATTAATTTGTTTAATAATTATTTTTATTAAATTTTTATTTTATATTTTTACTTTCATTTCATAGTTTTAACTCTATTAATTAGTTAGCAGGTCTATTAATTTTGAAAGTAAACATCAGAAATTAATCTTCCAAAGGTAGGAACAATAGTTGACTTCAAATACTTCGAAATAACCTCTTCCGAATTCTGCTCACAATTAAATAGCGCAGGTGGTTAACAGAACACGCGCAACTAAATCACAATGCAAACTTTTTTTTTCCTTTAAAAAAAGTCGTTTTCCATCATGAGTCAAAAACCCACCCACGGAAGTGATTTCAGCCTCATCTATTTTGTAGCCTTTATCGAATCCAAAAATTACGAGTTGTTCAGTTACATAAAAATGGGATATTAAAATGTTTATGGCTTTTGTGACATTATTGGCAATGATTGACATTCGCAAAGAGGAATGTCAGTAAGACAATAAAACACCTCCCGAAGAAGCTGCAGATAATTGGTATTCATATTTGGAAATGGGGAGCAATTTTTAGCCTAGTGGTGATGAACGAGCAAAGAAAAACAAATGAGTTTTCACACGGGCACAAGTAAACACACACACAGTAGACGTATCTGGAAAAGAAGAAATCACAAATCTAAATATAGGACTCCTTTTGTTAAAAGAATTTCACATTTATTTAATAACATCCATTTAAAGAATAATTATTACAATATCGTCAACGAAACATTTACAATAGAGAAGAGAAAAATACAAATTATTATTAGTAGTATTTTAGTGTGTGTTTTTACAGTTACTGGAATACGCAGTACCCTACACAGGCACAAGCTGTCAATCTATTCACAGCAGGGCAATAAGTATGTACGGTATTGACTACGTTACTTCTTTTTGTTTTGGTCTGGTGGGCTACGGTAACTATCTACACATATAATTCGATCAGTAGCTACAGGTCGATTTCATAGGCACACACAAACCTTTTCACAGATAGAAATGACACTGGCACAAAAAAAAATAAAAGAATTTTACAGTATTTACAAGAGGAAAATAAAATCTTTTTTTCTTTTTTTTTTAAAAAAAAAGTCACAATTGTTTACAGACTTGTGACAAAACAACGAAATTATGTAATATCTTAAGTGATTTAATTTCATTAAATAATTTCATTAAGGTAACCCATTGCTTTGCCAACCACTTTGTACCATTTCTGCCAACATACTTTTTACCTTGTATCAATATATTAGCAAATCAAAACCATAGTGCAGAATTAAAGATATTCAATTATTTATAAATATAAATTTAGTATTTATTTATGCTAAAAAAAAAATATTTTAGTAAGCGACATATTCTTTAATGAATTTATAATTCAAGCTTCTGAAAATCGATCAAAGATATTTAAAAAAGTTTTTGTCTACGAACTCAGGAAAATAATGTTGACCGGGTTATTTAATTACATAATATACTACTATAAAATCTACTAAATAATAAATTTTGAAGAGTTTGAAATCAGCATTCAACAAGTAATCTTCTTTGTTTGTAATCTTATTATTACTGTTATTTAAGATTTTAAAAAAAAAAAAAAAGTATTATTTTAAATAATAATATCTGCTAATTTTTCAGTGAATTTAATGACAGTGCAAATGAAGACGTATCACTGTAAATTCTTCTGACAGGCGATATTGTAATCATCAGATAAGATTAAGACGTAAATTGTTCAATTATGTGGTTTTTCACTTCCTCTAAACAATTAAAAAGCAATTGCGAACGCATAAACCTACTAGAGGTACACATTCACAAAAAATAAAATATTAAAGCTTTAAATGAGAGGAGGAGGAGAAGGCGGACGAGTCACAATCTTAAAAATCTACAAAGAATATCTAGTGTCTACACGAACGAATCCCTTCATTATTAAAATAAAAACAATAATAATATTTGTACTAAAAATTTAATTTTGTACTGATAATTTGTAAGAAATAATTATAAGAGGAAGTGAAAAGTAAAAGAAATAATAAATCATATAGACATCTTTAATGCCTTTAACTTTGTATTTACGATTGTAATCAATTAATAATTAGTGAGGACTAGTTGTAAAAAAACATAATTAACGATATCAAATTATAAATCACAGTAAGAAATAAATAGTAACTAATGAAAAAATAAAACCGAAATCTCTGTTTTAAATAATAACAAAAATTATGAATTTTTAGTTTTTAATAGGCCTATGTATCTACAAATTATCTAACTAAAAAATCAAAAAGATTTTTTTATACTTTTTTTTTTAATTTCTCGTTTCTATGATGTTTAAAAAGTAATACTAATAATGTGACTGTTAAAATTGATTAACAAGTTAAAAAGAAGATGATTATTGATGAATGTGACTTCTGTTTTTTTTTCATTCAATTTAGGTCTGAATTAATTTCTCACTTTGTAACAAGCTTTTAAAAATAAGGAGATAATTTATTTGCACAATCAAAGTGAAAATAAAACGGCAGGGATATTTTATGGTTTTTATGGTGCAAAATGTTGGCAATAAAGTGAAGAAGGACGTGGGTGTTATTGTACGTTGAAGGCATTACTGAAGTCGTAATTGGGATGCGAAGCAGCCTTAGAACCCCTGCGCGAATTCCGGGCACGAGATGTCAGGGCAAGAAAACACTTGGCAAGTGGCGTCGAAGCTCTGAGCCCCAATTACGGGGGGCTCATCTTTGCTCCTGCGTTCTCACTCCTGACGTGTGAAGACCATCGGTAAAGACCAAGGCTTTGGAGACGGGATGGGAGGGCGTGAGGTAAAAAGGAAAGAGAGAGAGGAAAAAAAAAGAACTCAAAGAGAAAAGAAGAAGCTGTTGCTGAAACAAGGGAGGTAGTAGACGAACAGAGAAACTTGAGGAACGTGATGGGATTCGGATTAGGGAGGAGAACATCTTCGATGCACGTTCTCCACCGGAGGGAGCTGAGTTTTTCGGGATTTGGGACGATTAACTTGTTTCGGCAAACGGCTCTATGGCTCGCTAAGAGCAGGCATTGAGAGACCGCGAAGGACTTGCACGGAACCAATCACAAGCGCTGCTTTTCCGACTTGTCACGCTTACTCGGCTTTGGCACGATTAAGAGGCTACCATCATTGAGTGTTCGATCAAATGAACACAAGAATGAAAATCAAGGCAAGGAAAAGAGAGGATTGACAACAAGAACGCCAGGATCATCTCTAATCTCAACAGTAATACGGTGATTTATTGACTGTCAACCCAGCAGGAATAAATATAATAATAACTAAAAAAAAAAAGGTAGTTACAAAATATTAGAGAGCTTAAAACTAATAGCAGTGAAATTTCAAGGTAATATAGAAGTTAATCATACACGTTTCAAGTCACCGAAAGCAAACTATCCAAGCAAACCTGTTGAATTGCATCAGTTCGGATGTTAACTTCAAGCGGCTAAAGTTTTGTAAAGCTGGAAATTAAATTTTTCTTTTTTTTTTTTTTTCGCTTAACAATTCAATAACTGTTATGCGGAAAACGAAAAATTCACAGGAATTTGATTCCTCGTGTTTCATTCTGCAATCCTTACTAAAGTATATAAAATACATATAAGTTATTTATTGCACTAAAGTCTTTCATTTTTCTCCTTTATAAGGACATGCCATCAACCTTTAATCAACAGAATTCTAATGTTGTCAAAAGCGAAAAAGAAATAAAAATGTGGAAAACTGTTTTGCGATTTTATCTTATAAATCCTCTTCTGTAAATGATTATATTATTTATTTATGAATAATAACAGTGAATGATATAATGAAGTTAGTATGTCACGGTTATATCAAGTTATTTGGAAAATAAATTTAAGAGGAAAGAAAAAAATAATTTTAATTAGTATATTATTATTATAGAAAACAGGTTCATTGAGTTTTTTTCTTCCATTTTTTTTTTTTTGAATATTTACAGAAGAATCTGTTAAGAAATTAAGTTTATATGAAATAAAGATTTTTTTTCCATATAAATCATATCATTTGGAAATGCTGATAGTGAATATTAATTGCTTGTTACGCAGGGTTTTTACAATATTTTTCCATTTGTACGAAAACTTAATACTGTGTGAAATTAGCTCGACTTATGCAAAGTTAGGGAGTGGGTGGGCCACCGCCGAATATTTATAGAACCCGGGGAAGGGAATGCTTCCAGATGAACGTCAGTCAAGGGATAAAAACATATGGGAAGTTCGTTGGAATTGGCCATGATGCGTCCACGTCAGGTCACCGGTGGGAGGACGACAGCCTCGATCTCCTGCTCCAAATCTCAGGTTTCAGCAAAAATGCACCGGTTGACGCCATCTCTGTCTTCCCCTTCAGTGTAAGTTCGCACCAATCACAGGGTGGGCCTCAACGACGGATGTGACACCGAAAGACGAAGCACAGGACTGGCCCCTTTAGAGGGGGACACAACCCCAAGATCGAATAACCGTCAGACATGTAAGGGACACAAGAAACAGTCACACACTAAGAAAAAGAGAAATGTCTCATACAACTTGTAGTTAATCGAAAACAAATTATTCCCAACATATTTAATTCCTAAAATAAAATAAGAAAGGAAAACGTTTACCGAATACATACGACTTCAGTCTTACCTTCTGAAAGAGTTCAAATAACATTCACGTCGTCTATATTTTTTTAATAAAAAAAATTACATTCAAAATTATATGGCGACTTTATATAAAAATTTAAAAAAAAAAATCACATTTTATAGTTCTTTTCTCCTCTCCTACATTCAGCTACAATAAAAAGTGCATTCTGTTGTTTTCTGTATTTTTTTTCCAACAGAGATGCAAAGAATATTTGCACACAAAACATATATTCATTTATTAAAAAGTAAACCCTGTAATATAAATCTTCAATCATCAGTCTCAATAGAAAAACTTCACCAGTCTTTCGCAAATTCCCCGTCGTTATAAGTATATCTAAGCACTACATTGTTTACAATATGCGAAAAGTTGAACTACAATGCGAATTCTAAGGGAGTATTCTTCCAACAAAACATATGAGATAACATTTAGAATTATACGAACAATCACAGTACACATTTGAGGGACCAAAGATTATTATTTTTTTTTATTTTTAGTTGTTGTTCATTATGCACAGATTACTTTTATAATACTCCTAATTTTTACTGCTCCTAAAACATTTTTTAATGAATTCTCTAGCATGCAAAATGAATACTAGAACAGTTATTTAGTATTCTTTTCCCCTCTAACCAAATTGTCTTTTAAAAACTTTCTATTTAGGTTGTTGATGGTAGTCGTTCTGTATTTCTAGCCTCTTAAATTTCCACGTGTCCGAATATATTTATATATATTTGAAGACTCAGATATATGCTATTACGAACTGTAAAAATATATTTATATTTATATATAGGCTTTTAATAATACTGTCTGTATTTTATTTTCATTCAGAGATATCTCGTTTAGGACTTTTGAACTTAGACAAAGGTAAAGAAAGCGATAGAAAAGAAAATGTGAAGCTTTTTATGAATAGGAAAGAATTAAGTTAAAAAGGGAGATTAAGAAGACTTTTATCTAAAGTAGAGCATTTATTTAACTTTGCTTCCATTCGTTCAGCTTTGGCCTTCATTAAGGCCGTTCTTTTTTTATTGTGAGATTCATCGAGACCATTGACGGATTAAGTGTACGATACAGTTGCTCTTCACATATCAGACTCATGAGTCAATCTTAATTTTTCTTCTTACATTATCTGCCATGTCAATGAATGGAGAAGGTCAAAACGGGCTGATGTGATAACAGACGTTTGATAAAAAGAAAGAATAGCAGATTAAAAGAAGGAAAGAGACAAACAAGAAAGAAAAATGAAGCTTGTTAGTTGCTTGGCATGGAGAACCGTATCAGATTAACTCGTGTGATTCTGTTCATCCACCTCACTTTTGGGGCGAGGAGGAAGAAGCTACCTGTATTGGTGTTCCACTCCTCCTCTGATCATACCGATCATTATACCCAACTCTTATTACCAATGGAGAAAAGGAACGTGTGATAATAGGGGTTAATAGAAGGTGGGGTGACTACAGTTCAAGTCCCTAATTTGCTTTCTACCGATTTACCCACAGGAGGAGTAATCGCGAGATTACTCCTGCTTTTACCTGAAATCAGACAATGAGGAACTGGCGGACCCGTGGAAAAGAGCTTGTTCGAAGCCTTTTTACGACACCAGTTAGGCTAGAGGTGCAACTTGGAGTAGTGAGATGAGATGACGGCTGCCATCAGCACCAATTAGGCCGGCTTGTTTACCTAATGGCTTCGACGGAGTCGCCAA
Organism: Thereuonema tuberculata; assembly: GCA_023159025.1. Classification (NCBI taxonomy): domain Eukaryota; kingdom Metazoa; phylum Arthropoda; class Chilopoda; order Scutigeromorpha; family Scutigeridae; genus Thereuonema; species Thereuonema tuberculata. Next base: position 163,533,807 of record JAFIDM010012231.1, read on the forward strand.
TCAAATGGGTGACGTTTTTCTTTTGGATTCCCTCCCTTCCGAACAGTGAAACTTTGATCGATGAAGTTCTGTCACCGACGAGATCGAAGCTCTGACCCCCCCGTGCGTGCCCCCTCGCGACCGCTCGCGCATGCAGTCAAATAACTTCATTTCAACTGCGCATAATGCCCTGTCGAACAATCGCAGGCGCAGATTACGGGGTGAGGGCGATAACGTGGCCTGGATGAGGTGAGGGTGTTCTCGCACCGGCCTGCGAGGTTGCCCGCAACGGGGGTGGTTTCAAAGCTTATAGGGTTCTTTTCACATCACAGCCTACGGGAATACTGAAACTGACTACTTACGAGGGTGTAATACAGGTGAAAAGGAACAGTTCGGGGGCAAGAATTGGGGACAACAGAGTTCTGGATACATTCTAAAAAGTTAAATAAGAAAATCAAAACAAAACCAACAGGAACAATGTCATAGTCAGTTCAATATATAGAGTTGCTAGAGGAGATTTTTTTTTTTTTTTTTTACATAATACAATAGAATAATTGCTTAACATTTTTTTTTTCTTTTCCTCATATTCTCTCTGGCTGTTTTCCGGGGTGGGTGGTTGCGTCTAGCCTTTGGTGTCTGCGGCCAGGTCGGCGTGCACGATGGGACCCGGCACCTGGTTGACGCTAGGTATCTTGTGCTCCTTCTTCCACTTCATCCGCCGGTTTTGAAACCAGATCTTAATCTGACGTTCGGAGAGGCATAAGGAATGGGCAATCTCGATCCGCCTCCTCCTGGTCAGATAGCGGTTGAAATGGAACTCCTTCTCTAACTCCAGCGTCTGGTACCGGGTGTACGAAGTTCGCTGGCGCTTCGTTTCCACACCATTCACGCCATCTGCAACGACACAAAACAAGCACGAGACTTTGGTTAGTGGCACAGTGAAAGGACACGCGTTTGTCATGGCCCCTCTGACCCCAAAGCACTGCCTTACCATTGGCTTCGAGGACAGGGTTGCCATCAACAAAAAGAACTAGGTACTAATAACAAAGGCTGGGACTGATCACAGTAGTTTTTGTTACCAATAAATGTTAACTTGATATAGCTGTACTAAAAGATACTGACACCTTTACAATATGTATTATGGAAGTTATCTTAATTTATTTTTTACTTTTTACTTTCTTTCTGCTAATAACTAGAAATAAACAAATAAATACCGATATAAAAATAAAATTCAGTTGTAATAAAAAGACATATAGTTGAAGCATATCTTCTAAAACTTTTTAAGACTTCATGTAAACTATAAAGGTGATTCAAAGTTTCGAACTGAAAGAAAAAAAAATATCTTTTCTGAAGTGTCTTTTTCTTCAGGTTTCTGTTTAAAGTTCAAAGTTGTGAAATGAGAATTACCTTTTTAAAAAGGCGATTGGAGTGATAAACATTGTATCAGACTTTTATGCATTTTTCTGAAAGTATATAATCTAGTAAAATTATGGTGTAGATCAAATGAATATACGTTGCAGCTATAAAGATAATAGTTAACTTCCACAAATACATTGTAATTTATATATATTCCCTAGTTGTGTAGAAAAAAATTATGGAAAAACAAATTTGAAATCGATGGTGATTTCAAATTGGTTTTTCCATAATTTTAGTTAATATTTCTGAAATACCCTGTAATGTTGTCAAAAACATTGCGAAATGGGATGAGAAAACAAAAAAGTAACTGATTTGACTAATCGAGTTTGAATGGCCAAGGAATTTATTGATTGTAAAGTTAAATACTTTTTCTTTTTAATTTTGAGAGAATTCGTTCTTAAATAAGATTTTAAGTTTAATTAGCCTCAATCTTTCGCTGATAAAGTTTTCCTAAAGTTTCGAATAAATTAGTAATTTTCCAAAGAAACATCACTAATCAAAGATTAAAAAGTTTTTTAGAGAATACATAGTTTAAAGGAAAAAGAATTACAATTTTTGAGAACAAATATTGAAATTTTAAAGGATAATTATCTATTAAATATTAAGTGGTTTGTTAAATAAGAAAGAATAATAAAAATGTTTCGTGACACTCAATACTTATTTAAATCTATTGAGCTACAGATTCAGAAGGGAATTAGTGAAAAGTATCAGGAAAAACTATTTTGTGTGTGTGTGTGTGTGTGTTCAGTTTTTAAGTTTATTTCTTGGAATATTTTTTTTTCTTTGTTACAGGAATAACACTTCCGTGAAACAGAATATTGATTGATTAAACTGAGCGCCAAAGCTCGGCTGGAAAAATCGAGAATCCATCAAACTCAGGGAGAGGATTAAAAACTTTTAGTTATAATTATTATTATTATTGAAAATTAAATAGCTCTAATATTAATAAGAATATAAAAAAAATATCGTTATGATCACAATACTAACTACTCACCTGAATACTACGGAAAGAGTTATTTTTAAATGTTTTTTTTAAGCCAAACTTAGTTTAGGATTTTATAAGATCTTTATTAAAAGAATATTAATATTAGGTAATATTTTAAAACTAATAAATTTTATAAAACTTATTGTCTAGAAAGAGAGAAAAAGAAGTTTAATTTTAGTCCCAAAAGAACAAGCAAGCAATTTATATTGTGTTCACCTAACTATTTTAAATAAAGTTTTAAAGAGATACTCAGGCTAATATCGTTAGCTTAATATTAATTTAGCATAGATATAATTGTTAAAAAAGAAAACTTTCTAAATAAACTTACTTATAAGAAAATTCACACAAACCTGTCTCGGCAGGTTTGGAAAATTTCATTTTAATTATTTCTCACACCAGTTGCACATCAACAAAAATAAAAGCAACCCAAGTGACAGAATTCGTAAGTAAACTTTGTCGAATTTTCTAGAAAATTATCGTTTTATTTTTAAAAAAATAAACAAATAAAATCAGGAAATTGCAGGAAAAGAATACTTCTTTTATATCTAAACGATTAATTTTAGACTATTGAGCAGAATTCGAACTGCAATCAGAAAAACATTTCAATTGCTTTACTTTTGGACGACTTTATTTATTTATTTAGTTTCTGATGCTTTAATTTTAAAAATTATTTGTCACTTAAGATATTCTAATTCAATTCAAATAGGGAATGTTAAAATTTAACTATAAACAAAATAAACAGGTTACTGAATTCAATTTATTATTAAATTTTATAGGAAACTTTACCCTAAATAATAAACTAACAGTAAATACTTGAGATTTCGTTTACTGTTATCTCCGTTCTTTTTACATTTGAGAGCTTTCGTTATCGATGGTTTTGTTTGTTTTCCAGCCATAGTTTTATACTTGTTTCTAAGTCTTCTAATTTCAGTCTCAGAACAGAATAAAAAAAATGTTTTTAAGTGATTTTTGAAATTTTCTGCTTAGTTCTACTTCTTTAATTACTAGTTTTATTTATCCTATTTTATTTATCTATTTACTAGTTTTATTCATTTATTCAGTCATTAATAAATTTATTTATTTATTCAGTGCTCTTCTGTGAATTAAGTGAACTAATAATGAACAGTTTCAGGAGTTTAATAGACATAAGAAATTGTTTAGGAATTCGCAAGGTAATTGTTTTAAATTTTATTGAATAAAATCAATTTTATTTTTCTAAACTACTTAAATTGACAAAAATTTAACTTATTTATATCTAAGTCATTTATTTCAGTTTTGTCATAAACAAATGTCGAATAACGTTTTAATTTTTTGATAAAAAAACAAACAATCCTCTTAAGATAATTTATAAAAATATTAGAAAATGACAACAAAGTATTACAAGTTACTTGTTTAGAATTTTTACTTTTCTTTTTCGATTACAAACTTTCTCAACATTGTAATTATTTACTTGTTTACTTTTGGTTTAATCAAACTTATCATTTTTAAAATCTTATCTAAGAACGAACATGTTATTAAGCAGTTAACGTCCAGTGGCCAATCTCTATTTCCTCTATTTCCAATACATTTCCAGAATTTATCGCTCATTTAGCAAGAAAAGTACCACTTCGTTTCAGACCGTTTGATAAGCTATTTTGGCCATTTTTCTCACTACATGGGTAATGACTTCAAATTCCTCTCATTTTCACTAATTTTTTCTTTTCACAAAAACATTCATCCCTTATTTCCGTTTCGAGTCAGTTCAATAATAATTAAATTGTCAATACCAATTATGCAGTAAATTTCACTATTAGAAATATACAGAGTTAAAAAAAAAAAAAAAGAAAAAAATTCTAGCAGGAAGCTGTAATTCTAGGGTCTGATTGTTGTTTTTACTGCATTGCACTGATCATTATGGCTAATGTTTTGGTAATATTCTTTCCAAAGTAATTACGGTTGATAAAAAGAAATATTCCTCTGTATTTGTTTTTGTTACATGTTCGATTTTCTTTTTAGAACGCATTGTTAAAAACAGACAACAATGTCAGTGTCCCAAACACCAGAAAATATTTCGAAGCAATTAATCATCAAGAGGAAAATATCGATTAATTGTCAGGGGCAACGAAAAATTATCGACAACGAAAATTAGCAGCTGGGAAATTTTTATTCGTTGCTTTCAATGGAAAGCTCTTCCAATGGGAAGAAACGGAGGTAAAAATCACATTTTACTGCACGAAAAACAAAATAATCATGCAACGAAAAGGAAACAAAAACTTCCTAATTTTTGACTCAGAACGATTGACAGCGAAATAAGAGCAAAAAGAAGTCAAAATGTAGAATAAAAACATTTGAGCAGCAATTTACTCTATGATTTTGAGCACAAATGGCAATTCTGAAATCGTTTAGTTATTTTTTTTTTTTTTTTAGAATTTTTTAAAAATAAAAATATCTGAAAATACGTCAAACAAGCCAAATTTATTAGAAATTTTACTTTCTAATATCTGTTTTGTAATTATTAAAAGAATCATTATGTTGAACGGTAATACAAGTTAAATATTTAACCAAAATAGGATATCTTTGATTTTGATGTTCGGTATTATTTTTACTTTTCTTTTTCTCTTTAAGTAAATTAAACTGTCAAATTATATTTTTTTTTTAATTTTTTATTTTACAATTTCACATTTAAAAAACAACGGCCGAAATAAGTTTCAACTAAATTTAACAAATTTGGCAAACATTCAGAGCTAAGCACGTAACACGATGCTCTGGGTTTTTTTTTTCGCTTGACGCATTTTCTAAGAATTGTTACATTTTTCTATCTCTTTTTCATCTGCACGTGCACTCTCTGCTTTTCCCTTCCTTTTCTCGACACGTCGATTCTAAATTTCGCGGGCCTCTTGTCGCTGGAAGCCTTACCACGCTTTCCGAGCCACCAGTTTTTATTGCCACCCATAAAACTAAATGATACTTGATCCAATTGGACTGGAGCGCAGCTCGTTCAAAACTTTGCCCGCCGCCGCCTCGCCTCTGACTACGCAACGTGACTCGAAGCCACGCGGAGCCGCGGCTCGGCTACATTCATCCGCCCGCCGCTGGCAGCCACGGCGAAAAGATTGGGATTACGGTGAAAATGAAAGCAGACGACGCAGCATCTGTTTAGCATACAATCGTCGCTTTCATTCATACAGAGAACACAAACACGAGAGCAGAGAGAGCATGTGAGAGAAGCACGCGAGCAATGCCGGCGAGACATGCAATTCCGGCAAGATTTACGACCGAAAGAAGGGGAAAACAGTACTTACTCTGGCCCAAGTGAACTCGCTTCATCCACGGATAGATCTGCGGCGGATTCGACTGATACTGTGGCTTGTTCTGACCTTGCTGCTGCTGTTGTTGTGACGGCGGAGGTTGCTGTTGCTGAGGTTGAGGTTGGGGCGTTGGGGTCGGCTGATCCGGGCTGCTTGGAGGCGGTTGCTGACCCCCAGACGCGCTGAGGTCCTGCGGCGAGCCGGCGTTGGACTCGGCATACTTACAGCTCGGAACCTGGGGGACATTTGGAGCCGGAGTGCCGGGACTTCGGCTCGTATTGGGATGGGTTAACCGCTGCGAACCGCTATAGTGGTCGCCATTTTGAATGTGCGGCACGCTCGTCTGTGAGTATGGATATTGCTGAGGCTGAGACGCAGGACTGTAGCAGCTGCCGTAAGATTGTACATTCGGGGTATAATAGTCCTGTCCCGAAGTGTCCTGTCCACGTTGGTTATAGCACGTTGTAAGGGAGTTGACAAACTGATACGAACTCATCTGTCGTGTGTGATTTGTGGCGCGGCAATAATTGTGTCCAATATTCCACGCAATTTTGATGAATTATGGCCGTACTGCACTCCAGGAAACCTCTGGCACACTTTTAATAGCACATTATTCCATATATGGAACGCCTGAATCGACCACGTGATGCGCCTCAGCCAATGGCGGCCGAGCACGAGTGAAAGGTTAAGTACATAATCACGGTGTATATCTTTTATAACGCACTGTTTTCTATATTATCTCTTTTAATTACGATCGTGGACACTGCGAATCGCCTCTCTTAAGTCGTGCCGTCGATTGTCACAGGTGAAAGGCGGCCGTCAATGGTTTTCTTCGCCGAAACACGAGGGAATCCCCCCGGTGGAGCGACGCTCTTCGCCGGCGTGAGTATTCAAATCCGAATCGCCCACATTTCACATGTCAGTTTTATCATTACGGCTTAATTAAAACGACAGATGAGCATCGGACATCGCAATCGAAGCAACTCAGGGCTACGGAACAAACAAAAACAACACTTCTCTTCACGTGCTTCGCTTTAAAAAAACGCGTGTCGCTCCCACTGCGTTGAAACGGGGGTCTGCGTGATAAACAGTGTGCAATGTATACGCACGCGCTTAGGCCACACACCTGCGTACACCTGATGACAAACCCACTCGCCAAAAACGAAACCAAGGCTCTCGAACACGTCTGACCGCGCTCCAAAAACACTTCTTGGTCGCTCGTGACTTCGTCTCGGAAGCAAATGTCCCACCAGTGTCCCGGGGGCGTCCAGCTCTGCCGTTGGTCATTCTGCCCGTGGCGTGGCGGAGGGGCCGGCCGTTCCTGCCCCCTCTCCGTAGGTGTAACCACGCGGCTAGGATCAGCCTTCATCGGCAAACGCAATCATCAGAAGGCTGAACGGGCCGCGACATTAGTCGTTAAGAACACACGAGGTTTTTTTTTTTTTTAATAGCCCCATAATCGCCGCTGTTTTGTCGCGGGACTTATTAAGCTTTTAATTGGAAACACCGAGGCGCGTGGCAACTAAAATATGCTGAAGGCCAAATTGCCATTATCCCTTCCCCTTTCGCCTAAGTTCAACACTTTTTGCTTTTCCTTCCCAAGCCTTCTAATTATTTTACTTTCCTGAAAATAGAAAGTGTTTATGCAAATGACACTATGTAAATACCACAGGATCCAGGAAAACTTGATTCCAATGACTTCGTATTTGACATCAATGGTAGCATTAAATATAAATTAGTAAACAATTACGTCATCTTTTTACAATAACTGTTGCACAATGAAGAATTTCAGTTCAACAAAACCTCATGCCAACTTTTTCTTTCATTTTCACATTAATTTTAAGAAAAACCTGAAGCTTGTCTGGGAAATGAATTATATCATTCTTTCTATCAAAATAATCATTCATTCAATGAAATATTCTATCCATTATTTGTAAATTTTGTGATACATTACAAAAAAGTCAAAAAAATATCAAATAAATAATAAAAAGTCCATAATAAAAATAATAATTCTGTAAGTTTAAAGTAAAGAAAACTTAGAGATATTTAATTTATTTTCAGTATTTTGTTTTTTTCATATTACTTATTTATCTTAATAGCTACTTAAAAGTACTTAATGGTTTACGTATTCAGTATTTTTAAATACTAATATCCGTTCTTTAATTTTAATAATAATAATTTTAATATATGAAAAACAGTAAAAGAGTATGAAAAGCACTGTAATTAATAAATTATTCAAGAATATTTTAAAAATATATTACGCCCAGATAATTGCAGCCAGTCTTCGTATGTTAGGCCAATTTATCAGTAGAGAATAATAATGTTAAAAAATAATAAAACATTCGTATTCTTGATTCATATAATTTAATTATTCGATTAGACAATAGCAACGGAATATTTTGATCATTTTTAGACAATGGATAACAAGCTTTTTAATTATTATTGTTTCACGTAGATCACTCTTCAAATTCTAATTTTAAGTAAATAAGCATTATTATTCCTTCATTTACTTTAGAAAGAAATCATTTTATAATTTGTTTTTAATTAATGTTAATTGTTTCTTAATTTCCATTATTATCTCATACAATATAAACCAATTGTTTATTCATCAAAGCATTAACTTTTATTTTCTTTTATTTAGTTTGTTTTGTTAATGAGTTAATAGAAATTATTCCTGTACAAGTCATCACCAAACAGAAATCTCTATTTTTTTTCCCCACTGAAGAATTAAGGAAAACAAACAGTGGAAACCTGTCGTGTCTTGTCAAAAGTTTTTGTTCCAGAATCATCAAGTTGTTTTCAACTTTTGAAAGTACTTGAGTGGTAGCGATGTTGGCAGTGTGCCTAACTGGTCTTCGAAATCAGATAAAATTCCTTTCGCAGATAATTCGAATACAAGGATTAGATTTAAGACTAGCGATAAATGTATTAACACCACTGATTAAGACATCACAGTTCGGCCGTTTATTCAGAACCCTTTTAATTTTTTTTATTCGTTCGACCCCTATTGGGAGGAGAACGATCTCGATTACCAATACGCCTTTCTGTTCCCAAATGCACCCCATCACCAACCTATCTTTCCAATTCGCCCATCCGAAATAGTTTACGCACTGGGCATGTGCGATTTTTTTTTTTCTGTCTGCGTCATATTGAGACATTTATTTTGTCCGAAGCTCGTTCATTGGATAGAGACGTTCGAATTGAGACGAGTTTCTCCCAGTGGTGGATGGGAAACTGCCTTATTCAAGCATGTACATCACCCCTACTAAAGTTATTGTTGGTATTAATGCGTAGAACAGATAGAACAGATTTATTCATTCGTGTTTCTCCCCACTTCGTCGGGTTAAATAAGATTTTTCATTATTTTCCTCGCGATTTCACCAGATGTATGAAGAGGAGCCCTTCTGCTAAAGAGTTGTTGGCTTCTGAAGGTGGGACAGAAAAGGGTTCAAAAGTTTTAGAGGCGTACTCAGGTCGAAATAATCGGGGGGTTCCCCCCTTTCTGTCCGGTTGTGAGACTTTTTCGCATACATGCACGATTTAACGAAGGGCTGTAAACTGCACGTGAGTCTTTGTGCCCGGAAGGCGAGCTGCGGACGTTTTACAACCGTGCCGGTCATAAAGCAATCAAGGGCGGGCGAGTAGAGCACCCCCGCGCACTTGGCAGGGCATACACACATATAGTCTTGCCATTAGCACCCTTTCACGCCCGACCGAGTCCTCGCACCCGAAAAACCCTGCAGCTTCGAAACTAGGGAATGAAATATGGCCCTTTATCTAGAAAAATCCCTCTGCGAAACCCTTTTTCCAAAAGCCAGTCTGTCACCGGGACGTTCATAGAATGAAGAGCTCCCAGCGTGGCAAATCAGGTGGAAACAGCTCGCGGCGGATTCGAAAGAACAAGAAAGCTTCGTTTGGGAATGAAGGCCTGCAGTTAAAGTTTTTAAAAAGAGAAAAGGAAGCCGAAAACTTGGGAGTCTTCTCGCGAGCTCCTCCTTGTCCCTCCGGCTCGGTCAGATTCCTCTCATCCCGATCCCATTTTTCAGTCTACCCCCCATTTCGCGGGAATGAGATGTTCCAATGGCGGCGGCCATTGCTATTTCAATGTAAACAAATATGGCGGCCACCGGAGTATCAACATTAAACGAAATGTGGGTACCAGAGGGAGTTAGGTGATTGATGACCGGGCTGAAGATAAACTGACATGCCGGTTCAATATCAGACAGAAGCTTATTAAGATGGCGATGCCCAATCCAGAAATTTCGATAATTATTCATCCATTGTGCTCGCAAGGAACGGAAACGATTAATCATCAATTTCATCCCCCCCTTTTTTTTATTTCCTTAATAAAGAAAGAAAACATTCCTGTTTCTAAAATAGTAAAAACCTTCTCGCTGCCAATTGGATAAATTTACGAATATCACCTTGACGAGATAAATGTAATTAAGGCGGATAATGAAGAGTGCTTTCATTCGCTCATTGATCAATCGATGAGAACTATTACATCCCCTTTCAGTCTTCTTTTTCCATTTCCTCTTTCTTAAAACAAATGATCCGTTTACTTCTTATGCATGAGAATTGTGGCTCATCTGAGAATGTCTGGTGTTATCATTACCCGTCACCTTTCCAAAGGCCAAGTGGTTGACAGCGAGGAAATGACAACCAGGACGTGACTTACGAAGAAAGTAACGTTCCATAAACAAGTCAAGCAGAACTCCAAGATGAAATTGACACCTGCATTTGCCACTGTCACTCCCTTTTACCCATTCGATAGAGATTCGTTATTGACGAGAATTCGTTATCAGAAAGCTATTGAACGAAAACTTTTTTAATTTTCTGGAAGCTTCCTTTTGAGGTGAATTTACTTTTTTTTTCCTCCTGAATTTTTGGCTTCAGCAATCATGAAATAATGAAGAATATAATGCTTTACAAAGAGCCATTTTGATGCTAAGGTTATTATTTTTTTTTTTAATATAATTTATAGGTAGTAATCATCTTCAGAAATACTATATTTTTTCCGTTAGGTTTTGAGGTTTTAAGCTAAAACTGTTAAGATTTTATGTAAGTTTCTGACCTAATATAAAATAGAAAATGAAATTCTGATCTTTATTGCCTTTACTGTCTCTTTTACATACACAGAATGAAACGAATTCTCTTTTCAGATTCACACTAAGTTAAAATATAGTAGATTAAATATTAGATGACATATAAATGTATATAGGCTTATGATAAATTCACCTTAGAATTCATTTTTTTTGGATATAACTCAACATTTTGTTTTAAGCCTAATTAAAAAAAAATAAGGTATTTTTAAATTCGATATAATAATAATAATAATAATAATAATAATAATAATAATAAAATTATTAAATACTATACGTAACTTTTTATTTTATTTTTTAAAAGGTAAATAAGTTACCCTCACTGAAATCTAGTGCTAAAAAAAAAGTTAGCTGTAACAGTTACAATGTTGCAACTAACATATTGATTACAACATATTTTTTAATGTTACTTATTTCAACCGTTCATCTTTATGCTATCAACATGTTTCAATTATGTAGGCCTACAATTTAAAATTAACAATTTAATTTATATTTTTATTGTCTACTAGTTTTCAAAACAATTATTATATCATGAACAACTATTGCAGTTTCAATGTATTATATTAATTTGCTATACTCTGATATTTAAATACAATTAATCTTAATTTTCATTATAATGTTTTTTGTTTTTTTTATTGTAATGAAATGGCATTCCTGCTATCAATGGTTAAATTACAATAAACCGCTTTGCAGACAGATCAAATACCTAAGTTTATATAAAAGCGTTTTGTTTTTTTTTTGTTTTTTTTTTTAAAAAGAATAATGATTTACAATTAATGATAAATTATCCAAACTATGGAACTATTGATTTATACTTTTTGGTTAGGTGTAAAAGTGGATATAAATAGATCTCTAACTTTGATCAACTCGATGATTATCAAGTAAACAAACTCATTTTAGCAATTAGGGAAGTTTAGGTTTATTGCATCATTCAAATTCTTTTAAGCATTTCTTAGCCAACTGAAAATTAAGGCTTCATTCTTTAAAAGGCTAATATTCCAAACAATGAAAATGATATTTCAGAAACTGAATAATAACAAAAGAGTAAATAGAAATATTATTCAAAGAACGACATAGATGAAGGGGAAAAGACCCATAACAATTCTACGGTTTTTTAAGCCCAAATTACAAATCTATTCTGAATTTATAAAATAAATAAAAAATTAATTTTTATGTAAAGCTGTTGTAAGTAAAAAGTAAAGATCTAAAAATAATAGTATTACTTTATTCTGGCACAAACTAGCTAAATAAAAAAAAAATAGTTAATAAATAAGGCTGTTATGACTTCAGAATGACTTAACTATTGGAAGTAAAGGATAAAAAAAGTAATCGATAATATAATGCCTTTATTCATTAAACCCAAAACTATAAGATGGTTTATGAATTATTATTTTTTTATGTAATTAACAGTTTCTAATTTAAACTTTATCTAGGGTAACTTATAAAATATTCATATTTCATTTTATTCATTTTCACTTATTTAGTATTTTTTTTAAATATTTCAATAATCTATTGAAAGTTAAAAAAAAAAAAAAAATTAAGAAAAGGAAAGGGTCATCACTTTAAGGCAAAACTGTAAATAATCATTATGAAATTAACTAAAAGTAAAAATTATTCATGAAAATAAATCAAATTAAATAATTTATAAATAATTATTAATTAGAAAATTAAAAACAGATCTGATGATCCATTCGAACGATTTTATAAAATATTTTATCTTTTAATCATTGTTTCTAAATTTTTAAAGACAAAAATAAATTAATAAATAATATCAAGAATAACAAAATAAATTGGAATGTAAAATAATTATAAGTAGCTTGTAATATTAACTACAAAAAATTGATTTAATCATTAATTTTTTTTTCAACGTATTTCGAAATAATGTAGATAAAAATTCTTAAAAAGAATTTAAAGAGTTTAGTTTGTTCATGTGTATGAACTTCTGAAAATCGACTTTAAGTAGAATACAGGAAAAAAAAAAAAGGATTCCAGACATAGATGTCACCTTGTTTGTAGCGTTGTACTTTTTTTTTTTTTTATTTAATAATTTATGGAGGAGTACTGACGTGAGCGATAATCACCAAGACGACAACTCACGAGCCAAAAACAACAATACCAACACCTTCTGTTATATAGCACAAACTTTTATGGTTTTACTGGAATTTCAAAGCAAACCCACTCACATTATTGCATAAATACCCTCCTTATCTTTACCGAAATTTGAAAATGGATCCTTTGGGTGTTTGGTTATCTCCTATTTACAATTCTATCTGGTACCTGATCAGAATGCAGTCACACGATTAGTGGACAGCCCTCGGAATCTGGTGACCAAATTTATCCACTTGATTTGGTCTACGATGGTTGAGAATAGAAGTGTACAATGATGATTTCCATTTCATATTTATTCTGCAGACAATAATCACTGACACTACTTGAGCATTCAGTCGTCGTTGGAGAATTCATAATGGTTGTAATGTGTCCAAGAGACAAGAACTGATCCATTTATTTTTTTTTTCCATCTCCTTCCCTCTCCCTCCAAATAGGAATGACTCATACAGATATGACATTGGAGCCCTTACCAATTCACACCCTCCCACAGTCTAAGAAAGAAACAAAATACTAATAAAAAAGACAAATTTACTGAATTCAAAGAAATTCCTATTTTAGGAATTAAGAAGTACTTCGTTTGTTTGAATTTGTTTATGCAATTTTTAATTTGTAAAGACAAAAAATACTTAGAGTAAAAATTGTATTCATAATAAATTTAACTAATCAGTTTCAATTCAATGTATTTTGGAATATGAACGAACAATATCTGAATATTTAAAATCATTTGTGTGTAAATCTATTATAAAACAATAGAAATTTTAAACTGGAGTCCCAGGAATGAAAGGAGGTCAAGAAAACGTTTAAGAAATGTAAATGGAAGGATGAAATTAAAAGTTTGTTGAATTTAATTGGAAAAAGTTTTACTTTCAATCGAATAATAGACCTTCATTCTTTATTGAAATGAAGTTGGCTGAACTTAATGATGATGATTTTATAATTTTAGAAATACATACAGAATTACAGATATTTTTCTCGTTTGTAGCATAATTTCCTTTTTTTTTTCTAATAACTTTCTCAACAAATCTGAAAAGCAGTGTTGAAGTTAATGATGCCTCTAAGCACCAGCACATTTTTTTTTATTTATTTAAATGTTATTAAGTATATAATATAACACATATTTATTTATTTGTCATGTTTTGCTGCATTAAATACTCAATCTACTTTAAAAAACTTATAGTAATTAAATTTGAAAGAATACATTTGAAAACTATTTTTAAAATCCTCCATATATATTAAGTAATCTCCTTAAGCTCTTACTATATACATTATTCTAAATTAGCTGCAAACATCAGTATTGCAAGTAATATATATTCAGATAGACTATTTTTATATATTTATTTGTAATGTAAGTAGCTTAGTCAGAATAATAAGACTATTTAGTAAATAAGTAAATCATTTTGTTTCTAAAATGGTAGGTATTTCTTTCCAAATTGAGTTAACATCAGAATATCAGAGATTTGAAAGAAAAATTAGATTTAACTTTAAATTTTAGTAACATATAGCTCGTTAAATAAAAGAAAAGTGAGTATGAAACGATAATACTTGCATTTTATTTCAGAAATCAAATCTAGAAAATGAATTGTTTCACATTAAAAAAATAGATTTATTTAAATAAAAAAAGGAAAAAGAAAAAAAGATTAACTTTACTAAAGAAATGAAAATAAAAATCATATTTCTTGTGTAAGTTGCAAATTTTCTTACATCATAGAATAATTACAAAGTATATTCCAATATAGTTTTCTTTGGCAAATTATGCCATTAATCATTTATTGTGGACGATTGTTTAGGTTTTTAAACATTACAAATTGATATTCTTTTGTTACAATTTTAAATAAATGGTGACTATATAAATATGTATATACAAGGCTACAATAGAGAATGTTTTCAACGAGTATCTGCATACAGTTGTTTCATATAATAAAAGTAACAAAATAAAACAAGACAGTAATAACAAGCTTTGGTTTAATAAGGAACTTTGATGTTTAGGAATAATAGATTTCTAAAAACTGATTCATTTTCATGTTTAAGTTGCTTCAACCACTGTGAGCTTTAGGTTAACAAAATAGGCCTAAATTTGAAAGCTGAGCTTTTCGACATTAAAATATCTCTTTTATACATATTTGCTTGGATTAAAATTCTTTAAATTCTAATTCTGAATGTATATATCCATTTGTTTATAATTTCAATTCTGTGAAAAATTATTATTTAACAAAATTAAGTTGATTTAGTTCAGTTGAGCTTGGTTAAGGTAGGCTCTTGAAGGAAAGATAAATTCTTCTTTTCATTTTTTTAAGTATATTGCTAGTAATATTTCAGCTTATGTTTATTATATTTCGGTAAATATAAACGTTACTTTGGTAAAAATATTTCTTTCGGTCTATGTATAAAAAAGTATTCAATGAACAGAGAATCCATTTAGAAAATATGTTGACTTGGCTTGGTCAATTATTTCGAATATAAATCATATAAACTTGATTATTAATGTGTATTAAGTGATAGGAAAATACAGTAAAGAAACACATTGTAACTCCTTAAAGTTTTCTTTAAATTTTTTTCAAAAATATGTCTTCACTTAGTAAGTTAGCATTTTTTTCTTCATGGATGTAACACACTAGGCCAAACACTGTGACTCATGATTTGTCCTTTTATTTTATAAATATATTATTTTATAGATATTTATTAAGGCTACTTGGTTGCATAGTGAATGGATGGATAATTATTTCATAGTAGAAATCACTATTTGATGAGTAATTAAGGAAATTGAACCAGAAAATACAGAACACATTGGTTATTGACTGAAGAACACAAGCTTAGAAAATTGATAAAAAAAATTTAACGAGAAAGAATATAAATTACAGATACAACTAAACATGATTTATATGTAAAGGGAAAAAAAATAAAATTGATATAAATAAATTAACTCTATTCTATTATGAGGTAATACTTTTTTTTTGGAACTGTCAAAATACTGTATCACAATTGCAAAAAAGACAAATCGTTTCAAATATATGTATATATAAATATATTTTTTTTGAAACGATATTAATTCTTGCAAACATATTAACAAAAACTAAACATACAGATTATTTATAAAATGTTATTGCTTTTCTTAACATAGAAAATCTAATATGAATGGTAGATGTGCTTTTGTCTGAAAATGCGGCGTAGTTGAAAAAATATAAAAAAATAGAAGTTGTTTGGTGAGCAAATCTGTACATAAAAATGCCCTGAGAATTTGTTCAGTTATAGATAATTCTGTTTTTAATTTTACTGAATAAGATTTAAGAGGTATATAAAAAAAATATACCAAAAATCAGCCAGATTCTTGGCACGCATTGAGCTAATGGTGAAATAGTGCACAACATATTACGTTCTGAAAATACAGTATATCTCTGCAATATAAATATAAAATAGCAATAAAAATAATATTTAAATTGTATTTTCTTAGTATTAAAGAAATATAAAAGAACCCGTTTCCAAAAAACCCGTAAAATGTAATATACAAGGAATGCAGGCATTTCTTTATGAAGCAGAGATGGATAACGATGTTGCCGTGTTACAGAAAATGATGGAATTTTGATGAATTTGAGGAAAGCTCACAGAAATAGTATTTCTATAAAAAGAAGGAAAGATCATTAAACAAAATGTGTTTTTACCTTTTCGCAGTGTTGAAACATCATCCTGGAGGTCGAAAGACGTCCAAAATGCATTTTGAGAAAAAGCTCCTTGATGGCTGTGTAGGCCTAGCATCATAGGCCTTTCCGCTGATGCCGTTCGCACTGATTTAAATTGGTATCGATCGCGATTCACGGTTCCAATTGACATTTCTGATACAAATACAATACCGACCTAACGAAACGGACAGAAATCGTCGCTAAGTCTGCTTAGTTTCTCCAAAAAGGGTGAAATCTCTGTACTGAAAAGAGCGGGCGGTTAGAAAACGGTACCAATATGGCGGACTACACGCAGTGCCCATAAATTACACGAAATGTCATTTGAGCTTTTTCTCGTTCAATTATTTTCGTAAAGGAAGTTTCAACACCAAACGAAAATTCTGTGAGCTTAGATAAATGCAAATATCATTGTTCTGGCCAATTTTCATGAAAATACGGGAGAAAATGAGTTTATTTGAGGACACTAAATTGCCGGGTGCGGACTCAAGCACTGCTTATGGAGCCCTCTCGCCTGCAATGGGCGAATTAAAAGCTATTTGGCATGTCTACTGATAACAATGCTTTCAATGGAATGAGCACGGTAGATTTACGTAACTAAAACATAAGAATGCTTCTTTACAAATAGCATTTATCGATAGAAATGTGAATGATTCGTATTTGATTCTTAAATTATTAGTATAGCTGGGAGTGGAGCTGTTTTTATCGTAGTTTTTTCCCCTCCCAAGAAATACGTTGTAACTACAATACACTTGCGAACAGCGGCCATGGCTGAACCTGGAATACGACTAGAAAACACATGAGCGAAGTAAAAGTGCAGAAATTTGCACTTGAAAAATATAAAACCCTGTGAACATAAATCGCATATGTGCTACCACTTACTTAGGAACATCATGAATTAGTACAGAATAGTAGAAGCTCAGCACACATGAAATAATTAAAGTAAAAATTTTAAAAATAATAATTAAAAAAAAATGATTATCATAAATTAAATAACAAGGACATAAAAATTAATACATTATAAAGTTTTAAGATTCGTTGATTCATTTTTTTTTTCTTGAAAGTGTTCGCTCCTACCTTATATACACCACATTTTGCTGTCCTGAGAAAATATTGCATTAACACCTACAGATACATTTGATTACACTACAAACTGAGTCAAATAACAGATGAATCTGAGACGAATAAGGGATGTGTGTTGTGTGTATGCACTGCTGAACAGAACATCTATAAAAGTTAAATGGTGTTGGGCCTGAGTGCAGGGCCATAAACCAACCCAGTCATAAAATGTATTGTCAGCCCGGACAGGGCGACAGGGAAACGCTAGGGGATGGTTTAACCCTCTTCCGACCGATTGTCACTGTCCTGCGGGGGTGAAGGCTCTTCTTGAGGTCAAAGGACGAGGCACTCTCAAAATGCGAGGAAAGTTTGTTGAAAAAAAAAAAAAAAAACCTAATAAAGATAAAATTGATTTTTTGTGTCCGGCTTCGTGAAACGGCGCCGCCGCTTTTGTGAGCTCTGATGGTTAATGGCTTTGCGAATGAACTTTCAGCTGGGTAATGGCTCTTCTTTGATTGTTTCCTCGCCTTTCGTTCCTGCGTTGTCCAACGGCGGCTGCAATTTATTCTCTTTCTTTGCTTTCATTCTTCTATTCTGAAACCAAATCTTTATCTGTCGTTCCGTGAGGCCTAAGGCGTGGGCGATCTCGATCCGCCGCCGACGTGTCAGGTATCGATTGAAATGGAATTCCTTCTCTAATTCTAGGGTCTGGAAGCGTGTGTAGGTCTGGCGGGTCCTTTTGGGTCCATGACCAGAATCTGGAAACAACAACAAACAAGAAATGAATAGGTATCAACGAGAAAAGAGGTGGCGCTGAGACAAGAGAGAGAATAAGAATAGTAATAAAAAAAATGCAATACCATCATCCTTTGGGAAGGAAAGAGCGCTCTAATCTTTGCACGGCCTCCTAAAAACTATACTCTCACGTCGAAGCAACTTAAATTTCATGAGTTAGTAAGGTGTGTCCTAAGACAAAAATCTCGAGCTGCTATTGAGGCTATAATTCACGTGGTACGAGCATTTTTTTTTTCTCGCTCTTTTGAAACTGAGCGCGCGAGTGGCGCGAGTGGCGAGACGCTTTGGAATTACGATAGGCCTAACCACCATGCTGCGTCAATGTTTACATTCTGTTAAAGCTTATTAAACGCGATGACAAGATAAATAGAGATAATTACCTGTATAGGACTTCATCCAAGGATAGAAATTTGAAGGTTTGGGCGGATAAGACATTGTATTGTTGTCAATTGCTCTCGTTTCGAACGCTTGATGATGCGGTGAGGAAGCACATGGGTCTGGCAAGGCGGTGGAGGGGGAGGTGAAGCCGCCGAGTTTACAACTGGGAAACTCGTGTCCGTCCAACAGCGTGGTTTCATTTCTGGACGCTATCGCTGAAAAGAAGCCTTGTCCTTCGAAAGTGGACGTCGGTGGAGATTCGTACACTGGCGATTTCGTGGGAATATTGTTCACATCGAGTCGAGCGTAGGAGGGATAGCGTGCGGCGAATGGCGCCGATGAACTGTACTGAGAGTAGTGGTTTTCCGGGTAGTTAAGAGCGTACTTTGCATTCTGCACATAAAACTGGTCTTGATTACCACTCGGCCAATTATTCGGCGAAATATTACTGAAATACGAGCTCATAATGAACTTTATGGCGCAAGCGACAAATGATTTGTGATCCCCTTCAATGCGCGACCTTCACCAGTCGTTCCTAATGAGATTCGGCGAAAACTCGATCACATGGGGCTCCCCAGCCAATCAGACGCAGCCGTTCGCCATTTTCACATCGTAAAACCGCTCCCGCTGTTCATAGTCAAATATGTGTCCGCATACGTTATCTATTGACCAGCGAGTAATATCGATTTAGAGAACAATCATTCGGACGGGGAATGGATTCCGACCTGAATGGAGACCGCGCGCGACTCCAAAATGAAGTGTCGCTTGGCCTCGCGCCTCAGGAAGAGCACGCGGCGTGGCGGTGGGCAGGCGAGGAGGAGTGGCCATTTGTTTACGTGGAGTCTTTCGCTACGCGACCGACTAATGGGATTGCAAAGCCACGTAACTCATTAAAACGAAGGCGAGCATTATGGAGCACGCGGCAGGGGACACCCGCCACTCCAGGACCGCGAAACGCAACACTTACCTAACGAAGCGACTGACGATGCAATTAATTAACCACCTTAGAACTGGGAAAACCTAATTCCCTGCTTTCGTTGCAGGGAGTCCGGCCGCAGAATGCCAAACAGATTTGTCAGAAGTCTTGCGTCAAATCATTTGTCAGAACAAACATTTATTTTCGTCTAATAATAAAGACATTTAAGAAAGCCCAGAAGTTCTGAAAGTTTTTTATCGTTCTTTCTATATAACACAAAATTTATGAATAAATAAAAGAAATAAAAAAATAAGTCAACTCATCATGTAGTTTATTTTTAGAATTCTGAAATAAGTTTTTAAAAGATTTATACGAAAGTTCGATCACTTCATGGCACTAATAACTTACCTCCTTACAAATAAACTTTAATAAATCTCACTTATTTATGCTTCATTATCATTTCTAACTTTTAATTCGTTTTTATTTTCAATGATGTCGCTTTTCAGTGATTTTTTTCATTAAAAGAATTCTCTATTAATACTTCACCGACACGAATAACATTTTAATAGTTTCATTTCTGATGAAAAATTCTAGCTTTGTTTCATTCAAAAAGAAAAAAATGATATTCTTTTTAATTCCTTATTGCATCAATATATTAATTTCTAAAGTTAAAATATTTAAGAAACAACGCACTGTTGCTTCGTTACATTGAACTAAAGATCGTAATTCGAAGGTTTTTCAATAAATTTCAATAATTCAAAAGTAAGAAAATTTCTTGGAAACTAAAATTTAGATACTAATTCAAGTCAATGTATCTATTTCATCTTTTTTTTTGTTCATTTTATGATAAATATTAGTTTGTACCTAATCTTCTAATTTAAATTTTAAGATATCAAAGCTTATGATATCAAAAGTGTACAGAAACAAGTCTATTTTACTTATAAAACTCTATTCATTTCTAAATTCCAAAAGTTTTTTTTTAAAGAAAGTTTAATTTGTGATTACTTTATTCTAATTGATCTTTCGGAAAACACTGAATTCCATTTTTTTTTTATATAATTAATCTTTTCTAAGTTTGTAAAAAACTGTAAACGTCATAAACTCTTAATCTTGTGTCGTTGAACAGCAAAGACTGATATTAAAGAATAAACTTTGTCTTGGAATCACTTGAAAAAGAAGATAAGCAACTGCGAATCATAACTTCGTTTGCTTTTCAATATATCATGGGAAGTTTTCATCCTTTTCTTGTAATTGGTGCCATTTGATGATTAAACTTTGTCCTTTCTTATGTTTTTTTCCTCCCGCGATTCGAGGAATGGGTGAGGGAATTTCTTTTCTGGTCGAAGACCATTTCCGTATTATGGAATTGCTGAACGGATGGAGACATGATGTGCAGTAAATAGACAGTGACAGTAATGTGGATATTCTCGAAGCCCCTCCCTCTCTTGTAACTCCCTCCCTGACGGAAAGCCACTCCGCCTCCCCCTGGACCTTATGGTTCATGGAACTGGACACATCAACTTCCTGGTCCCATAACGACCAAGCGAGCGTTAACGTTGCCAGGGGGTTAATTATAGAGAGTAGCAATTCAGCAAATTGCGATATTCAATTTAGATAGGCTCCAAGCAATTGGCTGAGGGCTTTAATATGTTTTTTTTTTTTTCCTCTCTTTGAAATTAATTGTAAAGTATTATTGCAAAGTATTAATAACACAGTTGATAGTGAGAAAACACATCCTCTAAACATAACATACAATTACGTGGACAAACAAAATAGGAATTCAGTTTTATTAAGAGTCTACAATAAAAGAATTCACTAGATTCATAAACACAAAATAAAAATAAAAAAAAGTATTGAAATAACGATAGCAACAACATTGAATGCTTCAAAACTGGCAGTTTTCTGCATTTCTTCAACACGGCTCATAAAATTCGAACTGGCCAAACTTTTTTATTTGTAAGATTTCAACAACTGAATTTATTTAAACTTCAGTTTTACTCGAGTATTTATCGGATTCTACAGATTGGAAAACGTGAATTGGAAAAGGTGAAATACTTTTTGAGTTGTTTATAATCTTTTATTCTTGGAAATTGCTTATTTTCAATTTGAATTGGATGTTTGTCAGATTTATTACGAAAGTATTGTAAATCCAATCAAAAGACTACCTTGAAAAGAAGTCTTATTTTATATTTTTAGTAACATAACAAAATATTAATGAAAAAGAATATTTATTATGTACTTTTATTATTATAGAAATAACGATGATAACAAAACATGACAAAAAAGAATTTGAAGGCTAAATTATTACACTTTTGAAATAGTTTTTGGAAAACTTCTAAAGTTGAAAACAAGGCTTGAGAAAAATGAGGTTGACCCCGGCCATTCACTGAACTGGACTCAATCGTATTCCAAAAGCTATAAAATATGTAAAAAGTAATAATAATATAAATATATAAATTTTGGGTTCCACTGTATTCGAACCCTATTGGCGTTTCTCAATTTGGGCCCGGATGAAAATATTTATTTACGAAATATATGTTTGAGATCCTACTCAAATTAAAAAAGCCCATCGAATAGTGTGGATAATAAAAGACAGAAATGAAAAGGAATACTGTTTATAAATTAAATAAATGCGAAAGAAAATTATAGCTACTTGAATAGTATTGATAATTTAACAGAAAAGTTTTAGTGATAAAATAACGAAGGAGATTGCTGAAAGAATATATTCAATTTTAAAAATCATTTTATTTAAGACAGTATTAAGTTCTGCAACAACTTTCCCAAAAAAATTTATAAAAATTAAGAAAAAAACATTTCAAAATATGAACGAATATTTACACATTATCAAATTGATTGGTGTTAAAAAAAATAAAAAGATGTCATCTTGTATTAAGATCATTTTAAACTGAAAGTTTGTTTAAACTGAAAGAACATAGTAGTATAAAAGTAATATACAATGGATATATATATATATACATATATCAATATTAATATTGATATACTTATATACTTATTCTTTGATATACATTGATACACAAATACATTTGTATCTGTATATGTATATCAATATGTTGAAAATGATGATATGATATATATATATAGTCAATAATAATAATATAATCAATAAAAGTCAAAATTAAAAAGAGAAAGATATTATAATTTCCAAATGATAAAAAAATTAAACCTAAAATACATCATTCTTCTAAAGTCCCAGAATCCATTCACTGACACAAGTGAAAGTGAGGTATGGATGACCAATTTTTTTTTTGGCAGGTGGGGGTGAGGAATGAACACAGAGAGGGATTTTTGGCTACGGGTTTGTCTTTCTATAGCAAAGAAGAGAATTACCAAGCGGTAAATTTGCATCGGTATAAATCAGAATTTGGGGTTGGACACAGCACGACAGAGGCAAATTGGTCACTGTCAGTGCAGCGTTGATCCATATTTGGGAGTGGATCACTGGGAGGGGTTTCCAGGGAAAATTTGTGGCCCACTGCTATTCATCGATTTGGCCTAATATGTTGGCCTCACTCATAGACCTCCCCTTTACTGGGATGACTCAAAGGAATAGGGGAGACAAAAAAATTCCCCATTCTGATTCATTCACCTCTTATATACACGCAATAAAAGAAGGAAAAAAAATGCTTTGTTATTACTTGGAAACACAAACGAAAATAAGTGAAGCGAGTTTTGAATTGTTGAAATAATTGAAAGGTTTCAACAGGTGGAAAGAAAGAATAAAAAGTTATTTCATTGAATATTCTGTGAAAAATTAATAAATTAATATAACTTATTATTATATCATTCAGAAAAAAAGAGAAAATTATTGACTGAAGTATTTGGAAATATAAGCTGTTAAATTCGAAGAAATTTCATAAATCCATATTAAATACCAAAACATAGAAAAAACAAGCCTAGTTAAAAAGAATAAAAAAAATATGAATGGAAGTAAAAAAATTTCCAATAAAGGTTTTTCCATCCTTTATTAAGTATAGAATTATTGAAATGATATTTATGCAACATATATTATGAATAATAATAAAAATAAAAACATTATTTAATTCAAAAAGCATTAAATTACTAAAATTCATTAATAAACATTTATCTTTTTATAGACATTTAATTAACTTCAAATTATGGAAATTGCTTAACAATTAAATGGCTCATTTTGTAATTCTTTAATCGGATTTACATTTTTCATAAAAATTCGAAATATTTCAGTAGTTTTTACTTAATTATAATCTACTTTTGTATGATTACCAATATACATATATAGAGAAGATACTTTACTACATAGTGTGTAGCTTTCTATATATTGTCTGTAGTATTCTACATATTGAAAGGTTTTCTATAAGAAACCATTTTTTTATTATAAAAGTCTAAGCAAAAAAAAAAAATAATTTTATGTAAGTAAATAAAATTACATTACATTACATGTATAAATTCATTATATAGTTTTCATCTAGTTTTCTATAGGTCTAGAGACTGGAGAATAATGAAAAAAGAAGAGAGAGAAAGAAACAATTGAATATAGAATTGGAAACTATAAATAATATATTTCTTCTACTTCTGTTTCCATCTTTCCTAATTGATTTAAATTCAAGAGTCGCTAATAAATCGCCGGGACAGGCACCGTCAAAGGGGTGAAATCTCTCGGGTCTGTCGCAGTTGGTTCACAGGCCTTGGATGGGTCGTATCAGCTATCACCATAAATTAATGCCCATTACACCCATCATGTTAGATGTACTGTAACCCATCAGCTGCTCTCCTTTTCCAATTAGTTTCCCCTCTTTCGAAGAAATAAGTAGCACAGAAAAACACTAGATTACATCGACTCAGATGCTATTGATTAGTTATAACTGATAAAAAAATTATTAGCCTTATTCATCCATTTCCACACTATTCCTTTAATAAAATGGTGATGTAAACTGTATACTAGTAAAAGCAAAGCTTAAACTACAAAAACAAAGTTATGCAATTAAAAAAGTTAGCATATAATTAGAGAAAAGAATAAATATTGAAATTTAAAAAAATATTTTTTTTTTGTTTTTTAGTTCTTAGTCAAAATCTTTTCAACTTTTGCATTTTTGTTGTTGTTGTTTACTTTTACTTTTACTTTTATTTAATCGATTAAAAAGATTTAACGAAGAATTGTTAAAATGTTAGCCGGTATTTCTGGATTGACCTGCAGTGAGAACTGATGAGATCTTATCAGCTCGAAACGTACAATCTAGTCCAGTCCCATTATAATCCATGAAAGTGGTCTCGGTTCATGATTTCCTTTAATGTATTGTAGTAATGATTTCTTTAGATATTCTGAAGCAAATAAACAATCAACAAAACTTTGTTTTAGTTTTAAATTTTATAGGATTAAGGAACTATAACAACAATAAATAATGAAAAACGAAAAACGCACACAAAATTTACCTAACAACAGCATAGAAATCAAAATTTTAATACTTACTGATTATTTAGAAACGAAAAAGTCAATAATAGTCTATATTTAAAACTAAACAATCACTAAAAATCACATATTGATTTTACATAATTTTACTAGTAAACCTATATTTGGGAAGCATTTAGAGTTCAGTATTTCTAGTTAGATATCTATAGGCCTATATTGGTAACTTAACAATGAGATTATTTTTTTTAAGGTAAAGAAATAATAAATAAAAACTAACACATCTTAGATATTTTAATACAGATATTGGAAAAAATATTTTTTTAAAAGGCTGCTTGTTTTTGAGTTTTTTTCAGTCCAATTCTGTGTCCACTCGGAATGCCAAAGTTGCAAATGCAAGTAAACAGACGATGAATCCAAGGCGTGAATAGGCTTATCTTGGTTAGGCCTCGTAAATCTTGCGGTTCTTTCATTGGACGAGAAAAGATGGATGTAGAATGCACAGTATGACGGAGACAGATGGGGTTCCGTTGGACAGAATCAACCCCGTCCACCCTAAGGCCAACTCTTGTCTACGTAATACCCCTCCCATCCTTTTCCGATCCCTGGTTTCACACACCGCAAATGCCCGGCCCCTCTTACTTTCCAATAATGAACTAATTCTCAACATGAAATGGTTCCTCTGGCAGAGAAAAATTTGCAGTCATCGGAGAAGCTTTGTGGTTACAAAATAATCTTTTCTATCAACCGTACGCTTGAAAAATATCATCCCCAAAGTCTTAACGTGTCACTAAACACAGCTTGACCCCTTCTTCAGGAGGCCAATGTCCAAAATAAGTAGAACTTACGGTTTCCACTTTGATATGTTAAAGGAATTCTTTTACCTCGCTTCTTAACAAGTCTAATCCTCAAAATAATACAAGTAGTTATTTAATGGGGACAGTTTGAGAGTCAAGAACAATGATGGATTCAGTACAACTTTTAAGAATATTTTATAAAATTACGCTTCGGGTGAAAAATTAATTAAATGGATCAAAGTAAATGTATTCAATTGAAGCAATTGATAAAAAAACTTGTTGCCCAGTTGATTCGTTTCTTAATTATTATACTAACTGCTCGATTTTCTTTGAATAAAGTTTCATTGGTCTTTAAAGACGTATGTTTCTTGTGAAAATTGTAATTTTTTTTTAAATTTCTTACTTGGTAATTTGTGATTTTACGGTTATTGTAATACATGCTATAATACGGTTATTGTAATGCATGGTACCGGTTTATAACGGTTATTGTAATGTATGTTACCGGTTTATAACGGTTATTGTAATATGTTACATTCCGATTATTGTAATGTATGTTTTTAATTTTTTAATATTTTATTCCCTCTCTTTCTTCTAAAAGAAGTGGGTCATTTTATTATTATTTTTATGTGTGTTTTACATATGAATTTATGATTTTAAAATTTCTACAACATTTTTAAAAGTTATATGTTGCTCGAATTCATTATTATTACATCCTTAAGATAGAGGTTAAGCATATGAAACAAAACCTTCACTATTTTGAAAACTTAACTTGAAACATAGTCTTTTATAAGACAGTATACTAAATATACATAATGTAGGTATACACTTAGCTATCTATCGCTTAGTAAGAACTAAGCTTTAAGCTGGGGGGGGGGGGACAAAATTTTGAGCACTTTGGAAGAGATGGAAATGAAAGTAATCGTGCTCATACTTTAATTTGAGCTATAAATAGGCAGTGAACCAAGTTTTATGGAAATAGAGCAGCCGTTTTTGCGTGATACTCATACAAACAGATACACGGACAAATTTGGAGAAACAGAGAAGAAAAATATTTAAGTAAAATAGTAAGACTTCGAACCTTCAGTCATCGGATTTTTCATAATATTTTTCATGTTAGAGACTATTTTAACAAGTTAAGAAGAATCATATTTCTAGGCAAATGTGTTTTGTCAAAGGCAGATGATTCTTTCATAATGAATCATGAAATATTAGAAGCCAACTGATCGATTTAGAAATAATGTAAAATAAGTCTTATTATTCTTATAAGATGTGTTGTCTAAAGTTTCAGAGAACCTAAATTATAAAAATTACTCAAATCAACATTCGTTAGTTAAGTGGAAACTGTTATGATAGATTTTAAATGTTATAAGGAAATCCAAAAACATTTAAATTAAGAGAATAAAAAATAGATCAAGATAAAAGCAAAAAGCGAAGAAATTTATCTTGAATTTTCTTTCTTAATGCACGAGGATATGCATAAAAAGTGGGTGATACTATGTCCCTTTCGTAAAATACATGCATCTCTTAGGAAAATTGAAACGATTGCGTAAATCTGTTATATCTGTTGATATTATATTTTAGGAAGACTTTTCTTTACTGGTGCTAATCGTGATAGGATTACGTATTTATATGATGGTATAAAATTGTTATAGCATTCCCATATTGATAAAAAAAAAAACAACAGTGATAAGCATAAAAATAAAATTCATACTGAAAATGCTAAAAAACAAACAACTGAAATGATGTTATTGGTAATATTTGATGTTATTGGTGATTAATTAATTGAGGTGAATGTGGGTGGCAGGGAAGCCAAGCACCGCGAGCGATAAGTCTGTAAAATTTAATATTAGTGTGGGTTAAATGAAAAGCTAAGGGTGGGATATAAAAAGATAAATAATTCAAAAGAGATAAATTAGTTTTTTTTTTTTTAAGTCTATGTTTAAATGTAAAACATTAGATGATTAAAGGTAAAATTAGATGTAAAACATCACATGATTAAAGGTAAAACGTTTTACCATCATACAGTAGAGGAAAGTTGCCTAATAAGGGGAGGGTTCCGAATATGGGGAGGTGTAATATCTGACCAAGCAAGAGGTGTACTCTATAGTGGAATGTTGTGACAAGTACAGTTAAGTCATTTCCCCATATACATGAAGAACCAGACGAATTCCGGTCGCCGTTACTGTATTGAGAGTCGATGTGTTAAAACAGCTGTTTAGAAAACTTTGTACGTTCTGTTGTGTTTCATCGTTTCTTTTGAAAGGAAAGCAATTGTATTTTATGAATTACATTTTTAAAATCACAATTTTTGTTGTCGTGGTATTTCTAAAATCTTTGGTGACGTGTGTTACCAGAATAATAAAACTTTTGTATGAAATGTTGTGTGCCTATTATGGGGAGATAATCATATGGGGAGCCCCATATTAGGAACATTTATTATTAGAATGTATTTTTCAATAAATTTTTTGACTTGCAAACATTGTTATAAAATATGAAATTACATAACATTCATTCAATTAAACATTTAAACTGGAAAAAATAACGTCATATGCTCCCAAAAACAAGATTCCGAAAGCCAATAGCTCTGATTCTGACAGTGATTTCGATGTTCAGATTGATGATTCTGGTAGCGATTTAGACCTCTCTAAAGATAACGACAATGAAGAATGTATTTATTGTGCTGGGTTATTTTCCGAGGACCACAATGGGGAGGACTGGATACGATGCAGCAAATGTTTCAAGTGGAGTCACATTCTTTGCGTTGATTCCGAGAATGAAGTGTTCATTTGTTTCGAATGTAAATTATAAACATTATTTTCCACCTTTATTAGTTCTTTTATGTAATGAGAATGTGTTTATTTTGTATTTCCATTATTATTTTACTTGAAGTATATATTTAATTATATTTTATTTTCCAAATTAAAATCATATGACATATTTATCTTTAATTTATAACTTAGTCTTGAATGATGTTATTGTATTGCATGCTACAAATTTTCAAATAAAAGAGAATAAAAAAAACCATTAAAATAAAAAAATAAAATCATAATAGAAATTTTACCATTATAAAACATTACCTCATATTGAGAACACTTACCTCCCCATATTAGGACACCCTGTTCCCAATATGGGGAGATCGCATGTTTTTATTAATTTGTCAATACATAAAAAACTAATGGTAAAGATGGATGAAAATACATCACAATACAATCTAATATATATTTAAAAGTACTACACACAAAATTTCGAAATATTCCTCTATTTAAGCTAAATCTACGAGCTACTAAAAAAAACCTCCCCATATTAGGCAACTTTCCTCTACCAGCAAAGAATGCTTTTAAGTCTATCTAAAATTCATACTTGGCTTATAAATTGTGCAACTTTCGTATAGAATGCAATTACTTAGTCCTATCTATTTACAGAGCATTTTTGAAGCTCTCTAAATAGATAGGACTAAGAAACACTTTTACGATAAAGTGTTTAATATACAGAAAATGAAAGTATTAAATATTTCGAGCTCAAGAGAAAACGCTAATTAGATGATGTCTTGGGTTCGGAATATTTAATACTTTCATTTTCAGTACACGAAACACTTTCCCGCAAGAAAAGATTCAAAAATGATACCCAAGAGAACTAACTTAGGGATACGAAAATGTCCCGCTTTCAAATTAGGCTTGTAGATATTCAGGCTACACGCTAATTTTGTCTTTGTCTGTCTTTATTTAATAAGCATACCATGTGCGAAGATTGCCTAAGATGCGCAAGACCAGATATGGAAATTGGCAGTAGGCGGGCAAATGACTACGATCTACCTTTAATCATATTTAACTTTAACCGATACAAAAATTAGTAATTGTCATTCAGTTAAGATATAGAACCATGCCAAAACGGAAATGTTCTTTTAACACTGGACTACGAATTAAGTATCCTTTTCAGAGCAAAACCACATTATATAGATATTAGTTGTCAACTTACGGAACCCATTTTGCTCAAATGTATCAAAACATTTAAATAGCAACAAATATAAACTAGCAGAATCAAGTGCTATGTTCAAGTTAAGTGTAAGTCAATTTTTAAAAGTTCATCATCTCCTCAACATCGAAAGATTTAGAAGTGGCTGCTGCGGAAGATATGTGGACTTATCATAATTTGCAAGAAAATCAAAGTCTCCAGTGGTCTTCAAAAGTTATCCAAACTTATCTCGAACCTAAAATTTAAGTGCGCTCCAACAAAATGCGAGGCAATTATGGTAATGTTTTTGCGTCTTTCTCATTCGAACAGTCGAAGATATAGTTAAATAAAACAAAATGCAAGACTTAGATGACAGTTACGTCAAATCATGGGATTGTAAAATTCTTTTCAGTTGTAGTTCGTTTCTTTGCCCTTTACGAAGTGAAACTAGTTTATCTTCAGTCTCAGCAAGGAGAAACATCGGACATTGTAGTGAAATATCTAAAAGACGTAGTAATAGGAAACGATATTACAAATAAGATTGTAACTTTGTGGTGACGACATGTATTTGGGGGAGCATCAAGACAAGTTAATAATACTTTCAATAATCTGAACAATCTTTCTGCAAAGCTGAAAATTCACTATTATTTTTACATTTATACTATGCGAGTTGAGGGACTGAAAGAATTTTGCGAATTTATTAACAATTGTTAGAATACAGCAAAATCAAGGTGGCTAGAACTACTGCCGATAGTAAAAGAATTTTGGACTTATATCCAGCTTTGAAATCGTACTTTTTGAATCAATCGAAATGTCCACAAATGTCGAAAAGTTTTTTTTTGAGGATCCTCTGTCAGAACTATGGTTGAATTTTGCTCCTGCTCAGGAACATTTCAGGAAGTTGTGAAGAAAAAATCGAAGGTAACAAAATATGTAAGGTTGAAGTGATGAAACATTTTCTAGATTTGAGAGGAATTTGTTCAACAAAAAGTCGAAGATATAGTTAAATAAAAGAAAATGCAAGACTTAAAGCCCTACAAAGTAAGAAAACTTATAAATAACTTTGAAGAAGAAAAATCCGTTGAAACAGCAGCTCACGATTTCAATTACATTTGTACGCAATATCTGACTAAATAGTACTTGAAAGATCTTGATATATTCGAATGGATTCTACTGAAACAGAAACCTGTATGGTTTGAAGTTCAAAACAGCATAGATTTTGTTGCAAAGAAAGAAATTTTTAATCTTAATTTCGATGCAGAACATTAATTAGATGAATTTACTTGTATTGTGAAATGCGTAACATATAAAGATTTCATTATGGAATGATTCCAAAAAACATATGAACAAAGTTGGACTTATATATTTCTTCATTTTAAAAACACAATGTTAGGCATCAAGGAATTAGTGATAATATTCAGTACATTCTATGCCTCAAAGGAACTGATGCATCTGTCGAAAGAATCTTTTCTTTTCGCAATAAATTGTGGATTTCCGAAAAACCAAAGATGATCCTGAATATTTTCAAAGTTGTTCTGATGACAAAAATAAATTTAGCCAATGCCCGTCCTGGAATAATTTTTGCTCGTCCTAGCGTGATTTTTAGAAAATAACGATCAGGCTATATAAATATTGACACATAAAAAGTTTTGTCATCAAGTGAACATTCTCCATTTGAATTATTAACAACCCCGGGAGTTACTAGGGAAATAAAAGAAAGCTTGTGTATTGGCTGTCTCGTGGCACGTTTTGGAACTACTAGTCCATCGAATATTGCAACTGTAGAAGGTGTATCGCTTGAGATTTTCAAGCAGTCGGAGGAAAACTCCTGCACCTTTCCTCATTCTATTGAAGGTGTAGATATGGTTCCGTATTGACTGCTAGAGCAGTTGCCGTGAAGCCTTTCTAGGGATATTCCATGACAGAAGTGTGATGATAAAATGTAAAAGAAGGGACTAGTGAGACTTTTACCGTTTTAGGGATGTTCAAACTTTTGGACAGCTCCCTTCACCAGTGATAAGACTGCTAGCGACTGCTGACATATCTTTTTAAAGCTTTCTACAGCTTTTTTGTGGATGTAAACTTAGTTAAAATTGAATTTCACTTAGCAGATTTATGTTAATGTTAAATGGACTCAAAGTTATAAATGTATTTGGCTCTTTATCTCTAAGTATCGCAAGTCTTCTTCCTCATTACTGCCATGGATATCTAAGTAATTATTAAGTACAAGTAAATAATAATAATAATAATAATAATAATGCTGAAAGAATATTAAGCAGGAAAGATACCTTTGGCTGGAGAGTCAAGTTTTTCCACTTTGACGGCCATTAATAGGACTTAAGAATGACACATCTAATTTTCTCGTAGTTTGTGGAGAAACGCACAGAAAGCATAAACATTGAAATAGTACTAAAAAAATTTAACAAGAGTAAACAAGAGAAGGTTACAACTGTTTTAAGGAACCGTCCAACTTCAACTAGTCCCGTTGGTCGAGAATCGCTGGGAGCCTAAACCTCTCGCGCACCCAAGGTCCTCCATGGCTTGTAGCGGTAAAGCTTTGATCTTCTCTTATTACCATAAGCGTGAATTAAAACTGGTAGTAAGTTAATAAAAGTGTGTATTACTAATATGTACTAATGTACTATGATGTTATGTTCTACTTAACACTTTTTTCATTGCTAGCAAATTCTATTTCTTCCTGACTTCATTCAAAGGCACTGATTTTGTAAATTATTGAAGGTTTCCAGACAACGGTAATTTTGTTTCTCTTGTTATGAAGTCAGGAGAAGACTAACTTAAAAAATTTGAAGAAATTTATATGTAATAATAATCGCAATGAGAATCTTTGTTATAAATGGTTCATTTGGAGAGGGCTAACCCAATAATAGAAATTATTGAGAGAATACGAACACTCCGATCCCAAGTCGACACCTGTGGCTCCATGAATACGACGTGCAATCGAAATTTTTTCATTGCTTTTCTAATTCTGGACCTTTTTTTTTTTTAATTATAATGTACCGATATTAACATTGGATAAATATTGACAAGAAGAAACAGAAAAAGAAACATTTCTTTTAAATGTAAAAGAAATTTGATGTTGTCTAAAAATATGACATTTTCAAAATATGAAAAGGAAACAAAAGGAACCCATTAAAATGAGCGTAGTGAAACTATGAGTATTCTTCTGTAAAAATCAGATTTGTTTAGCAAATAAGAAGTTTTTAGTTATTTAATATGATAGATAATTGAGTATAGAACTGCAATTTGATCTTGCTCTTTAGATTATTCATTAATTTAGGTCCACAATAAGCCGCGATACTAGTGGGGGTGTACTCACGGCCCTATTCAGAATTTTAAAATAAATCGATTTCGATTAGGGTTCAAATAAAGTATCGATACATTCCTTTCTTTGTCAGTGTAATACAACTAAACATCGTCTTGCATGCAGATAAGAAAAAAAAAGTTTAAGATGTCTCTGTGATTGCAAATGATAATGTAATTTTGTTTATTATATTTTCTTTTTTTATTATTGGTTGATTGAAAAGAGCAAATCTCACTAGTAACGAGGCCGTGAGACCCGAATAAAAAGTCCCAAATAGCTAGACAGCCGGAAGGAGACAAACGTAGGAAAGAAAGGTAAACATCCATGCCAATACGGGTTTTGGACCCATAATCAGGTCTTTCAGCCAATTTAGTAACTTAAACCTCTGGACTTTGTCTCGACGCCATTGAATGGATTTAAAACTTAAATTAAATTACAGAGTAGGCAAAAGATATAATTAAAATAAATTCAATAGATATTAAAATTTCTCATTTGTAATAGAATTCAAACTTTTCCATTTCAGATGAAACCTTGGAATTATTTTACTGTTCGTATTCTTCTTCCGTCAGTGTTTTCTTCTATTCCTTCTTCGTGAATAGCATTCAGTTGAACTGTTCTCTCTTAACGGACTTTTAATTAAGAACTCACTTCTAAACTGCAAATAATCACTCCCTAATTATTTTCGATTTCCTCACAATCGTCAAACAAAGACCTAAGTCAGGAAAAAAAAAATGAAACAGTCCGTATTAATCATCGGATAAGAAACATGTGCTTTTCACTCTCTGTGTAATTACTGTAACCTAAGATATTATTATCAGCAATATTTTAAAAAGGCAAATATCCTGGGATTCAGGATGCAGCAGGTGTATGAACATATGATTGTCTCAGTCTATTCTACAGGATTATGGTTATAATCCCACACACGAATTGTCTCAAAAATAAGTAAATAGTAAAAGACAATAATAATATTTTATTAAATGCGGTAATAATATTTGTTGACTGGAACTAATGGAAATGTAACATATCAAGGTTTCATGTACTTTCATGAAAGGAATTCAATCCATTCCCATCCATCAATTTCTCAGGACAATATCTAATTTAGATGAAAAGTAGTTAGTATTTGCATAGACAATAATAGCGTATACTCCTAATAAAGCCAGGGAGACATTTATTCAGCAGAAAAATAATTTAGCCTATTGTTAAGATGTAAAAAGGAATAAAAACGCCCACAAATAAAAATCACTAACAAACCAGAAACAATCTGTCTTGAATTCCCAGTTTCCAAAATTCCAAAAGCAGCTGAGTGATTTTTAGTTTTGTGCGTTTTTATTCCTTTTTATATCTTAATAATCCTTTCATGCACGTTAAATTATTCCATTATAATTTATTATTGTACAATGCAAATTAAAGACTTACTGTTGATTAAATATAAGAAAGAGACGAAATAAACTTTTTAGTTGTAATAAACTAGGCCATCCCCCTATCTCCCCTTATTAAATATGAGATAATCCAAGAAGAATCGATTCCAAGCGGTTATGGCAAAAAGAGATATTTTATTCATTTTTGAGTGAACTCATTATTTGATATCGCGTTCCATAAGAAAAAATGAACATTGAAATTTAAATTTTAATCTAGCAGGCTAAAATTAATGAGTTATTTTCTTTTATCTCTGGCTCTTCTCTCATTGCGCCACACACACACACAAAGGGAGTGATAAGAAAAAATAATTTGAATGTAGTCCCCGTGGCATAATGGATAAGACATTTGACTTCGGATCAATAGGTTGCAGGTTCGATTCTCGTCGCGAATGTTTCATTGTAGTAATTATTTCTATTTTTCACAGGAAATTAACAATTGCGCCGGACAGACAGAGAAATAAAAGATTTTACTAATATAGATTAATAATAAATGCAACCATAACTGAGTTTTTGATATTACAAATCAGAACTGAAACTGAGGTGAAGAATATCTATTAAAAAATGATAAGAAAAAGCAAGTTTCTTATTATATTCCAACATCTGCCGTGTACACGCACTTATTTTTCAATACCGGTATCACATAGAATTTGGTTAAGTAAGAATATTTAAAATATTGCAACGTTTCGGCAATTATAGTTCTAATTGTCAGTTTCGAATTACAAATAAACTGACGGATGGGAAATAAATAAACAATCTTGAGGTTCAAAAATAAGGTTGAATACATTCCTTATTGACGGGGGAAGGGAAAGGAGATATAAGTCAAAAAACAATATGAAAAGAGTTGTAGTCCCTATGGCCTAATAGATAAGACGTCTGACTTCGGATCAGAAGGTTGCAGGTTCGATTCCTGTCGCGGATGTTTCTTTGTAAAAATTATTTCTATTTTCCATTCTCACAGAAAATTGCGCCGGACAGACAGATACACAGACAGACAGAGAAATAAAAGATTTTAGTAATATAGATTAATGATGGTTATCATTTATTTAAATGTAATATTTAAACTCCAGCACAAGAATTTGATTTCAAATTCTTTTCCTATTAGAGTGGAATTTTCAGAGTTGTAGGCTGAAATTTTTGTTAATGGATTTGTTTTTAAATCCAATAGATCGACAGGATAATCTCTATTTAATCTTGGAAGCATTAGTACATATATATATATATATATATCCTATAAATATAGGATCAAATACAAGCTCATTGTTTTCTTTCGGGTTTAATAATGAATAATTAAGTTTGTTTCGAATTTTGAATGTATATCAAACTCTATTTTGAAAATACACAATTTTTATTTAGAAGTTTAATATTTTGAATTATATGGAAGAAGAATTGTAATTCGGCTAAAGATACTTTTGTAGATTCTTCACTTAGAAGCATGAAATGTTCTTTGCAACTAAAAATTATTGCAAATTGAAGTAAATCTGTGATGGGTAAAAGGTCAAGTAAATATCACTGTTTGAAATGGAGAAAAGGAAAAATCGTTTCTTTCTTTGTTGTTGTGATTGCTTATTTATTTTCTATATGATATTTATTATAAACTGTAGCCATCGGATAATAATACTATATTCATTTTAAATTCAGGTAATGCATATGTTGTTATTAATAACGGATAATTTTTGATAAAGAAATCGAAATTAGAAATATTGAAAATCGTTCAAATATATTTTTGTGAGTTGTGTCAATTAAGATTTAATCTACTATCATATATAAAATAATATAAGGTTAACTATACCTATAGGCTTCTTTTCATTAAAAAAAAAAAGGAGTTTTACGGATATTTATTATTCCAAATATTTCTGTTATTCAATATATAATTAGCAATCAGTTAATCAATCATTGTTTTTCAATCGCTGCTTTGAATGAACGGTAAGTTAGTATCAACTCCAATTCTA
>JAFIDM010012231.1:163572031-163588469 GCA_023159025.1 Thereuonema tuberculata
TTTTTTTTTTTTTTTTTGGCGTTTTAATTGTGAATTAATTTTTTCCAACCTCATTGCTCAGCTGTGGATCAATCTGTAAAAAACATTATTAGATCCCAGAAAAGCATTATGAAATAAAATGGCAAAACTACAGTGAGCTGTTAAAAGAACCATGCACTTATTTCAAAGGTGTTGTGATTAAGCAAATTAATTAACTAGATTTGATTTCAGTTTAGTCAAATCGAACACAAAGAGTCCCGCCTTGAAATCATAAATTATTTTTTAATTACTATACTCTGGTGGTTATCCTGAAGCTTCTCTCTTTTCCTCTGGAGGTAACAGGAAGATGTCCCGTGTGGTGTCCGGAATGCTTATAATTCATTGCATCTCTATTTTGATTAATGAATTACTTCAGCGAGAACTTATTAAAGGAGATGCCCAATTAGGAAGTCAACTGACAACAGACAACTGCGAGGGCGTTGCTTGTTTTGTATCCTAATCTTCCTCTCCTGTAACAAAAGAAAGCCCAGGCTTATTACTATAGAGCGATAATAATGAAAAGATAGTAGTAAAAAAAAATATTTAATATTGAAGTTATTCAGCAGAATTCAATTACATACTTTAATAAATTGCGTTTAATTTGAGGAGGAAATAGCAGCATCAACATATATCTTACCATTAACTATTTAGTATGTAGTAAATTTGTGACATAACAATAGTTTTGAGATAAATCGTAAAAAATAAGTTTTTATATTCAAAATTAATGTTTTTATCTTAATTTAGAATTTCTCAAATTTAGTGTTTGAGTGATCCCTCTACACAGAGGCGTAGCCTGAGTTTTTTCATGTGTGACATTCTTACATGAAAACCAGCCACTCCTCTTCCAGCAAGTGCTGCTAAACTTAAAATTGTTTTAAAAACATGCTTGGCCAAGTCTAGTTCCGTTGATTTATTTCTCAAATTAGCATATGTCTCTCTTGCTTAGTAATAATATATGTCGTTCTGGCTAACATTTCAGGGAAGGAAGTTCATGCCCCTGGGTTATTCCTTTGGCTATACCAGCGAAACAGACAGCCATAATTGAAAATATATAATCTTCATTTTTAGTTATTGCTGTTGGCTCATGGAAACTTATAGAATCTCATAATCGTTCCAAAGAAGCAACAACATCCGGAAACCGCTTGTTTAATGAAGAATAACTTACGTTAATTGAAGCAGGCAGTTGCACTGTACATCTATGCTTTAATCGTTACCGATAACTTAAGAATAACATAAATAGTGATCGAACAAACGAATAATACATGATACAGAGTGATATCAAAATAATATTTTTAACTTTGGAAATTAGCTTTTTTTTTACTTTTGAATTTCATAGTTTTTTGGATTTCATATCTTTTATTCATATTTTATTTAATAAATATTGCTGAATTAAAAGAAAGTGATTCAGCAGAAAATGTCACTTGTGGAGATGCTTGGCAAAAAATAACGCTAAATCCAGTTTTAGAACAAGTGAATGAAATTATTACGTAACTACAACAAAGTCATACCAATCAGTAATATGTAACATATGTAACAGATTAAGTGATATCAACGAAAATACTAAACAGATACAATAGTAAGACTATGAATATTAATTGAGGTACCAATTATTTTAAATTGTTCATTTAAATCTAATTTTTCTTTTTTTGTTAGCGTAAGAGGACATATTAAAAAACAGCCATAATCTCCACCAAGAAACTCTCCTCCTGATTTATATCAACGAAATTTTAGAATAGGAACATCAAATTCATTATAAATTTCCGAAAGCCGAGAATAAAAATTCGCTCCCCGGTTGTATATTCTTGTTCCAGAAATAAGTTTTTTATATCGTTTTGATCTATTCCTTTTACAAATAGGTGAAATGGTGATTTCATTTATTCACTTTGATTAATTATAACAGAATTAAGTGTATTGATCTTTACTCTTAGAAAAAGAGAATTTGTACGAATTATATAAAAAGTATTATTTTTAATATTTTGTAATATTCTTTATTATTATTTCAATGTAGGCTAATTGGTATTCATTCCTAAATTTTTTAGATTGCTAGAAAATATATTACAATGTTTAGTTACATTTTGAAGAACGACTAAGAATAAGTAGGATTCTTGAAAAATAATCTATAATCGCAAGTATTCGAAAAAAAAAAAGATAAGGATTCCCGATAATCTCTAACGAAATCCAATTTCGGGAATTCTCTCTTACAGTTCGGGTATATTTTGATTTGATGGTGCGATACTGTCCAAATGAAATGCTTGTCGCTTTTTAGTAAATTGTTGGCTGATGTAATCGTTATTTGCATCTCAAAATAATTTATAGTTCATCTGTAGTATTCAAAATGTAGTATGTTTGGACGAAACTTCTGAATCCGTCGCTAATTTCACGAACTGACGAATCTGCAATTCGATAATTATGAGAAAATCATCTATGAAGAAAAGGTAGTTTTTAAAAGTGCTAAATACGTATACTAAATGTCATAGGAAGGAATTGTTATCATTTGTGCCTTAGTGGATTGAAAGTATACCTACCATAAGTACCAATGGCCAGTGGCGTAGCAAGGGGGGGGGGCGGTCCGCCCCGGGCCCCCGCCTGGAAGGGGCCCCACCAGCCAGCTTATTTCCTTTTTTTTTGGTTGTAAAAGCAAGCCTAGGGGCTCAATCCACGCAATTTTTTTTTTTGAGTTAGTAAACTTCAATCAATCAATCAATTGATATCTGCTGATGTGGTCTTATAGGAATTCCTATCGGCTTTAAGCATTGCTGTTTGTATCCAATTTTGCGGTGTATGTATCTTCAGATTGTTACTAAAAAATTGAATATTTTAATATCCAAAATATCAAAATTTCAACTCGGAGAAATGTAGCTCAAACTTATTAAGGAAATTTACTGAACTTTTTTATTTTGTCCATGAAGTTATAAAATTATATAAATTTTAAGACTGAATTTTTTTAAAACATTCTAACATAATAAGCTTCATAGTGAACTATCTGTGCTGTTACTGGTTGTTGTATTCTAATTTGGTCTGAAGATTGGCCCGTTTAGGCATTTTGGGTAATAATGTTTGTTCATCAGTAAGTATCGTAAAATTCTGTTAGCCTATGTAAACCTTCCAAGTGGTCTACGTTGATTTATTTTAATGACTTACTCAGTTGCTCCATGAAGAAATTGATCAAAGTTTTCGTTGTGAGCACGACCCCATTGTACTTGCGACATCTCAAATAATTTTCCACCTATGAAATATACGCATACGTAGGGGAAAGCCAAGGGCCCCCTCCCGCAGCCCCGCGAAATCTCGAAGTATAGAATATAGGCCCTATTTTATTTCGATTTTTTTTTCTTATTGGATGGCCGGTTTTTTTTATTGAGGACTTTTGCCCTCCAGAAATTTTTAAGACGATGTTGTTTTTTTTTGTTAGTCCTTCCCTGAAATAAAATCCTATTATATGGCCGTTCATCGAACTACTGAAAATGAATTGCCTCTACATCATTACAGTATCATTTTGTTCTTTTAATTTCCAGATGGACTAAATTAATTTTTTAATAAAGTAAGTATGATTTTCACTCACTTTGAGTTATACTTTTAATATAATTAATATTTAATTAATGTAAATTAATTTCTTTTGTTTTTGTTTTTCTAACAATTTTTTTTTTTTTTTTATGCTTTATAATACAAATTTTAGTGGTATCAGAAGATCTTTTCCCTTAGTGGCTGATTTTTTCTTTTGAATTTAGTTTTGGAAATTTTGTATTTAGTGCAATTTATAAGGGTAGACAGAGAAATTTTGCAACACAATTCTTGAAATCAAGAAGTAGTTTTCCTTGGAAATATAGGAATCATTTTCCCAGAATCCTAATTTTAAACGAATCTAGATAAATATATTTTGAAATACTTTTCTGATTCAAAATGAAGGTATGCAGAAAAATCACGATTGTAAGAAAGAAGGATAGGAAAAGTTTTCTAACTTTTGTAAGTCCTAATAATATTTACTTCATCATCACCCTCTGTAATGATATCTTTTACAAGGTTTAGAAAAGTTTCTTAGTACGGGAAAAAAGAAAACTTCAATTCTTAGAATCATTAATTTCTTGGCGCGAACAGGAATTTATCAAGTTGCCAACAACTTCATTTCAGTCGCGACCAAGTGTCATGTTTTCCTAAATTCCAGTTTTCTTGCTGTTGTGTAGATTTACAGCTGCTACGTAGACGAAAGGTGTCTTCTACCTGAAGTCAAAGCATACAACAGCTTTATCGTTGACCCACAGGGTGCAGCTGGCTCCTTGATTAGTTTTCTACTCTTGTCCACATGAGCACACCCCTGTTTAGAGCACATGAGCAACATTGATAGCGCATGCGCAAGTGACATCTGTCAGCTCTCGAGGTCAAGTTGAAAAAGTGTCTAAAAGAAGACTCGACCCGACGAACTCATTATGAGACACCAGAATCTAAGAGAAAGAAAATTTTTGTTTTATGAAAGTTTTCAGAAAACCGTTTTCTCTAAATTGCATTTTTTTTTTTGACATCTCAACTAATTGCTCTGATATCTTTTTTTTTTTTTTTCTTTGTTTCTTTTTACTTCTTAAACTGAACTTTCTTAACACTCATTTTCTTCTTTACTTTCTTCAATTTTGTAATTTTCAATTTTTTGTCCGGTCAATAATGGATATTGAGTAAGTTTAGAACAACCCAATGAAATCAATCTCACAGTAAATTACTTTCAGGCTTCAATATATTGAATTTATTATTAATTGTGAATCAAAAAATTGTGATATTTGTAAAAAAAAAAGATTTTCAATTAAGAATTTAAGATTTATTTTTTCAGTTTTAACAGTAATAGAATAATTATTAATATATAAGAATAAAATTCTTTGAGTTGAATTTCTTTCTGTAACTGTATATATTTTTTCAAACTTTTAACAAAATATAGTTAAAAGTTTAATATTTTTTTTTAAAAATTCCAGATTAAATAAAAGTCAAATTTTTATATCAATTAATGAAGCAATTACTTATTAATTAACACTAGTGAAGCCATCCATTGCAGGACAAAGATCTCTTAACTTTATCTGTGTATAGCATTTCGTTTTCAATAGAATTCAACAAAGCTTTTGATTTCGTTTGTCTGTTCAATGTTTCCTTAGCCTATGCTCTATTTATCTAATTTTGCGCATCCTTTAGATTTCTGATTCCTCAAACATAAATTATCGTTATTCACAACAGTTCCATAATATTCGCTGAAAGTCAAACTAACACAGCGATGATATCTGTAGACTGTAGTTAGAGAATGCCCAAACCAAATATTTCCGCTACTGAAGTTTCCCAAAAAAAATAAGAAAGAAAAATGGCTCTTCATACCAAACAGATTGCAATACTTTTTGTCATAAGGTTATCAATCGTATATTGTTTATTTATTTATTTATTTTTTGTATTCATTCATTTGTTTTTATTTTTCTATCCACTGATTTATTCATTCATTCTCACCGTTCAAACCAGTTACTTAAGATATGTCTTCCTTTTTTCTCTCTCTCCTTCACTCATCTTTTATAAAGATACTATGATTCATCCTCATCACAGATTTCCTTTCCAAATCTCGCTTTATTCGTTGCTATCCTTAAGTGTTTCCTCAATAATGTTAAGCTTTATTTAGTGTAACAGTTAGGGATCTCTTTTAATACATTTGATTTTTATAAATTCTAAGTTCACTCTTATCAATTTTATTTATACTCTTAGAAAAGAGTTTCAATGAAGTTCAACTTTCCCTTCCCGATAAATAAGGTAATGACTTATAAGGTAAAAACTTTCTGTCGTAGAATTGATATTTTGTAGTTGAAATAATAGCCTGTAGGGCTAAGTAGACTTAAGTTGAACCGAATTTAAGGATTTTTTTTTTTTGCAGTAATTGGAAGTAAACAATGCAGTCATTTTAGCGATGTTAATTTCAGTATCTTTTTGATACCTGTCTAGAGATCAATAAGGTTTAATATTTATTTAAAGTTAAAAGAGTATCATTAGTTAATGTTATTTATTATACAGATAATAAATGTCAGGAACTATTCATCTACTAATTTAGGAAATAATTGTTTCCTGTTCTATTATAAACCCTGATTATCAGACATCACAAGTAAATATTGCCCAATATTCAGCAGATCAAGGCCTGATAGCAGATAAAATTTTATCTACATCTTTTAAATAGTTGGATGCAGTGCCAGATTTAGGCAAAACCTACAGCTTAGGGACTCACAATCCGCAGGGCCTCTCAAAATTTCAGATGTTTTTTTCTTTTCTGGCTTTAAGAATAATTAAAGAAAAATAGATTTTGCGTGCCTGACGATTCAATGAAAAAAGAGCAAAAACGAAGACACAATGCAAATAACAAGAGAGGAAAGGATTCGCACCCTGAGTTTGTCATCGGGAAGAGACTGGGACGGGCCGTTTCGTCCTTTTTAGGACTCAGCAGCCAGCCAAACTTCCCGGTGACAGATTCAGACCGTCCCAGTCTCTTCCCGATGACAAACTCGGGATGCGAATCTTTTCCTCTCTTGTTATTTGTGTTGTGCCTTCGTTTTTGCTCTTTTCATTTAAGAATAATTAAAGGGATTATATATATTTTTAAATTTTTTTTTGTGGTTCTGTATTGGTGCACACCGTAATGAGACTTTCGGCTGTAACTTTTAAACAAGGGGCTCCAAGCTTTATAGCTTAGGGACCCCCCAAGTCTAAATCCGGCACTGGATGGATGTTATTTTGCTTGCCAGTAATAACAGAGCTGTCTTGATTTTGACCAAATCGATGGAGTTGTATAAATCTCAATCTATTTTGATCAGTACATAGCCCAAGTATTTATTGCAGACATCACAGAACAACTGTTTCAAAAATTGTTAAAGAATCCCAAATTTGAATTTGAATACTATAGATATGCAGATGATATTCTTATTATTTGGTATGGCACAGCCAGACAATTCGATAGTTTTTATAAATTGTTAAATGAAAATAAAGTTTTAAATTTTAAGAAGGAAATGGAATATGATAATAAACTAAATTTTTTAGACATGACATTAACTAAAGTTGGTAATAATCTCCGATTAAAACATTATAAGAAGAATTT
Organism: Thereuonema tuberculata; assembly: GCA_023159025.1. Taxonomy (NCBI): domain Eukaryota; kingdom Metazoa; phylum Arthropoda; class Chilopoda; order Scutigeromorpha; family Scutigeridae; genus Thereuonema; species Thereuonema tuberculata. The sequence continues at coordinate 163,579,146 of JAFIDM010012231.1, forward strand.
CAGAAGTGATTATGTGTTAAATTTCAATTCGGGCCATAGCAAACAAATTAAAAGAAATATTATTGAAAATTACATTAGGAGAATTGATGTGACAACGAATTCTCAAGAAGACTTTAATAATAGCATGACTGACATGAGAAATGTTTTGAGGAAGAACGGTTACAGTGATTCCTTTATTGACAGTTCGATAAGGAATTACAATAAATTTAATATAAGAGAGGTATGTGAACATAAGTCCAATAGGATCATGATACCATATTCAAACAGCAACAGTATAGAGTTAAAAAGAATCTGTAATAAATATGGTATTGAATTAGGTTTTTCTTATAATAATAAATTGAAGAACATATTATGTGAAAAGTTTAATCAGATTGTCAAGGAAAATCAGATGGGTTTAGTATATAGAATAAATTGTGGTTCTTGCCCCAATTTTTATGTGGGTGAGACAAAAAGAACAATCCATGAACGTGTTCGAGAACACGCGGGTTACATCAGAAACAGAAAAACTGACATTTCAGAATTAGCGGAACATTCTATAAAGTTCGGCCACCGGATTAGCTCAATAGTGAATATTCTGCACACAGAAAAGGAATCCAAAACCCGGAAAATTGTTGAAAGCATTATCATTCGAAACACTAGAGGGAGGAATCTAAACCGCAGTGATGGAGCAAAATTAGATAATAGATTTATTTCTTTAATTGGGTATTTATCAAATTTTGATTGTTCAGACAATTATGCTTCGTTTGATGAATTGGCTTTATGTTGAGTTTTTTCATTATTACCATGTGATTTATTTACTTGTAAATTTATTTCCTTTGTTTTTATATTCCTACTTATCATTTGTTATCAACAATTTTTAGTATTTAGTCATGTATATTGTTCAAACGATAATGTCTTCCTTTGATGTATTGGCTTTGTATTTATTATTTCAATCTATATCATACATTTGTTCCTTTACTTTTTGTATTCATGCACATCCTTTGTTTCCACAGTTTTTTGAGTCATTAGGCTAGTAAAAGGAATTAACGAAATAAATTCCGAAAATTCGCCATTCTACATGAATATCGTATTTATTTCTTTTGAGTTGAGGAGGTGAGTGTAAGTTTAATAATTATGTACACAAGAAAGAGAATTAGAGAGATTTATGGAATTAACTGTTTCACGCTTTTTGGAGATCATTAGCCGGCAGCAGTCACCAGTAAATAGCGATAGGTTAAGAGAAAAAATGATGAGAATGAACATGAAATCTCCAAGCACTAAAAAGCAAATGTAAAAGTCCAACCGCCAGAGGTCAAAAATGTGCTAGTTTTATCACTGGACACAAATGATTAAGAAAAAAAATCATTTGTAAGCTGGCACATTAATTTTCTCCTGCGACTATTGAATTTTTGATTTTACTTTTGTTGTTTGTCTTTAGAGGTTCCATATATTTTATCCAATTATTCTGATTTCCAGAACTTTCAAGTATCTGAAGGCTAATTTTACAGTAAAATATTTAACATTATATAATAAATTAAAATATAATATTAACATTTAAAATATGTTAAATATATAATATGTAAATAATTAAAAATGACATATACTGAATAAAATAACAACTGATAAATATGGTTAAAGGATAAAACGATGAATAAATTAGAATCTTATAGTCTATGTCGGTTTAACTGACAATATTTCAGATCATTTATTCTCCGATCTTCTTCAACTTCTTAAAAAATTAATTATCACCATTCTAGTGAGTATTTGACCATTTTTATTTTTTTTCCCCTTGTACTTCGTACAATTAATTAAGACTGATGTTAACATTTAAGAAATAAGAAATTTCTGAAAGAATTTGAAGCCTGCTTTCTTGCATTTTCTTTTCTTTTTCTTTTCAGCTTATCTTTTGAAGTAAGTAAGTTCTCAGATAGATTAGTCAGTCTGTCTTCATCCCTCCCTAATAACTTTTGAACCACTAGAGGTGTATTCTTGAAACTTGATATGCTTATTTAACAACAAAAGACACCTAACTTTTGTATTACCATGTACAAATTTTTCAACGTGAAACCTTGCCGAGAAATAAGCACATGTAGATGCCAAAAATTTCCATAGAAAAGTATTAGAAGCGTAGTTTTCAAACTAATTCTGAAACAACTAAAAAAGTCTTCTTTTTAAAAAACAAAAACAAAAAATAATTAAATCTGCATTATATACGTAAATAGTCTGACTTAATTACTTTTAATTACATTGCAGCTCGCCACACATTATAGTGGATTAAATCCTTTGTCTAAAACATCAACAGAAATCCATTGTTTCGGTTCTTTTCTATAAGAATTTTTATCACGTTCTCGCGCTAATTTCTTGGCAAGGATCCATCAGAAAAAAAAATTAAAATATGCAGTTATATCGTCTTTCATCATTAAATGTGTATGCCAAGTTTCAAGAAGATTCATCCAGCAAACATTATTTGGGCAATACCCATACAAACAGACTGACTGAGTTGATGAGCCTAACTTTACTAGGAACGTAAGATAATAAAAACAAATAAATCCCAAAGAACAATAGAATGAGTGAGTTGAAAAAGGTACATATTCCACAAAATTGACTACACTGAGATATATTTTCATAGTTTTATGCTATAAAAAGTTATATATCTATATATTTACAAAGCACAATGAATTCACTTCACTTAAAGGTATAAATCGATAATAGAAAATTTTTTTGTAAAAAAATTAGTTTTCTTAAAAAACAGTTTTTTTTTTTTTAGTTTTCCAAAAGTTTACATTTGTGGAATATGTACCTTTTTCAACTCACCCATTCAATAGGTCTTAAGAAGACTGAAACCAAACCCTAGACGTGATTTCCAAAGCACAATAAAAAACAGCATATTGATAAAGTGATGTATCATTCAAATGGGATCTGGGCTTGATGTCCTGTCATTGAAAATCAAGTGGAAAAAATCACATGATCGAAAAGAAGAATTTTTTTTTTTTCATTTTTTTATTTATGGTATCTCCGATATGAAAAGAGTAGAGTTTATCAAGCGGTGTTGTGAGGGAATGCCTTTGGTGTGTGTAGGATGCCCAAAAGGAAATTCAGAGTCCATCTCCTGAACACACACAACCAATTTCATAAACTATTTTTGACACGAAACAATCTAGGCAGACAAAAATTTAAATTGCCACCTATTTCGTTCTAGCAATGAAGATTGATAAAGTATCGGTTCACATTCAAGTTAGATTAGAAAAATATTTTAGACTAGCTGTACCCGGCATGCGTTGCAATGCCACTCAAAGAAAGAAAGTGTTTGTGTTTTAATTCTGTTTATTGAAGTGCTTGTGGATACACATATTTTTTGTTTTTCCGTCTGGTACATACACGAATAAATCAGAAGGTTTTCCGACGCGTGAGCAGGCCACATACAGCTGTCCATGTGTTGTCCCTGTGCTTTGTTGATGGTCATTGCAAATGCGAGTCGCACCGGAAACTGCAAATGTTGATACCGGAAATACACTCATTTGTTGAAACGCCTCGCGCACCAGATATTGTAAAATGGTTATACTAATTCAGAAACCTTCGCGGGAGTGCGCACAACAACTCACCAAAGTTTCATCGCAATCTGATCAATGGTGTAGGAACGCATACAGGACTAACAAAGAAACATTCATATTTAAGAATTAAGATCATTTTTTAATTTTGAGCAAGATTGTTATTCGTCTGTAAATATCACTGAGAAACCAGTGACAAGAGTAAAAGCAATGAAAAAGTTAGGTGTGCTGCAAGGGTTTTACGAATAACGTTTGGTGTGCCATGGAATTTCATCATTTACGTAAATACTCCGTGAAGCGAAAAAGATTGCGAAGCACTATGTTATAGAAGTAGTCTCCATTTGTTTATTGTATGGTAAATAAGTATTAAATAGAAGCAAAGTCAACTTTTATTGTCAACCATTGATATGAAGTCCCTCAGATATCTTTTTATAAAATAGATAGTAGAGGGTAAGAAGAAAACATCCATACCTTACACCGTATTCGAATTTGAATTCTTAAGATCATCACTTCTTTCCGTATGATGGCTTCACTGAGCATTCACTCAGTAAATAATTCAAACTAATGATTTGATTTATATGTTGACGACAGACGATTTTCGGATATTTAGGGATGTTAATCTTCTATAAATGAAGTTGTCTAAAATCCATCATATTTCAAAAAGGAGGATAATGACCATAATATTACATGAAGGGAGGTTCTAAACACACAGCTGATCTGCCCCCTTGGTTTTTATCGCTCCACCCCCTCAACGGTCACATTGTAGGTCAAGATATATTGGGTGTTGCTGACTAAGATTTTTCATATTATCCACAGCTGGTATTGGGGTTCCCAATGATACTAATCCCACTTGGCCGACCTTTTCCTTACTCTGCTCCATTGCAATTCAACAGTGTCGGAGTTGATCCAGCCAAAGCTTAATTCTCCCTAGAACAGGGTGGTCTGCACTTAATCTACTCAGCAATAACGATAAACGACGATGGTGCTTTAGGGAAAAATGACCGCATTACAAAAATTGCCAATAGTCGTACATGTCATTACATCAATACGGGTCCTTTGTTACTTTGGTTATTTGGATGGATAAAATTTTAAAATAAAACAAATTAATGCGCTAATTCCACTGATCAAAATCACATGATATATATAACTATAAAATTAAATCTAAAAACATAAAACTAGTTGGTTTTTTTTTTTTTTTTTTTTAATATTATTTGTTAAATAATACAGTAAAAAGAAACTTAATTTCAAAATTTAATCAGTAATATTTAAAGGAATAAGACCTTAAACTACAGTTACTGTTGTCGAAATACTTTCATATATAAAAATCCTTAGAATTAGTTTTCAATAAATTCAGTTCCTCGTTTTAAATTATTCATACGCTATAGAGAAATGTCCAAAATAGTGAGGTCTTCATTTGTACATAGAAAGCAATGAAAATATGTATCTACATTTTTGGAATGAAATTATTTGTAAACCGTTTACTTTAAATCTCTAAAACAAAAAACATAAAAATTTATTTCTTTATTTAAGTATTTGTTTTTAAAATTCTAATACAGTATTGCTAGTAAAAATTAGTTTGCATTCTAAAAGTTGAACAAAGTACTATAAAAAGGCCGCGCGGTTGGCGTTGTCGCTATGACATACCGGGTTCGGTTCTCATGTGGGTTTCGTGATGGTGGACGATCCGCGCTGGGCAGGTTTTCTCGGGGTTCTCCCATTTCCCCTGCACTTCTCCCACCATACTTTCTCAGTCTTTCTCTCCATCTGTCCTTCTTTCCGTGGGTTAGTACAATAGACCTCCGGTCGCAGTGCTTGGCTTCTCTGCCACCCACATTCACTACATAAACATAAACATAAGTACTATAAAAAGTATAAGAATTCATTTAAATAAGCTTTTTTTTATTATAAAACTTTACTATAAACCTTCTTATAAAACTAAAGGATTAGCCAAAATAAACACATGCTATCCTAAATGGATAGCGGCCTACCACTACAATGAAAAATGTAATATGATATCACAGGGATGGTTTTTTAAGGGGTGATATTCTGATACGTACGTCATATTTATTTCTTTATTGTTCAAGCTTATTCTTTCTTGGAAGATGTAACTGACTTTGTAAAAGAACGTTGTTTGGATATATTTCGTAGGCATTCTCTGGAAGCATTAGCTGCTGGTATCCATCGTCAGGAATGATAATATGCAAGATTGGAATAAATTCTGCAAGTCCCACACAGGAGCCCAAACTGTACTTTTCGGGAAATCACTGTTAGATGCACCTCATGAGACACATGTTAAAATAGTTGAATGCTTTCCAACAAGATACAGTTACGATATAAGAACGATTGAAATAGGCAATGAGGAATTCGTCAAAAGATGAGTAGGTGGCAAAACACTCGTTATTGTTCACTTCCTTTTCCTTTTTTTTTTTTTGTTAAACATTAATTTTCATTGTTTGTATCACGAGCGTCCGCACAAACGGCAAGGGGAGGGGGCACTTGCCCCATCCTGGAATTTTCAATTTAAATGAAAGTCGTAAATTTTTTTTTCTCTCAATAGGACTTAAATGATAGAAAACTGGTAAATTTTATTATAACTAATTACTTTAGATTATACTACTTATATACTACTTATTTTATATAATTACACAATATTTTTACAGACTGCAATTTTTACAGACTTTTTACACTGCCAATGTATTTTGCCTCTCCCTGGAAAATATAGAGACGCTCATGGTTTATATTGTCATTTTTATTAACATGAACTGTGTAATTATTTTCTAAATTTCTTTTAATTCAAAATGAAAAAAAATACTATTTTTAATATTTATTAAATATAAAATAGAGAATTTTACAACATTTGCACTTGCAAAAGTCCAGTTAATCTGGACGAAACATGTCGTTCCTTTTTTGATGTGTTTAATGTTGTTTACTCTTTAATTTGTGTGTTGGCTTTTGTCTTTAATTTAATTTATTTTTAAATATTTGATAAATTAAGTTATTAAAGAGTTGATTTAAGATATTAAAACTACGAACAATTAATGTCCTAAAAATATTGTTTTAATATGCTTTCAAAAATTCTGAATTATCTTGCAATAGAAAAGATTTCTAATGAATTATGAAAGTTTTAAGCTTTGGACTCATTGGAGAGCCTTTGAATAGTTTGGGAGACGATGTTAGTAGAGTGGGAATGCCATCACCGAACAGTACTTGCTTCTCACGGGGCATTTTTATTCTTTTTGACTGACCGCCATCAAGTAAACAGAACAGTAGAAACATACATTTCCTTATCATTGTTCATCCTTACCATTTCATTATATTTTCATTAGATATTACTTAATAATTCGTTATTGTCTAATTTTTTTGTTACTGGTCAGCTGAGGTAAAAGAGTTTCTTTATTAGTTTGACGACTTTTTGTAAATAAAATATTGCTCATGTTATTTCACTGGAAGACAGCACAATTCTGTCGGTAAGGAGATAAATACAGAACAAAGAAATACGAATACAAGGCACTTCCACAATAGATCGTTCGATTAGAAAGGCGGCAAATGTAAGGTTTTGAAGATTTTTTTCCTCGAAGATAATTATACGATTTCAAATTATCATTTACATAATAAAAAAGGAATGTCTGAGTTTTATTATTTTTAAACAATTACAATTAGAAGAAAGATTGAATATCATTGGTTGATGGATGTGTATGTAGAATTCATGATATAACATTGATTAATTATCGGTGATTGATTATCGACGCGTTCCCATATGCTACAGACAGCCTTTGTCTCTCCATTATTTCGTGAAGTTGTGCAGGAGTTCGCAGTAAAAATTCTGTAATGTCATCTCTATCAAATTACACAGAAATTGCATTTCACCGACAGTTTTAACTTTTTTTTTCTTTGATATTTGAAACTATTTTTTTTTGTAGATTTAGATAGGGTTCACGATGATGAGACTGTAACACTTTGGTGAGCCACAAAAGTTGGAAACTGCTGATTTAAATTGATCGTTATTTCGAAGTCTTTCGATTCTACAGCTGGATTTTGAAAGAAATATTTAGATATGTAGAAGATATCTAAGAAATCATCCTATAAATCTCAATACAGAACAAATATCTTCTGAATCTATATAAGGCCTCTTATAAACTTGCGAAATTAGATAATGTTATTTAATCTATTAAGCAATTTATTCATAAAATTTCGTAATTTAATATGCTTTAATAAGATTGGGAACAATTAAGCTTGATATGAAATTGAAATTAAGAAGTTCTTAAATGAAAAAGTTGTAATAAAAATGAGTTCTTAATCACATGAAGAAGTCTATATGTAAGTTAAAGGATCGATTTCGTTCAACCAAGAATTCAATTTACTTTCATTATATAATCACTATTTAATCTTCAAAGTCATTTTTAAAATTGTTTATATAAATGGAATTGCTGTTAATATAACGGCAGATTTGATGATTAGCTAAGCCTTTTTCAGTAGTTTATTGTTTTGTTTTGTTTTTTGTAAAATTTCCTTCTTATTAAACTAACAAACACTGCTTCTATTATTTCTCTATAGAATTCCTGGCTTTGAATCGTTGAACGTGCCCTTCTGGGTGTTGTTGGGTTGTTTTGAATTTTCTTTTCTTCCAGTTCCTGTTGCTTCTTGAGGATGGTCTTGAAGCGTAACGGATTCGGAGCCTCTCCTCCTGCTTTTCTGTTCTCTCCTTTTTTCCGATTACAAATAGAAAGATACTGTTGTGAGATGCCACTTACACCTTCCACGAGCGAGCCTCAGGCGCCAACTAGAAAAGCTGGTAGCACTGGCGTCCACCGGCGCGTGATAATTACGTGCGATATCTTTGCAAAAGTTTAAGGAGAGCAACACAAGGCATTAGCAGGTGTTGCATTGGACCCACGTAAATATTCCTCACTCGCCAACTGTAGCATCGCTTGAAAACCGCCATCTTTTAAGACGCATCAGATCATTAATCACATGCGAAACTTAATTTTCCTCTTCTTTATGTCCTCACAAAAGGCTGTTGTGCTGAGAAGACTTACTCCGTTTGGAGATGCGTTCTTCCACTATTATTTGTTGCAAGGTCGACAACTCATACTTTCGAATTAATATATAGAACAATAAGTTGTTAATGCAACAAGTCTTGGACGTTGCAACACATAAGGGTCGTCTTGTTTCGTCTTCAACTTCAGACTTCATTTCATTAAAAAATATATTCTCTGCTATTTTGTTAAGATTTTAAAGTCTTTATTTCTCTTTAATTACTTCAACTAAAGTAACTAAAGTAATCTTTATAGAAAATTTAAAATAAATTTATTAAAAAATCTTCATTTGTAATAAAATGATAAAAATTAAAATATCAATAATAAGAAAGGCATTTCCAGAAAACAAAATCTTCTTCTTCTTCTTTAGGTGCCTTCTCCCACAGGGAGGTTGGCGATTTGGAAATACGCTGGTTTTTTTTAAATAAAAATTAGCAAATTTACTCATTATTTTTTCGTCATTAAAATTAGCGTTCGTAAGGAAATAGCCTGGCTATGCCAGACCATTGTTAATTCTTTAAGAAACAGTGGATGCCGATGTAGCAACTTAAAAAAAAGTAAAAGCGCATACAATTCATTATGTCGACGGACAAATGATGCTATTAAATGCCCGTAAAAGCAAAGACATATCAATGCTTTACAGTAATCAAAACAAAAAATACTGTAAAAAATTAACAAAATACTCCAAGTAATACATTAAAAATTAATCAATTTATTATTTTATTTCAAGAAAAAGGACAATTTATTTATTTATTTTTGAA
>JAFIDM010012231.1:163598392-163610875 GCA_023159025.1 Thereuonema tuberculata
TTCGAATCTGCTTGAACTCGAGAATGCGCAATGACAATGCGCAGAGAAAAGTCTTTTTCCGACTCCTCGTTGTTTTCTTTTGGGTCCAGTCAGCTTTTTCTTATTTTTTTGATATTCATGTGATTCTCTTAAACTCCCAAATGATTTGATTTTTGATTTCCATCATCAACAGACACTCGGAGACCTGAAACTTCTTTTTTTTTTTTTAAAAAAAAAAAAAAAAAAAGAAGTAGCTTTATGCTTTTCCGATAGGACTGTGGGTTTAGCTGTAATTACTGTTATTAGCACAATTTCACCGTGAAAATTAAGAAGAGGTTGTTTAAAAATTAAAGTTTTTGTATGTTTTTAATTTTCAGGAGCTTTTAAACATTGTAAGCTCAGACAACACTTTTTCAATTTAAATATTTTCATTTTTGCAAAAAACGAAAGCATTAGAAGTTTTATTTTCACTCTAGAAATAAGAACCATTTTTATAAAGTACTTATTACTTTCTGAGAATTTCCTTAATTATCTTTAAATGAAAATTTCTAGAAGTATGTTATGACATATTATATAAAAGAAATTGGAATACTTACATTAGAATATACGTCAAAAAAATTCTATGTCAGTTACTCGAATTTTGGCGAAGAGCATACAATTTTATTTTTTTTTTACCTTTGAAACCAATCTTATAAAAATTGTGAAACTTTTCAGTCCGTTCTGTTTCCCATATTATTAATATTTCTTAATATTTAATATTAATAGCTAGATCTTGAATATTTAATCTATATCTTAATCTTAATATTTTCTCGAAAACCTAACCAAAAACTAATGAATGATTCATACAAATATATTGTAAAGATTTCAATTTTTAAAACTTTTAGAAATTTTAAAATTTTTTTAAAACTTTTATCAAGCAAAGCTCAGCCAACTGCCTCAATAGCTTCTTCGAAATATAAAAATTAAAACTTACATCTACAAAAATTTGTAAAAAAAAAATATATGACTTACAATAAATCGATTTGATTACTTGATTTAACATGAAATAGTCAATATAAAATTTAAAAAAATACACTGCCGAGACATAAATTCTCCCTAATTTGTAGAAAGACTAACTAACTTGTATTTCAGTTTGATATAATTATGATTAGGCTGAATATTGATTAATATCATCCAATTAATCTGATCAATTTAGTTAATCAATTAATTTAATTAAGTCTTTCAATACAAAATAATGGCTTCCACGTAAGTTCTCTCTATTTCTGTTGAGCAACTAATGAATAACATTTTATTCCAAATTTCATTTATCAGATAACACAACTGCATCTGAGTTAACCTAAGTTATACATAAAACTGAAATATTTTTTAAATTAATGTAAACAATTTTATCAAACTTGGCATTTAAAATCTAAATATTTAATCTGTATCTTAATCTTAATATGTTCTTGAAAACCTAACCAAAAACTAATGAATGATTTACACACCTATATCGTAAGGATTTCAATTTTTAATAAGTAAATATCAGCTTACTGCACCAATAGTTTCTTCAAAATATAAAAATTAAAACTTATTGTTTATGAGGTTTAGTGAAAATGAGCTAAGGGCCATCAAATATTACGTAAGCACATTTTTAGTCATTTTAGACCCTCTCTCTCCTTCCTCCCTTGTAAGCAAAAATAAGCAGATCCTCCCACCCCCCTCCCTTATGCTTACGTAAAATTTGCCAAATCATTAATAGTAAATAACACTGAACAATAAATTAAAACAGTCAAAATTATATCAAAGTGCATGTTTGTCAGTCTTACGTCAGCATTGCTCTGACCCCCCCCCCCTCACCCTTGTCAGCAAAAATAAGCAAAGCTTGAACCCACTCCTCACCCTTTAATGTTTACGTAATACCCTAAATATTTCAACATTATATTTAGAACTGTTTTGTGTAGACCTGTCGGAAGAAGTAACTAGCAAACATCGTGATCTTTACGTAGATCAGCCATTATCCATTCTATTAAAACTAATGGTGGATAATAATGTTTTGAAATATTTCATATTTAGAACTGATTAATTAGAGTAATTATTGTTGATATTAATATTAAAAAATTAACTATCACATAATTTCATCAATAAGTTAAAAAAAAACAAAACAGTAGCATGAAATATAAAGAAACCTCGATACAAGGAAAAATTAATTTATTTGTATGAATAGCAAAAGAGTAAAAAGCCTAAGGATTTCTGTGTGCAAACAGAATAAATAAGAAAATGCAATGCTTGTTGAAAACATAGTCAACATTTGCTGTGAAAATTTTTAAGTGTTTATTTTTCATAGGATTTAAATTAATAGATTATTTCTTTTAATAAAAATGTAGCCAAGTTTTTGTCTTTAGTAAATAGTGTATATAGGCTGCTCGTTGCTATTATTTTTATGATATCCTCTTCTTTTAAATTTGTTACTTCAATGTTAGTTGATAACATTGCCATTTATAAAAAATAGGAATTTATCTTTTTATACTTACATCACTGTTTTAGCATTTGACACTAAATTTTTAATTATTTTTTTATTCTGCTTCATATATTTTAATGTTTTCTTCATTAATAAGTTGTTGCTTTTTTATGGACTGTTATTAAATTTTTCATATTTATTATTAAACTTTTTAATTATGCCTTAAAAAACTTCATTAAACTTAAACTTCATTCTAATGCGTGAATATAAAATAATCTATAAAGCCTCATACAATTAAAAATTACTAACTATTATTTGTCGTATTTTCGTAGAACTGAGTGTATTAACTAACTAATTTGCTATTAAATACTGGTAATGGCAATAAACTGAATAAAATTTCTGAAAATAAGTAAATAATCAAAGTAAAAAGCTATTTTTGAGAATCGTATAAAAACAATGTTAATTCTCTTTATTTAATAATAATAAAGAGAATACATTAAAATTAAATACATCAAGTAGTCTTCATATGTTCTTAACAAAAATCTAATAAATAAAAGAACCAATTTGATTTGTAACAGATAGTTGCTCATCAGAAATTGCTGGTAACATTATTCTTAATATTAAGTTTAGGGTTGTTTCCTTTTTTTGTTTAATTCTCAGAAAGTCACACCTAAATTGTAGAAAATATTATTTATGTGTTTTAAACTTGTTTTTCCCAGAATTAAAATAAATATATATTATCACCTTATTTTTCTTTTATTATTTTCTATATTTCATTTATATATATCAAATGTAATTGATAGTTATATAAGTTTAGTTTAAGCATACGTTGACGAAGAATTATGAATCTCCAATATGATTTTGTATTAATTCACAATAAAAATATTTATTATCCAATCGTAATGATTGTGATTTGTTTATCTCGTGATTTTATGTTTGTTTTAACTGTTGTTAAATATTATCGGCAGTTCAAAAATAAAGAAACTTTTCCAGCATTAATAATAAATTCGAATTTTGGTAAAACTGGAGTTGACGGTACGGAGTTGTTTTTTTTTTGTTTCCGCGTTGTGAAACATGGCCGTTTCCGAACTATTTTCAGAAACCGGAAGCGGAAGTTGACGTCTGTTTCAACTTCCAGAGAACGACCGGAAACGAATACAGGAAAGCCACTTCTTGCTAAAAGCGGCCATCACCATTAAACCAGGAAAAAACCGCTGAATATTTACGATTGATTAGTACTGAATTCTTTAGTACGGTATAGTAAAAAAAAACATGGTTACGCTTACCTTATATGACGGCCTCGCTGCTTTGTGGCGGATAGACTTGAATAATATCATCGATGAACTTTTCAAACATCAGTTTGTAATTGCTTTGATATTGTCTCCGCCACATAAATTCAGTTAAATAGGAATCAAAGTGGCCGTCACATCGGCGAGTTCCGTGAGCTCTGAACTGCCTCTTGATGGCGGTCCAGGTGCTATCAATGATATTCGTATTGGCTCCAGTGACAGGATCTTCGAAATGGATATTATGATTGACGGTCAAATGCTGGTATCCTTCATCCTGTAATGTGTTTTAGGATCCATCTCTCATTTTCAAAAAAAAAAAATAATAATAAAATCACACAAACCAGCACGTATTTCCTACTGTCCTCCAAATGAGAGATGGCCGCCCTGTTTTTGTGCGATCTGCGCATGTATGATCGATTAGTCTGGTCAGGCACTTCCGTCTGATTTTATGACAGGACGCCGCCATTAAGGTAATCGCTTGTTACTTTGCAAAAGAGCATTGTATTTATAAATAATATATATTTATTTATTTATATAAATACTTAATGTTAGCAACTGGTATTGAAATAACGCTAAATAGTCGAGAGAAGTTTTAATTTGACGTTATCAACAAGTCTTTCTCAGTGAAAACAGACCCCTCGTCCATTGTGACAGGAAAACATAATTGATCAGCTACCGGAAGGGCTGCGCAGTTCACACTTCCGCCGGCCATCTCTCATTTGGAGGACAATAAGGACCTGACAATTCCACAACCACAGCACCTTGGATCGTCATCTTGAATTCAGAAAAAAGGGACACACGTGATATCGCGAGCACGAACAGGACGACGATAAACATCCGCAAAATCGTAGCCCCGAAACAAACAAAAAAAAGACCGTCAGCAGTGAATGTCAACAAAGCGTCCTATTGGTAGTACCGTCAACTCCAGTCTACCCCGAATTTTGATACAAAAAGAAAAAATTTGTTTAACAGGCTTATGTTTAATTTCAGGCTAAAACTTCACCAAAAAATATTAAAGAGGTCAAAGTATTGATGCAGGGTTCTTAAAGCCGAGGAGAAAGATAACATATATGAATAATGATCATTTTCTACTAATACCATTGTTGAATTCACTTTAAATCAATTACTTTAAAATCAATTAAATAAGACGAGTTAAATCGTACAAAGCATAATATTCTCAAGGGAATAGTGGATGCTATTTTGGGAAATGCATTATTACTCATAGGTTTTTAATAGTATTACTTGAATCTTCTGATACTCTCAAAGTCAAATAAGGTTCTTCAATTGCATATTATTTTCTAACGTATCTGAGGATTTTACTTACCTTTTTTTTTAAGAATTCTATCTCCTGGTTTGGCCGCGCGGTTGGCGTTGTTGCTAAGACATCGGCCTCTCACCTCTGAGTCCCGAGTTCGGTTCTCATGTGGGTTTCATGATGGTGGACGATCCGCGCTGGGCAGGTTTTCTCGGGGTTCTCCCATTTCCCCCCCCCCCCACTTCTCTCACCATACTTTCTCAGTCTTTCTCTCCATCTGTCCATACTTCCGTGGGATAGTACAATAGACCTCTGGTCGCAGTGCTTGGCTTCTGCCACCCACCTCCACTACATACATACATACATCTCCTGGTTTTGTTTTACAGAAATCTCCTGGACTGCCATCTTGTTTTTTATTATCACGAATCTCGTGATTTGTTTATCTCGTGATTCTGTGTTTGTTATTGTCTTGAATTATTATTGTTGATTTCAAGAATTCGTTCTAATTGATTATTGTGATGGAAGTCGGAATTCTTTCGGAGATTCTAGGTAGAAAGTTTGCTTTGAATATGACTATACACAGGAAATGTGATCTTTAGAATATTTTTCTCCTTTAAAATATTCCGGTGGCCCTACCCAGTTAAGTGTTACCAGAATCTGATTTGGGAGTAAACGGAATAAGGAAAGAGAGATTACACAAGAAAAATATTTTTTTTAAATTTTATATTAACTTATGTAATATTTATAATTAAGCAAGTTATTTATTTATTTTTATGTTTCAATTTGTGCACGGTAGCCAATTTAAGACTACAGGGTCATTGTCAATTGCCTAACACAGGTACGTAGCCAAGATTTTGTTGAGGGGGGGGGGGGATCCATTAAATTAAATATTTATAAGTAAAATTTTAAAAGTAAAATGATTTTAATTCTAAAATCTATGCTGAGAATAGGCTCTTTGAATTTCGTCAATTACATATCACATTTGAACATACATATTTTCCTATCTTTTTTTCTTCCCTGGCTACGCGCTTGCCTAACGTTAACTGGCCGATATTTTGATATTGCACTAGTTACAATGATTTTCCTATTATTGCTGTGTTTCTGAGAGGTACCAATCCCGGAAGCGGGAGCGAGATGCATAACCTTTCATTGACTTCGAATTGATGGATAAATCTGTCTGATAAGTCCTAATGAGGACAAAACAACTGTCTCAGATTGACAAGAGGTCAAGGCGTGAATGGAAAATTGTGCATTCTCATTATTTTCCTTTTTTAACACTCCAATTATTTTATATGAAGTCGGATTCGAAAACGGGCTAAGATCTAAGCTTGCCTATTGTCAATACCACTACTTCCTCTTCGACAAGCACTTTTTTAGAGAAAATCGGGATTGCTTCAAAGAGGTGTCAATCTTGTCAATAAGCGTGAAAGCCAAACGACATTAAAGATACTAGTAATGTCGCATTTCCTTTTTTAAAATTCATTTGACAAGAAGGATGAACATTGATTAAAATTTGCAGCCATTCTTTCGTTTGACGCAGAAGTCTTTCTGTGTTAAATAGACTGGCAATTTTTAACAAAGCCAATTTCTTTTTTAGTATCCAAAGGTGACGATGAAAGCCAACGATAGACAGTAAATAGTCATTTATCCTCCTACTTTAATATTTTTTTAATTTGTAAATATATGACTTATCTGTTATTAATGGTAAGGAAATATAATTGCTACGTCTCTAAGATTTTATTAAAGAGCTGTTCGTTTTTATAGCTTGTAGCGTTAATTTTATCTGATACAAGTACGGCAATGTCTTACTAAAAAAGAGATGAGAGTATTGCACTTAAATAACACAGAAGCTAAAAGGAACCTTATCAGCTTAGACGATATATCATTAACCATTATGAATATTTAGAATATTAAAGCTTACATTTAAAAAAAATAGAGAATTTAATAATAAATAAAACAATTCTATAGTCTAAATTTAGCGATTAGGAAATCTATACTGAACAGTTAATGTAGGTATTTGAGTACCTTTCATTTAGTAGAGATCTTTTCTCTATATAATAGTTCTTAAATTATTACGTTTTGAAAAAGAATTGAAATTACATTCAATTAAATCTATATAACAGAAAGTTTAGAGTGCCTAAAAATACCTTAACAGTCACGTTTCAGTTCGATCAGTTGTTTTAAAACTGTTATTGCCTGATATTAGGTGAAAAAATGCAGAAGCTTGTTGTTTTTTTGTTCTAAAACACTTCCAGAACATCTTCCTATCTCTCTACAGAAGAACACTCATGATTCAATTTATCATTAGGACTACACTTAGTTTGAAATCATTAAAGGAGATGAGTAGTTTTGCATTTACATTAATAAACAAGGAAGAATATATTTATTCTTATTTTGCATTTTTAATCCTATTGTCGTTGCTGAAAATTTGATAAAAAAAAAACAAAAAAAAAACTGCTAAGCAAACTTGGAATTTCTTCCAAATAGTATGGAGAAGACGATATTACTAAAGATTTATGACGAAAGAAGAAAACTGCTGCTTTATTTATTTGCTATAAATTTGTCAATGTTACCCATAGTTATAAATACAGACCTTAACAACAAGATAGAAAAAGTGTTTCTTAGATAGTGAATCTATATGTTTGAAATCTGTAACAGTGCAAGTTATCAGTGCCGTAGGGCGGCACTCTCATAGGAGGCGGCGATGTTTCCTATTTTCCCCCCTTTACTAGTTTATTCTTTTATCATTTTATAAAATTCTCTTTTTTTCTATTGCGAATAAAGCAATAGAGATTTAAAGTTCCTAAAACTGACGGAAGTTTAAGAGATTGAGAAAATCAATGCCATTTTCCAAGTCCGAAGCCACTTTTGGATATGGATGATATATACAAAAAAATGTGAATAAAATAAAAATAATAATAACAGTACATAGGTACATAAAAGATGCAAAAAATTAATAAAAAATCGAAAATCTTATTTTCTTCTATTTTGATTTGTCGGAAATATAGAAAATATCAATAGTTACAATGCTTTGCAGTAGATAAATGGAAGAATTTTATGCATGGGTAGCAAAAATAGCGCTGCCTAAGGGCGACCATACTTCTAAATCCGGCCCTGCATTCAGTATTCATTTTATGTATTTACTCGTTGGATCTCTTTATAAAGGAAAAAGAAAAAAGAAAAAAAGAAAAACACCTTTACAAGGATTCTAAAATATTATAGAAAAAAATTCAACCTGTCTTTCTTAGAGAAGTATCTTAGATTCATTTCCAGAGCGTTACGACTGTATCTCCTTTATGAAAATTGCAAGACATAATCTAACAAGCCGCGCCGGCGTGGTCGTGCGGTCTCAGGCGTCGGTCAGCCGTGAGGCCAGTGTGCTGGTGCGCGGGTTCAAATCCCGGTTTTGAGCATGGATGTTTCAATTTCCTTTCCTGGGTTATAAGCCTCCTCTTCACTTTCTCTTAGGTCTGACGTCATTCCGTAATGGCGTCCTGGAGAAGGCAACGGGAAACCACTCCAGTATCTGTTCTCAAGAATAAGTTACGGTTCCTCCTAGGGGTCGCCCTTCGGGTGTCACTAGGGTTCCGTGGACTTTCAACCAATCTTCGGATTGTATTACGGTGTATGTAATCTAATATCTTTTGCACATTACAGTTCGGTCCAAAAAAATTTCCTCACCTACAATTTTATTTAATGTATGTCAAAACAATAACAAAGAAGCTATATTTCATTGGTTTATTGAACTTTTTATTTTAAGTGAAATTAAGTTGTACAGAACATATTACACAACAAAATCAACTTGCCTTAATATTTTGTATGTCCACCTTGTGCCTTTTTAATGGTTTGAACTCGATGTGTCATTGACTCGACAAGTTTTTCACATGTACTAGGTTCGATTTCATGATAGCAGTTGTGAATAATTATCTCAATTAACTCTGCTCTACTGATACAACAATATTTACTTAGTTTTTTACACATTAAATTTCTTTTCATCCGAGAAAATCACTCTCTTCCAGTCCTCGGATGTCCAGTGTTGATACAGATCGAGAAACCTTTTTTCTGTCCTCAACATCTTTTTTGTTAGGAGGGCTTTCTTTGCAGGTTTTTTTTCTTCTTAAGATTGAGATCAAAAAGGCGTCTTAGCACTGTTTGATGGGAAATGGAGGTCTCAAACTCCTGTTGAATCTTAAAAGCAATCTGCAATTGAACTCTTTGCCATGATTTTCATTGCCCTGCACAATCTGGGACTGGAGAGTTTCTTCCGACCACATTTATACCTCAAACTTGACTTTCCAGTTTCATCTTGTTTCTTCAACTATTAGCGTAGTTTTGTGGTCAATTGCTAATTTCCTAGCAACTTTCCTATTCGAGATTCCTTCAGTTTTGAGTCCCAAAATCATCCCTTGCCTCCTTGGAGAAATGTCTTTTCTCTTTCCCATGATCTGTAAAACCACTTCAAAAGTTCATAAATATGTTAATCTATATCAGTTTGCATCAAAGTTCAAGTGCTGAAGCAAGAAAGGTCAATAATTAATCAATGAACTTAACATAATCTAAAACTGAGTCAAAACGCTTGCTGGGGAAATTTTTTTGGACCGAATTGTAAGTCGGAAAGGACGGATTCCTGTCTATCTCAACGACTTTTCCTGTTCAAACTTTCCATAGAAAAGCATCAGAAATAATTAACATTATGCGGTTTGTCAAGAGTTTCAGGAGTCCATTTTGTGAAATAATGATTTATTTCTGAATGTTCATGGTTCACTCATAGGAAATTAATGAGAATTTTCCTCCATGTCAAATCACACTCCATATAATTTGCTGTTTGAGACAAAAAGTGTTCTTAGAATTGATTGGAGGTAAGACTCCCTCCTGCAATGTCAAAAAAAGAACTAGAAAACTTAGCCAATAAACTTGAGTTGATGACAAGTTTGGTGGATGAATGGGGTCAAAATTCCAATAGAATACTCTTGGTCATTTGATAGATACAGTACCACGCCACATTAAATCTCAGATTATGTAAACAGAACAGGTGATTGAAGGTATTTATATGCCTATTTTGTAATATATTTGAAAATATCACTATATTACAAATTAAGCATATAAATAACACTGAAGAAATAATAAATACTTCCAAATAAAGAATTTACAAATTTTCGGAATTTTCAGCATTTCTGCACGTTTTAGGTAATGTGCTGTTCACTATCTGATCAAAAGTATTCTCATATCCTTTCGTAGTAGTGGATGTGACTTTTTATGTTACAACAGTGATTCGTGCAGGTATAAAAGGAAACTTATGGTCTTGCAATCTTCATAGACATCATAATGTATTGATTTCTCAGAGCTTAATGATTTTGAATGTGACATTCTCATAAGATGCCACTTTTGCAACAAGATCAAATTGGGAAATTTCAGACCTCTTGCAGTTGCCCCGATCGCTGGTAATTGAATGTTATTGTGCAGTGAAAAACTTCCACAAAGATAGTGCACATAAAATCGCAGAGTGGAATTATCACATACTAAGCTCTGGATGCGAATAATTCGGTGTCCTCGCTAAAACAGTAGAAATCAAATTTCCCAAATTCTTATACATACAAATCCAGCATTAGAACTATTCGTCGGCAGCTGCAGAACAATATGTCCATGGTTGCAGAGTCATATAAAATCCCAAAATGAGTAAGGGTGATTTAAAGAGTCGTGTGAGCTTGACTTTGGAGTATTAAATCACTCGTCACCATACGACAGTCCGACGGAGGAGTCGATGGATTTGGCAAATGCTTCCTACTCGAATGTGTTCCAACTGAAATGTTTGGTGAAGGATGCATCATGGTCTAAGGATTGTTCCGGACAGAGCTCCTAGTTCCAGTGACGGTGAATCTTACCACTACAGTCTGTAATGACCTCCTAGATAATTCGGTACTTCGAATTTTTTCAATTAATTTAAAGATCTTTTCCTCTATCAACACAATAATGTCTCATCCACAGTGCGAGGTCTGAGTAGGACTGTTCTGTTGAGATGGGCCCGCACCGAGCCTTGATCTCAATCATATTGAAACTTATTTAAGATGAACTGGAACGCTGGTTGTTACCAAGCAGAATCGTTCGACATCCCTGACTGAGTTTTACTAATGTTCTTGTGGCGAAATGGAATGGAATTCCCGCAGCTATGTAACAAATTCTAATGGAAAGCCATCCCAGAAGTGTAAATGGTGGACTAACTCCATGTTAATGCCTTTCATGTTAGAATTGAAGATTTTATGGGAAAAGATATCCAGATATTTCTGATCAGATAGATTGTTACTTAGACTATGGCATATTGCATCTGCTTTGAACTATAATACATTATTTTTCCTTAGGACTTTATTTTCTGTTTAGTTAACAAAATCTGTAATTGTAATTCCTATTAATTGTAGGATTTTCGAATTCCTACAATTAATTCACTTATTTTATTTTAAAGGAATTGAACTTGAAGGAGTTCTTGTTTAGAATAAATTTAAACTAGTTTATTAGTTTTTAGGAACTGAACTGATAATGAGGTACTCACACAACATTCAACTTACTTTGCATCCTCTTAAAATCTCAGTGGATTATATAAGTGATATTTTCAAACATGACACAGCAATATTTCTTGCTTTTCAAAAGCCAGTTGTATATCACATTTTCCGAGATATTCTATTCACGTGAAGTAGACCTTTTTGATTGACTATACTGCTACAAAATATAAAAACTGTGACAAATCAAAAAAAAAATCAAAGACGAGGACAGCTGAAGTAATTTTTATCATAAAATTCCTTTGCTACAACAATGGTAAAAGTGAATGTCAAATGATTGACAGGATTTGAAAGTCAAATCTTCAAACTTTTAATAATTTCAAGACATGCAAATTTGCGTCGCAAAAAGTATATGATACGAATCTGAATGTTCTTTACAGGTCATAAGAAAGTGAATCGAATCAAAAATATTTTGGAAGTATGTCTTTTTCAGTGTTATCCCAGTGCATCAACTATACCTGGGACAAGTTAGTCATTATTTTTTCCTCATACATAAATCAAGTCTCTTAAGTCAAACGAGTTTTTTATTCTCTTCTTTTTATTTCAGAATTTTCACTGAAGCCATTTAAGATTAAAAAAGATAACTCAACTTCTTGTGAAGGTAATACAGTCTATACTGTCATTTGTGATATACATTTATATGCAAGCAAAGTCCCCCCCAAGGTGAGGGGGGGCAGTTGGTCCCTCAGCACCAGGGCCCGGCCGTCGAGAAAACAAAATTAACCGAAAACAAAATTGTATGAATTAGCCTACCACTTCTTTTTATAATTAAGTCTACGTTTTATGTAAACTACTTCATATAATCTATGATTTTGGCCATAAAAGGGGGGGGGGGGGGGTGAGCATTACTGCATTAGGTTAGTGGGCCGTGAATTTGATGAGAACTTTTATGCAAATAATGGTGAGCAGAGGAAATACAAAAAGTTCTGTCGTTAAAAGAGATGACGAAGTTAATGCATCTATCCTTCCTAG